>JANFOE010000521.1:0-358318 GCA_025667525.1 Glebionis coronaria
GACGGAATTCAGAGTAGATGCAGATGGTATCGTATGGCAGGGCACGAGACTTTGTGTTCCTGATGATCAAGAACTCCGGGAAGCATTGTTAGCTGAAGCTCATAGCTCCCCATTCTCTATACATCCTGGTTCGACTAAGATGTACCATGACATCAAGCAGTACTTTTGGTTGAGTGGTATGAAACAGGATGTTGCCACTTACGTCTCCAAATGTGTTACCTGCCAGCAGGTTAAGATCGAGCATCTGCGATCTGGCAGTCTCCTTCAACCGTTAGATATTCAAGAGTGGAAGTGGGAAAAAATCACCATGGATTTTGTTACTGGTCTTCCGCTAACCAAGTGGAAGCACGATGCAATTTGGGTTATCGTAGATCGACTTACCAAATCAGCTCATTTCTTACCGACCCGCAAGGAAGATTCGGTCAGTAAACTCGCCGATACGTATAGAAGAGAGATCATGAGACTCCACGGTGCTCCATCCGGCATCGTCTCAGACAGAGATCCCCGTTTCACTTCACGATTTTTGAAGAGTCTGCAGAAAGCTTGGGGTACACAACTTAAGCTTAGCACGGCTTTTCGCCCTCAAACAGACGGGCAGCCGGAGCGAACGATTCAGACATTGGAGGACATGTTGAGGTCATGTGCATTGGAATGGACGGGTGATTGGAACGATTATATCTGTATGGTGGAGTTTGCATACAACAACAGTTGGCACACAAGTATCAAGTGTGCTCCTTTCGAGATGTTATATGGCAGAAAGTGTCGTGCCCCAATCTGCTGGGATCATGTTGGCGAGCGAACACTTGAAGGACCAGAGATCATAGAGATGACTAATGAGAGGGTCGCAGTAGCTAAGCAGAAACTTCAAGAAGCACGGTCACGTCAGAAGAGTTACGCCGAAGAGCATCGTAGGGAAATACATTTTAACGTAGGAGATCACGTCTTTCTTAAGGTTTCGCCGGCACGTGGTGTTAGACGCTTCGGGGTTAAAGGGAAGCTTAGTCCCCGTTTATCGGACCGTTTGATATCATTGAACGAGTCGGTGAAGTATCTTAGCGTTACCTCCGCAGCTTTCGCATCTACACAATGTGTTTCATGTGTCCTTACTCAGAGGGTACCAGTATCATCCCCTTCACATGGTTCAGTATCCACTGGAACAGATACGTGAAGATCTCACTTTCATAGAAGAACCCGAACGAGTTCTTGACAGACAAGAACGAGTCGTAAGGAGGAAGACGATTCCATTCGTCAAAATCCTTTGGAGGGATCAGACCGAGCGGGAAGCCACTTGGAAAACAGAGGAGTCTATCCGGGCTTCTTACCCTCATTTCATATTTTGAATTCGGGTATGTTCTTCTTTTCTATTTTATTTATCTATAATTCGGGGACAAATTATTCTTTTTAGGGGGGAAGAGTTGTAAAACCCGCATGCTTTTATCATGAATAGTGCCCTTAAGATCGTATGTACATGATTATAACTTTCATTTTATAGCACGTTACGTTTCACGTATAAGAATTTTAAGTATTACGTACGTGTTAGAACACGATAAGTATTTATTACGTATGAACACACGATAATTATTCAAATAATAATTATAATCACGAACATGCGATCATGAAAACATGAACGTAATTTAATCAAGAGAGAATATTATCTACGTATATATATTTATTACGAACACGAATAAATATATTAAGTCATGATTAATAATTAAATAGAACACGTAAATCACGAACACGATAAAACACGAGAACACACAATAATATTTGGACTAGATAAAAGTACGGGTTACTCCAAGTGGGGCCCCCTACCCGCGGCATACATAGAAGCATGGGCTTAGCCCATGCAAAATTTAACTAATTAGGGAAAAGGGGTAAAACATGTTCATTATTTACCAAATATTGAAAATAACAAAAACCCTAAATCTTTTCTTCCTTCTCTCTTTGGCCGCCGGTTTTAAGGACACCAAAAGGGGTGTTCGGGTTGATTTTGATCTTGGATATTTTGCAAGGATACGTGTGTGTTCATCCTCAATTGTTTCACGTATTCGGTATAAACTTTTTATCCTTTTCTTTTATGCTTTGATTTAATGAATCACATAAAATCATGGTGTTTTTAATTAACTATTTAAAAATAATTATTAAAACATGTTAATGATCATGGGGTAAATCAAATCGATGTTTTAGGGGTGTTTGTGGTCTAGCCTACGCCAAACCCAACCCCATAGGGGTCTCGGCTTGGCTTATTAACCACCACCGAGACCATATGGTCTCGGTATGATGGTGATGATGTCACGGCAGCAGCAAGCAAGGGGGAACCCCGACCTTGGTTCGGGGTATGGTGTTAGTACGGGTCCGGTTCATGGTTTTTAGTCACGGGTCCGGTTCATAAATTATTTTGTTAAAGGTTTATGATTTTTATGTTTTAGACATAAATTAAATTAATAAAACATGACATGATTAATTTAATGTACATGAATTGGGTTATAAATTTAATTATTAGATCATGAATTTTAACCTAAGTATTTATATTTTATTAGACTTTATAATTAATTAATTATTAAAACCATGACTATAATTAATTAATTAACATGACTTAGGTTATATTAGTAATAGTTAATAATACATGTTTTAACCTAAGTATTTTACCTTTATTTAATTAAAAACATGATATATTTTATTAAATACTTTTAACCTATAGTTTATTTAATTTACATGTAACAATTAATAAACTATACTTTATAACTACATGACATAGAATAATAATCAGAAAACACTTAAGCTTATATAATTAGCTTATTTAACCAGCTTATATCTATTTATGGAAACTTTTTATTTTTAGAAACTTATTTAATTAAGGCAGCTAATCTATTTATGGAAACTTTCTATTTTTAGAAACTTATCTATTTTAAGCAGTAATTCTATTTTTGGAAACTTTTTATTTTTTGAAACTTTTTATTTTTGGAAACTTTCTATTTTTGGAAACTTTCTATTTTTGGAAACTTTCTATTTTTGATAACTATCTATTTTTTAAAACTTTCTATTTTAGGAAACCTGCTATTTTTAGAAAGTTACTTATTATTACACAACAAGTATAATAATACATGAAATACAAGTAATACTTAATCAGAATAGACAGAATATAAGACAAACACGGTATAAAGCTTAAAACAGTAGAACATGACATGAACATATAAAACAAGCTAAGACATGATATAAAACCAGTTACGTATTTAGTAGTCAGATACTTATACACGTATGTATTTATGTAGCATTAGAGATACCGAAGTAGGACTCTCTTCCGTTCGTCTTCTTCGTTCACTGGACATAAGGTACGGATTCCCGTCCTTTCAGTATGGACATTCTTTCCTTATTAGGATTCCCCGTATGCAGCCAACTGTTTTCCCATAGTATAAGTTTATATGTTTGATTGCTTATGTTTAATTTAGAATACCTGAAGCCATATACATGCATGACCAGTTTCACATAGTTATGGAGGTACCATAAGCATAACACTAGAGGCACTGGTGTTATGACTTCCCCACGGCGGAGTGATTGCTCGTGGCGTCCCTTCAGCTTTTGGCCATATTATTATATTTATCATGTGGGGCGTATGGGTGCATCCTAGTTACATGTTTTCAGCAGATTACTCAGTGTGAATGTGGTGTGTGCCTTGCATCCTTCACAAGGAGCTGATCCCTCCTACCCAAAAACCAGTATATTAAATTAGAGGAATCCCCTCTAATTTGCATGACGAGGTCATCCCTCCAAGTATTCATGCAACGTTGATTTTCATGACCTATATTGGCTAATGGTAAAATATGTTAAACAGTTTTTACAAGATAAACATAAGGCTTTTCAAACTATAAAACCAGTTTTATTAAAACTTAACCGGGTTATTCAGGACTTAGTTTCTTCCGCTGTTATACGCTTATATGCTTATATTATTCATGCTTTATTGTACATCCGTGCACTGAGCGTATTGCTCATCCGTTTTCCTTTACATGTTCCCAAAACGGCAGGTACTCAGGGACGCTCGTAGATTTTAAGCGTACGTGCATATGGACTGGAAGCTTTCTAGCCTTTCTTTACTTTATGCATTATCTATACTTTGATACTCTTTCCATGGACATTGTTTAGTCCTTTCATTTACAGTACTTATGTTTGTATGTGATGAGCATTACTTTTGTACTACCGATGTTTGATTCTGGTATTTCCTTTTTATGGTCATGTAATGTTTTAGACATTTATCCTTGTATACTTTGATGGCATGCCATGATTACGCGTGACATTCCATTTATCAAAATGGGGTGTTACATACCAGGTAATCACATATCATATACAAAAGTCGTTCTACTCGTTTCATTTTTAGCCGCTTGCATTTTTGTTTTCCTATTAGGACCATTAAAGGTCTGGTCTAACCAAAGTATACTTATTATCTTAGTATGTTGTCATATACGAAACCCTCCTAACTCGCCTTCAATGGAAGTTGGTATAGGTATTGATTAAAGAGCATTTAAAAGTACGTTCGAGTCTCGCAACAGATTGATTATTCTTGCTTATGGAGATGTTGAACTCATAAGATGTTTACGAGCCAATAATAAGAGTCCTCTTAACTTTGCTGATCTACTCATGCTAAGCTCTCACATCCAAATGATAAAAGATTAGATAGATACTTAACCATTATACAATGTAAATACTTAAATGGCGGTGTATGTCACTTTCTGTAGAAACAAAATTTGCATGTACTGTGGCTCACACTCCAGCAGCAGCCATCATTAAGGTCCATGGTTTATTACCGGCAACCAAGATGATGTCCTATCTGACCTATGCCATGCAACTGATCATCAGGTTTTGGAGAGACCATATATCAGGAATGTTTTCTAAGATTAGTCACTCATCCCATTTGCACTCGATTTCTCAAAAAAGGTATTAATTTTTTTTTCTATTTTGATTATAAATAAGGCTAGATGAGTAGATGAAGCTCTTTTTGGATGTGTAGTAGCCTATGCAACATGCACCAAGTTGTTACGGCATATCCATGGTACAATCCGTAACCTCCATATCTTATTTAAATTTCAATTTAGTAGTTTATGTATGATTATAAATAATGCTAGATTAAGCTCTTTTGGGGACATGTAGTAGCATACGCTGCCTGCACCAACTTGTCTTAGCCTCCTTATCTTATTTAAGTATCAATTTAGCATTTTTTGTTTTTTGGTATATATACAGGTGTTGCATTAATTCATCTGATTAGGGTATTCCTACAGAAATTAACCAAAACCAAGAGATAAAGCTTTACATTATTTTAACATGTAACTATTAGCTAGATGTAAACAGATCAATAGGTGGTAAATTTTCTACCTTCAAGGTGCAGACCCCTTCTGGTGCGAGGCAATTAATTCACCTATACACCGAAAACAAACTGTTAAATAAATGGGTTGACCTGAAGCCATCGTAGAGCCATGCGAAACCAATTCATTTTTGTGATCCACCTCTAGCTTTATTTAACTGAATTTATCATGTATCAGGAAAATGGAGTTTGTGTCTGCAATCCTTGGTGCCGTTAAAGAACAACGATTATGCACTGCAGAGATTCTGGCCGACCAAGGTTTCTATAAACATTGAAGATAGAGGGTACTAATGATATTAATAACAACCTGAGGTGAAGTAAATAATCTTATTCTGGCCGACCAAGGTTCTTGCAAATAGCACACGCATTTGGTACAACAACGTTTACTATATTCCTTTCTTTATTAACTTTACTCCCCCATTAAAGGATGTAATGACCATGCTAATTAGGATCTTTGCTTTTTTATTCTAGATTACCTTTGAATCTTCTAAATGCCACTTATGAGTATGTAAATTAATGAACGAAGTTTCATTGTGTATATTTATTTTGTTTTACAGATACTAGCTTGATTGCGGCTCCTCAAGTACCAACTGTTAGACCATCAAACATATGTTCGACGAGCGTTAGTCCAGTAAATCTATGTTCAACAAGCATTTTTAGTAACTAGACTTTTATGCAGATCAATCAAGTGGAGCTTATTGCTGATGCGTCTAGCTTATGACACGTCTTGCTGTGATGATGATGTCAAGACACAAATCGCTGTTGTTGCGAAGGCAGATTGTTGATGTTGCTGACACATGTTGCTGCTGCAGTTACATATTTTTGGTTAAATGGAGCATAAGGTGAGATTGATTATAAGTTGCCTAAAACTATTTATTGGCAACCTTATATGCAACAATCTTAATTTTGGACATATGGTCTATTTGGCTAGGAAAGGTTTAGGTGAAGCTATTATCTTTCTTCTTTCTTATTATCTACTACTCACTACTCACAAATTGACATTGTTGAGGTGAGAGTCCATGTAACAAATGGAGTTGGCAGCGTTGGTTTGAGATGATCATCCATGTTGTTTTCTAACATGCACCTCTAAATCACCTTTATTGACATATTTCTTCTGCTTCCTCTCAACTCTACATTACTTGCAAGGTGTGGCCAATGGCATTACTTTTTAACAGCTTTTCTTTTGGAACTTTTATATGAAATATATTTTAGTTGTGATACTGTAAACAGTTTACAGAATTTAATTTAATACCATAAAGCATTGTTTTCTCATATCTGGTATTGTATTTACAAGAGGTGGTTGGTGTAGCATGGAGGTGGCGATCTTAGCTTTCCATTTGTATTGGCAGGAACCGCCTTCATCCAACTTCTGTAAGCAGTCATGTCTATCTGCATAAAGTTTACTATAAAGTTATCATCTTGATGATGTAATTATTGCACTGATTCATTTTTTCATTAAGTTTTTAGTACTTTTTCACACCAGGCGTGATAAACCAGACTCAGAAGTGTGAATCAGAGACAACAAGACATGTTTAAATGTTGCTCGCCTAACGCTACCTGCACCAGAAATTTTTTTAGCGATTTTACATAATGCAAAACTTAGTGTATCAAAGTTTGGATCATTCACTTGTTACTTAGTGTATCAAAGGACCCGCTTCAATAAAAGAAAAATTAAGCATACAAATGGACTTTACATAATGCAAAACTGACTTACCAACAACATCTGAAAGCATGATATCAACAAAAATCATATAACATTAATATCAATTTTTAATCCAAAGCATTCTGAAACTTTTATCAATTATGAACACTTTGTTACACTCCCAAAAACCTTACCAAGAATTTATATTAAGCCCAAAAACCAAGTTGATCAAACCTGAATCATCACCAATAAAGCCTGAAGCATAACCTGAACACCCATGAAAAATATCCAAGCTGATCCATACTGAAGCATAACCTAAATCGGCTTATGCTTTTATTTATATGTAGAAGACGATATGCAGCATGTAAATAAGCAGTTCAATGTTTCAATTTGCGAAAGTACTATTGTGACTCTTCTAAAACTCAGTCACCAGATACTAACTCATTTCCAGCTATATTTTGCACAACTATAAGCAGACAATGTTAAATACTATATACCACATTAGTCAAAACACAAGCTTCAGGTAGACTCGATACAAGTCTGTACGTGCATCATGAAACATTTAGCTATTATTCACTTGCACTTTATACCTTGCCCACCCTAATTTCCAATCTGAACACTGCACATTGTTGCTGGAGGTGCGTGTGGTTTCTTCTCATTATCTTTTGATATATTTGAACAAATAACTAACACATAATCAGCATACATCCATCAATTTGAACACTAAAAAGTTAGAACATATGGCAAAGAGGAACGTGATGTACAATAACTATCCTCCTGAATTTGATCCATCTAATATTCCATGGCGGATAGTTTCACAACCGACCAATGTTAGAACTGTGCTCTTTATGAGAATAGTGGATAGTTCCACAAAAAACATGTCGTCTACTCAGAGTTATTGGGTAAATTAGATCTTTCACAATTTTGTTTTGTCATATAGTAAAAAAAAATCATAAGTAAACCCATATAATAAGTGTAGTTCTCTCTTATGATTAATGTGCCTGAATGTCATAATATAGACATGTTTACCTTTATTGTATATACAATGTTTTGAAACCTGGGTCGACCCGGCCGGTTCAACTGGTTGAACCGGTTCCGGCAAAAAAGGGGTCAAATTGACCCGGGTGTTACGTATTAGAAACCCGGTGTGACCCGCCGGGTTTGAAGCGATCCGGAACGACCCGGTTCGTGAGATCCGGCCGCGTTTTGATTTTTTCATTTTTTTTAATCTTTTTCGTGTTTTTTTCGCATTTTAATTAAGGTATTTACAACGTAAGTTTGTTTTTACATGTTATATTTGTTAGTAAATAAGTCTTAGGTCCACATATATGAAATATTCATGATTTTTATATAAATATTTTTCGTAATATTAGATTAAAAATATATATATAATTTTTTTTATAGAAAATCGAGTCGACCCGACGGTCCGACCGGTTGAACCGGTGACCCGGTCGTTCGACCGGGTCAATTCGAAACCTGGGTTTTAAAACATTGGTTGTATATAATAAATTTTCTATATCTTAAAATCCCTCTCAGAACAAAAAATTCCGCCAACAAAGCAATTCATAGCCGTGTGGGGGTTGTGGTTTATCTGGTGGTTTTCCCGTCTAAGACTATCATGAAGACTGGAGGCGGAACTACTTTGTAGTTGCGGGGGGCGGCGCCTCCCATGGCTCGTCAAATAAGATCAAATTTTAGTGTAAAAAAATAAAATTTAGGACCATTTTATTAAAGTGCATCCCATTGTAAAATCAGATTGCCCCCTACTCGGAAACAAAACAATGTAAAAACCTTCAAATTGCCCCCGAAAGAAAAAAAACAATGTAAAAGTCTTATACTTATATATTTATTTTTGTATATACAACGACTTTTGTCCGGATTTTTTTTTGCCCCCCACTCGCCAACTTCCTGGTTCCACCAGGCGCGTCCCGTTATATGATGACATGTTCTTAGTGTAATATTATCACCAAACTATAATTAGCACTTGCATATGGGTTTTGATCAGGTGTATATGAACCTATTTAAATTATGTTGTACATCCAATCATGTTAAGTAATAACTTTTGTTTTAATAACTATACATCTTAATATGTACTACGTATATTATGATGTTCATGATTAGCTTTTGATGCTTAAGCATTTATTTATATATTTTATCATACAAATTATTTACGGTGTCCGTAATTAGCACATTTGTATGTAGTTTTTAGAGATGACAAATCTTGTCCATTTTGATACATATAACACTTTTTGATACTTTTCAAAAAAAGTTGGCATACGTTTTTGCCTATTCTTATTGATGGGTTAAACGGACGCACATGTAAGAAACTAAATGAACTTAATTTGCGCACATGTAAAATACTAATTAAGCTACACGGCGAATATTTTATATTTAACTTTATCCAAGTCTTTCAAACAAGTATTTTTAATCTTTTAATTCTACGTTTTTATATGTTTTTTCCCGTTTTACAATGCGCCTGTTTAGCCTATACCCATTTAGCCCGTACCCGTTTAGTCCGCCGTCAACCATCGCCCGTTTAGCCCACCGCCCGTTTAACCACCTCTAAAAGTATTTAATGTTAAAATTATAAATTTGATTTTAAGCTAAGATTCATTATGATCTGCCGGTGTAAATATTAGCAATGTTCAAAAAGATTTGTCATGCCGCCGTAAAAGTCTGATGTAACAAACAAATGCTTAAGTTTAAAGTCTGATGTGAGAAGAGAAGTAAAAAACATGATAAGGAGCGATAAATCATTATGCTAGCGGTTTTTATTTCAATTCGGTAAAATAGACTTTTTACACATAAACAAAAAAGATTACATACAAATATAGTTTAACTTTGTATTTTACATAAATATGTATGGCATTTTTTGAAAACTCAATATCTTAGAAATATGACATAATGTTTTTTACATACCAGGTTGATAAATTTTAGACCTCTTAAATTAATAAATCTACTTCTATTGTAGTATAAATTTCTAAAGCTTTATAAGGTTTAACACAACACACGTATTAAATTGTGAAAGGGTTTAAGATTTAGGACATTTTCATGTCTTCTTTTTAAAATTTTTGGACCTATTCTTAGTCCTCTAAAAATCAACACTTTTATCAATTAAGGTTGAAAAGTTATATTTGAAGTCATGTCGATGACTCATACATTAAAATACAACTATACTAAAGAAATTATTGACTAGCCAACGCTATACTTCAAAAAAAAAATATAAAAAGTATTTGCCTAAATAAAAACTTAGAAACATTTATTTTCGTAAATAAAAAATTAAACAACAAATACAAATCACGCCGACTGGTAATGCATTGAAAGAAACTATACTAAATAATAAAGCTACGAACACATAACAAGTATAAACGATAATCAGAAGTTATACCCGTCCATCGAACGGGTTTTTCCACTAGTATATATATATATATATATATATATATATATATATATATATATATATATATATATATATATATATATATATATATATATATATATATATATATATATGTATATATATATATATGTATATATATATATATATGTATATATATATATATATATATATATATATATATATATATATATATATATATATATATATATGTATATATGTGTATATATATATATATATATATATATATATATATATATATATATATATATATATATATATATATATATATATATATATATATATATATATATATATATATATATATATATATATATATATATATATATATATATATATATATATATATATATATATACATATATACATATATATATATATATATATATATATATATATATATATATATATATATATATATATATATATATATATATAGATTTTGGTTAAAATAGTGTAATGTCTTATAATTGTTAAAATGAAAAGTGATTTAGACCATTAGATCTATTGTAATAATTAAGATGACATTAATCACATCTAAAGAAAATTAAAAATATAATTAATTATTTTTCTATAGTAATAAGTCTAAACGGGTAATTTTGTTATAAAATGTGTGTTACAATATAACCTACCCCAAATCTTTATTCTCATTCATCATGACTCATTAACAAAATACAACGCCTCCTTCATTTTTATCCCTCTCACCCACAATTCTGGCCGCCATAGCCAACCCATATCATAATCATACCGTAATTTTTGGCGTACATTTCTCCTGATGTTACCGCAAAAAAAGATCTAGTGGGCTAGAGAACGTTGATGTTTCTATTGTCGCAAAAATAGAAGTAGACATAAGGTAAACAAACGACTGTGTATCAAGTGGTTTATAGATTTGGAATGTGTACTGTGTGTATAGGATGATCCTTTTTATGGTTAATAGATTTTGACATGCGCGTATGATGGTTAATAGATTTTGACATGTGCGTATGATGGTTTCTATGGAACAAGAGTGTCATATGTATATGAGTTGATAAGGCTACACTTAGGTACGTGATGTACGAGTTGGTAGTGTGTGATTCGATGGTGTATACGCCATGTGTGGCGATGATCTATTTTACCATGGTGTACGAGTCTGTAGTGTATCAACTGGTGGCTTACGAGTCGTGAGTGGCGATGATTGGGATCACCATGGTGTACGAGTTTGTGGTGTATGATTCTATGGTTTCCGACTCGTATGTGGTGAGACTCTAGTTCACCATGGTTTAAGAGCGGGTAGACGTCGAAACATGTATGAATCGATTAAGCGGTGTACGAGTGTGGTTGTGTACGAGTCGGTGGTAACAATCTTCTACATTTAGTTTGGAGTTGAAGTTGAAACTCTTTTATTAACATTTCCATTTTGTTTATGTGTGGGCTTGATAATATTTTATATGTATCAATAAGAAAATACTTGTGTATCAATTCTATATATTTGTTCTGTTGTAGACTTAACACTATTTTTCTCATTAATAAAATCAGCTCTAGTTCGTTTGTATACAGTGAGGCTTCATTTCGAGTTGCATTCTTTTTTTGTGTGTATCACCTAGTGTTTTATTTGTATACAATGATCCATTTTTGTATTGTCCAAAGTCAATACAGTATTTTTCATGAGACCACAACTAATGTTCGAGTGTATCATTAATTTAGCAAAATAATAATTTATTTTGGCACTATGGGTTATCATCTTAAAGAGACATTAAAAAAAAATGTTCATTATGTATCCGTTTATGTTTTCATTTAATGAGGTAAAATATGTACACGTGCAAAAAAGCTTACTTCACAAAATATTATACATAGTAGTTTATTTTATGATTCTCATATATGTATCATGAATAATAATTAGTAATGATATTTTTTATTTAATAAACGGGAGTCAATGTATCTCCATAATGATGCGTGTGATATTTTTTGTTTAACAAATATAATGGGCTAATATATACAAGTTAATTAAATGAGAATTAACTAACCAGGTGAGAGTTACGTTCAAATTCTATTTGTTAGTATCAAGAGCCATTTATTGTTGTACATGAAACCCTTAAAGTTGATTTTTATTACACAAAGGCCATTTATTAATTATTAATCCCATTTAACACAAATCAATAAATCTAATGGCTTACATTACTTCTCATTTTAACAATTTTAAAGAACTACATCACAATAACCCAACTCTATATATATATATATATATATATATATATATATATATATATATATATATATATATATATATATATATATATATATATATATATATATATATATTTATATATATATATATATATATATAGGGGTGCGCTATTTACAGAACCCATTTTTTGGTACAGAACCTATAGAACCAATATCAACCAATAGAATCTTTTTATTATTAAATCTTTTTACTTAAATCAAAAGGTTATATTGGTAATATGCATTTTCAGGTTTTTTTTAATTTTTTTTATTAAAAAACGTTTATTTAAAGGCTCTTGATTTTCAAAATTATGAAATGATATTTTTTTAATTTAAATATTTTTTTCCAAACAGACATGTTCTTATAAAACATACATGTTCTTAGAAAACATACATGTTTTAAATAAATGTGCATAAATGTTTTTTTAATAACATAAATCTATATACATTTTTTTGTACCCATGACACTTGATTTGCTTAAACATGTAATAATTGCATATATGTTCGTGATCTCTAATATATAACAAAGAAAAAACATAATTGCAATACAGAAATTTTGATATCAAATAGAATACAATTCATATACAAATGTATATTCTTAAATATAAATGTGCAAAAGATTCAAAAACATGTATGTATCATTTCAATAACATATGTGCACGTTGCGATGGCTCATCAAATCCTTCAGCACATATATGTACGCCTTCAAAAAACATGTATGTTTCTGGTATGTGTTTCTGTCGACTACATACGTGAACTTCTTCTAAAAACATGTATGCACGTATTTCGATAACATCTATGCACGCCATTTTAGAACATATATGCGCGACTTCTAAAACACGACAAGTGCATTATTTGATAATCTTCGTCTTTCTTACTATTGAGTGATCCTAACTGAAACAAATATGTAAGAAAAAAAAACTTGTTATATCAAACTACTGACATATTAAATTTTTATGAATGTCAAAAAGCCTACCGTTGTACCAAGCACGCAACTATCATCCTACTCCAACCTACGTCTGTCATCCTCCTCCAGCAAATGTCGTGATCCTCCTCCTCCAAATATAACATTGACCTTATTTGGGCCCTCATTTGACATCCTCCTGTTTGATTAGCTAAGTAATTGAAACACATATCCTAAAAATGAAATTCATAATTCTAGAAAAATACAAAAAATATTAAAAGGGTTTTAGTAACCACATGTTACATCTACACGTGAACATATTAATTAGCAAGTGAGAAAGAAGAATAAAATAAAGATTATTAGGTTGATGGTTACTAACCATGTGGATTCACATTTCTTTTTGTGTAAAAAACTGCCATCATAATCTTTTTGTGTAAATAATTGGTGGATGGTTATATAACCGAAGACCACAAACAAATAAGAAACTGACTTTTTCATCTTATTAAAAAGTATCTAATATAAAATAAGTATGAAAAATAAGCCCCACCTATAGCAGTGAGACATTATCATGTATAGCCTCAGGCCCATGGTTTTTCCCACTAGCATACACATATTGTAAAACAACCAAAACATCAATATACTTAAATCGAACCAAAAAATTGAGCCTAGTAAATTAATACAAAAAAAAGCAGTATAGATCCTAAATGAACCAAAGAAAATAAACACAAAACACGTCTTTACTACTCATGAATTTGTTCTTAACAAAATACCTCTTTAGAAACAAGATTTATTGTGCTTAACGAAAAAGGTATAAAAAATTATCACACATCATTCGAGAGAAACATTTAAACAAATAATTAAGCCTAACCGAGACGTTCATAGAAGGTCTTCTTGAAGCCGAAGCCTGATTAACCGGGTTCGTTTGGATCTTCAATTGATGCGTTGGATTTAGTTCATGTTTTTTTCCTGGATCTACAGGGGGCTGGGGATCGATCACACTTGTCGATATCACCTTCACATAGACGTAATAAATACATCGGAAGAGGCGGCTAATAGGTATGTAATGTGGATTTTTTTAGGTTTACAGAGGAAAGTTGTTTTAGATTTCTGATGGGTTATTTTAATAAGTAACTGTGTTACAAGTAGGGGTGTCGGAAAAGTTGACCCGACCCGAACCCGACCCGAACCCGAACCCGAGTAATCATATTCGGGTCGGGTCACTCGGGTCCAAAAGCGTATTCGGGTCAATTCGGGTTGACCCAAATTGACCCGAGTTCTAATTAGGCTCGGGTTCGGGTTATATATATTTACCCTTGACCCGACTTGACCCGACCCGACTTGACCCGAACCCGACCAACCCGACTTGACCCGACTAAAATTAAATTTTTTACATTGTATTAGTACTTAATTAAGCCACTTTTTACACTTTTTCCTTAAACTCGGGTTGACCCGAACCCGACTTGACCCGACCCGACTTGACCCGACCCGACTTGACCCGACCCGAATTGACCCGAACCCGAGTGACCCGAAATCTAATTAGGCTCGGGTTCGGGTTATATATTTTTTGCCCTTGACCCGACTTGACCCGACCCGAGTTGACCCGGACCCGACCGGGTCAACCCGAATCACACCTCTAGTTACAAGGGTGCAATTTTTATGGATATCTAAAATGCCTAATTTGCCCTTTATCTTTTATTTTCTTGTAAAGTAAGTTGTTTATATTTTTAAAACTGCCATTGTGCAATGATTAGATGTACATCATGTATTATTATGTGTAAAAAAACTGGTTCTGTAGGTTCTGTACCAAAAATGTGGTTATGCATATAGCACTATACTATATATATATATATATATGTATATATATATATATATATATATATATATATATATATATATATATATATATATATATATATATATATATATATATATATATATATATATATATATATATATATATATATATATATATATATATATATATATATATATATATATATATATATATATATATATATATATATATATATATATATATATATATATATATATATATATATATATATATATATATATATATATATATATATATATATATATATATATATATATATATATATATATATATATATATATATATATATATATATATATATATATATATATATGTATATATATATATATATAGTTGGGGTAAAATAAAACAATCCTTATAATAGAATAAAT
Source organism: Glebionis coronaria (assembly GCA_025667525.1). Taxonomy (NCBI): domain Eukaryota; kingdom Viridiplantae; phylum Streptophyta; class Magnoliopsida; order Asterales; family Asteraceae; genus Glebionis; species Glebionis coronaria. Next base: position 15,746 of record JANFOE010000521.1, read on the forward strand.
AAAAAAGAAGGGATGAATGTGGGAGTGACATGTGTCACCTTCTCACAATATTATCAAACATTATATCTTTAATAAAAAAATCAAAAATATATCTTTTTCGAAAATTTTTTACAAATTTTTTTTTTTCAAAAAATAATTTTTTTTCAAAATTTTTTTTTTCAAAAAATTATTTTTTTTCAAAATTTTTTTTTTATCAAAAAATATATTTTTTTTCAAAAATATTTTTTTTTCAAAAATTTTTTTTTTTTCGAAATCTGTTTTCAATTTTTTTTCGAATGTTTTTTCTTTTCAAAATTAATTTTTTTTGAAACTATTATTGAAAAAATCTTGTGCATCATAGTTAAATGATTTAGTACATCAAGAATAAGGAATTAATTTATTACCTTTATGCACCATATTCATAATCTTGATGCACTGAAATTTTAAGTGTGATTCACTACAACACATCAATAAAAATCCAGTGCATCACAGTTATATGTTTTAGAGCATCATATTTATAAGTTAATGCATCACGGTTTTAAGTTATTGCATCATAATTCCTTCACAAAACTTATAATTATGGTTTAATTCTCATATATATGATGCAACACATTTAAAATTACGATGTGACAAATTATAACTATCACACACCAAAAATACATTTGATTACTAATAATATAACATTTTTCTATATGGATAACTATGATGCAGTAAGTTAAAATCTTAATGCATCAAACTTAACCAGTGCATCATAGTTATAAGTTTTGTGCTTCACGAATGATGAAGTAATTTATAACCTTAATGCAACAGAATTATAACATTAATATATTATAAGTAAATGCATTATAGTTATCCGTTAGAGAATACAAACTATATCATTAGTATCTCTTGTATTTTTAGTGCATTATAATACTAGTTTACCGCATTGTAGTTATAAGTTTTGTGCATCACGAGTGGTGTAGTAATTTATAACCTTAATGCATCATAATTATGACATTGATACATTATAAGTAAATGCATTATAATTATCCGTTGGAGAGAATAAAAATTATGTCACTAGTCATCACTTGTATTATTGGTGCATTAATGTAATAGTTTACCGCATCATAGTTATAATTTTGTACATCATAATTAAAACATTGGTGAATGCACTATAATGTAGTAAATTAAAATTGTAATGCATTGATTTATAAACATAATGCACTAAAACATGTAACTATAATGCAGTAAAATAGAATGAAAATTTTTCCAAAAAAATTCTTCAAAAAAAATTTTGAAAAAAAAAATTTACGAATTTTTTTCAAAATTTAACTGTGATGCAGCAAAACATGTAATTGTGATGCAGCAAAACATGTAACTATGATGCAATAAATATTTTTGAAGAAAAATTCGAAAAAAGATTTTTGAAAAAAAAAATTCGAAATAAAAATTTTGAAAAACTTTTTTTGGAAATAAATTTTCGAAAAAAAAATTTAGAATTTTTTTTTTAAAATAAAATAAATGAGGTGGAACCACATGCTGCCATGTGTCCCCCCTTTTTCAAAAAAATGGTGTACTTTTGTAATTTTAGAAACTTCAGGGGGCATTTTTATAATTTTTACTGAAACTATATATACTCTTTTTTTCATCTCATTTTTTTATTTCTTCTTATTCGTTTATCTCGTAAACCCATAAACCCCAACCACCATAACCGTAACCATCGTCACCAACCACCGTAACCAACAACCGTCACCACCATAACTGTAACCATCGTAACTCTAACCACTGGTCATTGATTCATTATATTTACTGAATCTTCGTTCAGTAGTGGTGCGTCATCATCATCATCATCATCATATTCATCTTCTGGTGTTTTTTGTAAGTTTCGATCATGTCTTTTTTTTAATACTCTGTATATTATCTGCATTGTAGTTTAGTTAGTTTTATATTCTTTAGTTCGTACCGCATTATATGTATGTTTTACTGAATTACAGTTTTAAGGTTGATTCTATCAGATATTGATTAGAATAGAGATTGATTAGAATTGAGATTGATCATACTAGAGATTGATATGTTATTGATGCACATAGGCTTGATTTTATAGTCGAGGTTGTTTTACTGCATAATAGGTATGTTTTACTGCATAACAGTTTTTAGGTTGATTATATAAGAGATTTATTAGAATAGAGATTGATTAGAATTGAGATTTATTAGAATAGAGATTTATATGTGATTGCTGCACATAGGCTTGATTTTATAGTCGATGTTGTTTTAATGCATAATAGGTATGTTTTACTGAATTACAGTTTTTAGGCTTTTTATATCAGACATTTATTAGAATAGATATTGATTAGAATTAAGATTGATCAGAATAGAGATTGATATGTGATTGATCCACATAGGCTTGATTTTATAGTGGAGGTTGTTTTACTACATAAAAGGTATGTTTTACTGAATTACTGTTTTTAGGCTGATTATATCAGACATTTATTAGAATAGAGATTGATTAGAATTGAGATTGATCAGAATAGAGATTGATATGTGACTTGATGTACATAGGCTTGATTTTATAGTCGAGGTTGTTTTTACTGCATGATATGTATGTTTTACTGAATTACTGTTTTTAGGTTGATTATATCAGGGATTTATTAGAATAGAGATTGACAAGAATAGACATTGATATGTGATTGATGCACATAGGCTTGATTTTATAGTCGGGGTTGTTTTACTGCATTATAGGTATTGTTTATTGAATTGTGGTTTTAGGTTTTGTTAAAAGTTTTATATTTTACTGAATCCTTCATAGTTTTATTAGTTTAACAACATTTTATAGTTTTAATTTTCTTTTTATTTTTTATTTTTTATTTTTTATTTAACTTATATCATTTATCTAGCTTACTTTTTTTTATTATTTATGATTTTGTAGCCATAGATGATTATGAAACAACTACCGTAAGAGATGATGTAGGTTACTATAAAGTTGGTATAGATGGCACTAGGACTTGGTTTCCTGATGAGTTACCACATGGTCAAGTACCTATAGTAGGATGTCAATTTGTTTTAATTGATGAAGCGTATAATTTCTATGTAGCTTATGGTAAAAAAGGTGGGTTTGATGTTAGGAGAGGTGGAGAGTACAAGGCAGTAGGTTCTGATAATCCAACAACAAAGTATTTACTTCTTAGTAGAGAAGGTTTTCTTCAACCTAAAGATAAAGCTAGTTTTGATAACGTAGATGTTGATTTACTAGAAAATGGTGTAGTTGAAGATGGCGGTGTTAGTGGTGATTTTCAAAGGTTTAGATATATTAAGAAAAAGCCAATTAGGAGGAAGCCTACGTTTAGGTGTGGGTGTTCGGCGTCAGTTCTTATTAAGAAAAAAGGAAAAATCTTTGAGGTTATTAGTTTCACAGAGGGTCATAATCACCCTCTTGTAGCTGATAGAGACATGATTTTTATGAAGAATTCAAGGAATGTGGGTTATACAAAGCAGCATTTCCTCTATCAAGTTTTGAATGCAAATTTTGGTCCTGCTATAGGGTTTAGGTTGATGAAACAGCTTCACGGTGGGTTTGATAACGTTGGTGTAACAGTTGATGACTGCAAGAATGAGAAAAAGAAGATTACTGTTTTTATTCCTAATCAAGACGCTTAGATGGTTGTAGAGAAGCTGATTAGTCGAAAACTTCACTCCCCTGGTTTTTTGTCAGACATTTTAAAGGTGGTTATTTCTTCTATAATATGAGTTTTTTAGTAAATTAATCTTTTTAGATATTACTGCATCATGTTTTATAACATAAAACATAAACCTTGATGTTTTATTTTTTTACTGAATTAACCATATGTTTTAATGCATTTAGATATTATCAAGTAGTTTTTATAATAAGTTTCTAACTTTTTTTTAGGTCCTGATAATCGTTTGGCTGGTCTATTTTGGGCTGATGAAGAAGGTATAAGAAACTTTGCTACGTTCGGTGACATAGTTTCTTTTGATGCGACCTTTCGGTCTAACATGTATAATTTTTTTTCTTTTTTATCTCCAAAAATTATGTTATTTTAGTATTATTATGTTTTTTAATTTGTTATTATGTTATTTAAATGTAGGTATCAAATGGTTTTTGTTCCCTTTACTGGTATCAACCATCATAATCGCTGTATTATATTTACTGCTGCCAGTGTTGTAAAAAGCGGGCTAGGCGTGTAACACCCCCAAATTTACACGTTTCAATTCAGCGGGAACGTTACTCAAATCATAGACAACGCTTAAAAATCGCGTCGTTTAATAATAAAGCATTTTCCATTCATAAATATCAAATTACATAGGTCCTCAGGTCAATGTATGTCTTACAAATTTACAAAACATTTGAACGGAAATATTTAGTTAAATGCGAGCCATAAATTCTTGTCGTCTTTCCGAGAATTACCTTCAAGTACCTGAAATAAAACATGTTAAAAGTCAGTGAAACGCCGAGTGAATCCATAGAGTTTAATAAAAACAATTAATACATATCACCGGTATATAATCATTACCGAAAATCATTTTGTACAATTCTTTGTCGCAAGACATAAAATAGGCTAACGACATTTTTATACGAATCTTAGTCGTAAATCATAATATAGGCTTTTGCCTTCAAAACCATTATACGAATGATGTTGTAAAATTAGTCACTTGCTTTAGGAAAAACTAGCACTAATCGTCGGTAAGTATTAAATTCTACGTTTTGTGAAAAACGCAAAATCGAATAGTCGAGTTCGTTCTCGGTGGAGGTATGGTGTTTAGCCAACAATAATTATACGATATTTATTCGAGTTGTTACGTTTTTGGAAAGAAATAAAGAAAAGAAAAAGGAAACGATTTACGCTAAAAACGGTCGGAATCGCGTATACGTACGAACGTAAAAACGCGACCAACGAAAAATTCCACCTAAAAATTAATTAAAAATCGCTAAAAAAACTCTAAAAAGTATAACTAAGAAAATTACAAAAACCAAAAATTTTGAGAATGATTAAATTATTTTATATTAATATTTAAAGTTGATTAAAAATACTAAAAATAAAACTAGCTAAGAAAAAGACAAAATTCAACTTTTCGACTTTGTAAACCTAAAACATTTTATTTAAAAACTAAAAAAGATTTTTTTTGAAAATTTTAAACTTACTTTAACTATTATTTATTTACTTTACAAATTTAAAAAGGAAAATAATTCTAGAAAATGAATTAATAAAAATAAAATTTTGAAATTTAAACTATATAAAATAAAATTTATTTTTCCTACGTACTAAATGACAAAAGAAAATTTTAGAAAAAAGAATTACATTTTTTTTAATAATTTTTTTTATGAATTAAAAACAATTTAAACTAATTAAATGACTTTTTTTTTAAAGTATTAAATAAATAAAAAATAAAAATCTAAAAGTTTTTTTTTATTGCATACTAATTCTCCTCCCTCCCAAAGCTTATGTGACACTTTTTTGTGTCACAAAACTGTAAGAAATTAGAGTCCTCCTCCCTCCCAAGACTATAAGCGACACTTTTTTTGTTAAAAAGTGTCGCGAAAGGCAGTTTTCACTCTCTGTAACAGGGGCTTTTTTTTTTGCTCGGATTTGCTTGGTTTTGAGCTTATTTCTTGGCGTTTTTGGGCACAAACGGCACCCCCACAACAATTGAGTTGTGGGGAGTCAATAACAATCACAATTACACACAAATACAAACAAATAAATCACAATTCAATCCAAGCAAAATAGGCAAGAACAAAGGTAGCATACAGTGGACTGCGAAATGCTTTCTATGCTATCAAAATCCCGTTCCAAGTAATAGGGACCTATTCTATACCAAAACCTAGATGCTTGTCAAATCTAAGATAATAAAAACACAATTTCAAGCAATTATACTATTTGTTGGGGACAAATACACAAGGTCTGGTGGTGGGTGACTAAATCAGTGAGCTTAGCTTTCTATTTAACCAACCAAAACTTGTCCATATCTTAATCCCAGATAATGCACCAATAAAACCATCCTCAACCTTTCTACAGACCAAAATTCAAATCACCAATTGCAAAAAAATGAAGCTCTAAAGCCTGCTGATGCAATTGGTTAAGGCAGAAAGATGACCTGTAGGTTTACTTGCCCTAAAACCTAGATTTAAGCCAAGATAAATAGTGAACAAGTTACCTAAACCACAAACTTAATAAACAAACGTCCAATATTTAACCCAAATCTGTTATACTATCATGATTTACCAAGTGAAAGCTCAAATATAAGATCTAAATAATGCCCACTGTTTGGACAGAAAGTACTTTGCTGATTTTTTTAGGCAAAAAGTGAGTATTCAATTGAGCTAAAATGTACCACAACTAACTAACTTACACCCAAGCTGCATTTACCCTAAAACTAACATAAAACTGACAGATTCAAAGATTGATCAAGTAAAACACCAAACCATGACTTAAGTGATACCTATTGCTGGTTTAGGCAGAAACAAAGAACAATCACTTTATGATTTTTACTTTTTGAAACAAAAGTGAAAGGTGATCTAAACTTAACTAAGACTAACTCAAAAGCTTACAAATCCCTAGGTCCTAAAATGAAGTTTAAATTAGTTTGTCAAGCTAATCCAAACACCATTTGAAAACATAGATGTAAAACTTACATTATGATAAGCAGATAAAAAAACGAGCCAGATTAGATGAATAAAAAAACAGTAACTAAGCAAGTAAATTAAACACGAAAATAAGTCAAAGAAACAAGACAGCACTTAGGATAAGCTACATCAGATTTTAGCAAATACAAGTTATAAGAGAAGAGGAAATCACTTACAAGGGTCCAAGCTTTTGAAGACTCTAACTACACATAATAAGCAACTCTACTCAATTCTCGAAGAGCTTATACAAACCAAAATCTTCCACAGCTTATTTTCACCCTTTTGCTTAAAAGCTTATGAGATAGAAAACCCCAATGACTTCAAATGAACAAGCATCAACATTAATCAGCTTCAAAAAAACGTCAACCGAGCACCATAAGCTCTTGTCAAAACTGAAACTCCTACCACTATAAGCTACCCACAGCTAAAATACCACCAATAATGAACCAAAACTCCTCAAACAAGCTATTTGTCAGACAACTTATAAAAGTAGCTTATGCTATAGTACAGATGAACAGTAACAGAACTTGAAATTTTGTGAATTTGTAAATTTTTGCAAGGAAATGTAAAGGACATATAATGTAAAGGTGCAGGTATTTAAATTGCAAGCATTGAAAATGGAACTCAATTTATATTAGAAATTCGTATATTACAAAAAATCTTAATAAAAACTGGAAGAAAACCATTGCTACTCCTAACATGCCTTTATATAGAGGCTTACAGAAGATACTAGAAATAAGAAAACCCTAATTCATTGATTTACAAAAGTACCCTTGCATTTGAATCTGAGATTGGGTCAAAGTTGCTCCCATGTGATCAATCTGCCAATTCTTGGATGTTTGCTTATGGATGAGCTGTCAAGAAAGGATCACCATCGTCCATTTATGAGTAGCCAGGACTACTTTTGCCAAAGTTATGAGTTGATGCGTCAAAAACAACAAAATAAGAAGACAAAGACTACTTTTGCCAAAGTTAAATACTACAAGCTGGTGGAGTCTTTTTATTAATTTAATAGCTTTCTTTGTAAGCTATGTTTTCTACTTTATAAAGAAAACATACGTAGGTTTTACATTCACTTCATCTTTTACAATGTAACCTACAATAAGCTTTGATCTCTAGGTGTGAGATTCAATGTATACACACCTAGAGTTGTTTGTGTTAATTATTAATACAAGCATTTGGGAGAATTCATCTTTGTTCACACCTTGTTCATAATCATTATTCTATTCCGCTATGTTAATCATATGAATGATGATTATCCTAGATATAATGGTTTTTACCATTGAGTCTAAACGATCTATGGACTCCACAATTGGTATCAGAGCCTAAGGCTCGTGATATCTAGGAGATACAAGGTGTTACGCTCGTGTTCGTGTTGCTGTGAAGCCACTGTCCAGAATTAGCGACGGTTTAGTGACGGTCTGTCAGATCCGTGACAGATTTGCGTCGTTTTTGTGACAGATCTGGTGTCACAAAAAGAATGGGAGGAAGGTGTAGTCACATTTGTGACAGTTTAGTGACAAATAATCTGTTGCTAAAGGTGATGTGTCAATTTTCGTTTTTAGGGTTTGCATAAACCCTAGATCCATCTTGATGAAACATAGTAGCAGCCTGTTGTGATTCATGGTAATGATGGTGGTTTGATCGGATGCTGCTAATAGTGAAAGAAGGTTGAGTAAACCCTAGATCAAAGAATGATGATTCAATGTATGCTGTTTTGTGTTACAATTACTGCTGTTCTTGATCGAATAAGTATGTGATTCGAATCGGTCTTTGATCCTGATTCAAGATGAAGTTTTTATATTGCTGGTTTGTTTGATCATAGCCATTATTATTAGGGTTTTTGATTAAACCCTAAAATACAAGCTTAACAGATCTGAATCTGTTGATGTCAATCTGCCTGCAAGGAACAGAAGGAAAGATACATGGCGAAGGACGAAAGCAATAAGTTATGGTGTTAACAGAATGCGTGATTTCAATAGCCATGGTTTGGGAAGAAGAATATTATTGCTAAAGTATCAGGATTACATTCTGTAATTATTCCCTTTTTTTTTGGTAAATAACGTGGCTAAGATCTTTATGGTTATTGCTTGCGTAAATCTCATAATATATATTGTTTCCGTTTTGAAAAAATACGTTGGAGTTTTAATGGCAGAATGAAAGGGACGTAGCAGTGTGGTCCTAGAAAGAATTGAAAAAGCTACTGTGTTTAGCATGATACAAAGGTGCCATTTTTGTTTGGTTGTACTTGGAAATCAAGAAAGGTATATTAAACAAGAAAGTTTAATCAAAGTACATCACACGTGTGTTACTTTGTACAAAACCATCAAACAGTTGCTTGCTGGTCAAAAGAGAAGAGCATATCGTAACAAAGAAAGTCACGTGGGACAAGTATAAAGTAAAGGAAAGTACCATGGTTTATTGTTTGTGGTATAGTGGGCTAAAGTGGGCAAATCTTAACACGTTATTCGTAGCCGTTGACAGTTTTGAAGATTTTTGTTTGGAGTTTGGTGCATTCACAGCAACTAGTTTTAAAGGTATAAAGGCTCGTTTTATTTTAATTGATTACGAAGAGAAGTTTTTATTACTTGTTTGAAGACGATGTAGATTTTCGCGGATTGGTGTTCTATCATATCTTCAAATTTTGTCAGCATTTGAAGGTAACTTGTAGGTGCTTTAAGTTCTGACAACGGACTTGATAAAAAGGTAGCAAAGGTATGAGATTTTACTTAAGACGCTCTATGATCGTATTTGCTAGAGAACTCTTTTTGTCAAGAGACTACTCATTATAGCCGTGAGTTTTATAGTCTACTCATTATAGCCGTGAGTTTTGGAGTCACATGTTTAGTACAAGACATGGAATGTAAGTTCGGGTTATTCTACTTCATCAACAAGTAAGTCGTAATTAGATTTCTTCATATGTGATCATTACATAAAGCCTACAGAATTTGAAGATTCAAGAATGATTAACATAATTTAAGGGGAAGCTAAATTGTTCATGTGTTAATCATTTACATGTAACATTAAGGTGAAGGTGTTTACTACTGCTCATTAGTTTTACTACAACTTGTGTGAGTTTCTATAGCTCAAATTCATTTAATTTCATCCTGCTGTTCTTCATGGAGAGTAATTTAAGACATAGAAAACTTGTACTAGTGGTGTGGTATTATTTAAGCAGTGGTCGAAATCAAGGTTGCTTACATACAAGACCCCTATTTGGATCATGTCAAAAAGGGGAAGAAGTCTACACAATGCAATCTGTTTATCCTTGGTGTTATATGTTTTACAAAGAATGCGAACTTAAGGGGAAGTTTTTTTGACATCATCAACTAGGGGAAGATTGTTGGGTCAAAATTATGAGTTGATGCGTCAAAAACAACAAAATAAGAAGACAAGGACTACTTTTGCCAAAGTTAAATACTACAAGCTGGTGGAGTCTTTTTATTAATTTAATAGCTTTCTTTGTAAGCTATGTTTTCTACTTTATAAAGAAAACATACGTAGGTTTTACATTCACTTCATCTTTTACAATGTAACCTACAATAAGCTTTGATCTCTAGGTGTGGGATTCAATGTATACACACCTAGAGTTGTTTGTGTTAATTATTAATACAAGCATTTGGGAGAATTCATCTTTGTTCACACCTTGTTCATAATCATTATTCTATTCCGCTATGTTAATCATATGAATGATGATTATCCTAGATATAATGTTTTTTACCATTGAGTCTAAACGATCTATGGACTCCACATAAAGTGACTTTTAGGGTCAAAGAATAAGAACACGTGAATGCCTCAAACAGATAAGTTCGTCATCATAGATTTTCACTTGATTCCATGCTAAACGTGTAACAAGATCATTGTTATTATAAGTTAGCAACACGATCACTTCTCATTAGTGTTAATTACGAACCTAAACTCCCTTATTCCTAATTGGTATCTCTTATATTTTATTTTGTCTTAATGATCACGAGGATACATCATTGACTTATGCGTGAATAGAGATTAAGTCTAAAAATAGAGTTTTAACGGTGTAACCAAAATCATCAAATCAATAACCCCTCCCAACGATGTCAAAAAATTAAGTTGACAAGAAGAATCGATAAACACGGTTTTATAACGGTTTTGAACATGAGACTTATTACCAACACTTTTATATGCCCTCTAACGGAAGGGCCGTATTATCTTTGGGTTACCTCCATCTTTTATTCAACTCCGCCATGAAGCTTTTATTATGACTTCGGTCTTGCCTTGCCTTTTATTATCCGCCTCATCGGTGGTTTTATTAGCCAAAGACGTATATCCTCACGCTAAAGCGAATTTTGGATCTTTAAAGCTTCAAAGATTAAGGCATAATTCACTTTCAATTTGGGCATAGATTTTTCGGCCTTGTGAGCTTCAAATTTTTGCTTAATTTAGGTGAGCACTTGAAATCTTATTATTAGGTGAAGCTTTCGATTATTCGGGTGCCAATACTTCAAAACCGTGACGCTGGCGATACCTTAATGTTTTCCCAATTTAATTACATGGAAGCTACTAAAATAAATTAGAAACCAACAATAGTGACTAAACCGCTAAATCAATATTTATTAACAATTTATTATCAAAAGCGTTGGGAGAATAAGATAATAATTACTACACATGAGATCGTGACGATTACGAGACTTATAAATAACTCTATCATTTCTCGTCCTCATTTAAGAGACTTAGCCTAAAAAGTTAAGGAATCGAAGCTAAGTGCTCAACACGCACGGTCGAGTCAAAAATTACTCTTATTCTCACCATCAAAAAACCTACATTCGTGTCTTAAACACTTATGAAAAACTAGAAAAATCTTAAAATTTGGCCATTTTAGCCTTATTTTGCATACAACGGTAACAAAAAGATGAATATTGGACTGCGTGTTGACGTAAGCAAGGTGAAGTATCTACTCACCCCCCATACTAAAACTAAACATTGTCCTCAATGTTTCGAGTATAGGGGTGAAAACACCCCCATACTAGAGACGAAGTCGAATGCTTAATCTCGAGCATGGAAAGGGTAAAACGAATAACCTAAAAGCCGTTTATGAATTATGCTAATAAGATAAACGTTAGAACATAAAAGGATATCATCGGATATCGGAATCTCCAAAGGCAACGATCGAAGCTCGAGTGATCCGTAAAACGAACACGAGAGGCTTCAATGATGAAGATGAACCTAATAAATCACAATCACAAACAACCACAGAACAAAGGTTGGAAGAGCACAAGTCCCCTCACATTACACTAATTAGAAAAATAAAACAGAAATGATAAAAAGGATAGGCATGAGATTCCCCCACGAGGCACCTCGTTTTTGATAACCGAGTCAAGAGCTCGACTCGAATCCCCATAAATGTGATCATTTAGGGATTATCATGGGATGGTCATTTTTGTGGGACTTACATGTAATCAAGGCCCAAAAGCAACCGTGTATAAAGGCAAAACCTCTATACCGGGATCAAAGATCGTGTCTTCGTTTTCGGATGATAAACGAAACAACACGACTTCAAGTAACAACGTCCCAATGGGACACAAGAAAATAGAATGAGAAGAGAAGGGTGGGACATTTGGTGGACATAAAAATCGAGTTACTCGAGGTAAACTCATACCGTAAGTGTAGAAAGGATTTCTAGTGACTACTTCGGTAAAAGACCAAGATTTTATCTTAAACGTGATACCGGGGTCAAAAATCTCGTCCTCGGTGGAGAAGTGTGAGGAAACAAATGGGGCTTCCCCCACACTAGGTCCACACAAAACGTCGTCAAAAGGAATAGACGCGTTTGTAGCAAGTTCAATTAAACGAGGTGATGACGGAGTTATCTTTGGAAAATCTTTAAAATCAATTTTAAAATCATTCCCTTTTTCATTTTTTAACTCATTGTTACGAAAACCCGAGTTGATTAAATTGAAAATATTTGGTGTTTCCAAAACAATTCTAGGCACACTTAAAATTTTCACATTTATCTTGAAGGCGGGAGGAGGATTTGAATTTTTAAAACGTGAATCGATTAATAAAATATCCCCCTCCAGGCTAACGCAAACGGTCCTCATCAAACTCGAAAATCGAAGGCGGGTTATCAAGTATACGTTTGATCTCGGAAAAATCGCCGTCGGGATCAAAAACGTCTTCTCTTCCTCATGGAAGAGGTCGAACAATTAAATCGTCGATAGTCGAGTCGCTAGCTTCAACCGTCGTGAAACTAGGAATGAAAGGCTCTTCGATTGAAGATTTTGCCTTTGTCATTTCGACCTCGACATCGAAAAGTGTATCGATGTGAGCAAGGCCACCGGCGGACTTCTCACATGATAAATCCAAAATCTCAGTCGGTGTGGGATTAGGAGTAAAAGGCTCGTCTCGTGAAGATTTTGCCTTGACGGTTTCGACTTTGTCCTTCGAAGGGATCGAACGTGGGTTCTCGAACATTTTAGCAAAATTACTAACACGTCCCTTCGGAATTAATTTTCGTTCATCTTGTAAAAACGAGGGTTCAACGATTTCCTTTAAAACCATTTCACATTTTTCTTTTTCAAAATCACTTGATGGAATTTCTTCATTCAAAATTGGTGTGTATTGATTTAGAAAATCCTCAATAATTTCATCCTCATTAGAAAAATTAGGTTTACAAGGTATAAGATTTAATACTCCCAAGTATCCTATGAGTTTTTCTTTTGGTTTATTTTCAAAAACATTTTTCAAAACTTCGTTGGATGACGTTTTTGTTTCCTCTATGTTTTTGCAAGACGACGAAGGTAGCACGACTCTAAACGTCGAGAGATATGGATCAATACGAGACGTACGAGTCTTAGGTGTCGATAAGGCTTGAACCTCTCCTTTGAGATTAGGATTGGTGACGTTCGATGAAGAACTAGACTCGTATGAAGCTACTTTTTTCTCTAAGGTCTCAATCGTTGAAAGAAGTTCATTTCGCTCATTAGTGTAAGCCTCCACAACTTTATCAACAATTTTATCCCATCTCTCGTCAATTAGGTCAAATAAACGTTCTTGTTCTTTAGAAGCGGCATCATATTCGTTTTCCAACTCGGTTCTCATGGAGGCCATTTCCTTTAAGTAAAATTCCTTTTGAGTTTCCAATTGTTTTTCGTAATGTTCCTTAAGATTCGTAACTTGTTCTTGAATCATCGTTAAGTTTTTATTATTACGTCTCACATAGTCACAAAAGGCGTTTTGATTCATCTCATCATTTTGATCACAATTATAAGACGAATCATATGACGAATAAAACGAAGACGATGGGTGATCTTGGTCGTAAGATCGAAACTTGTCACCACGATCAGATGGAGCGGAGTTATAGATATAACCCTCTCGACCTCCAACAACCTTACAATTAAAACAATTGGCACCATCGGGCGGGCCTCCATAATATGGACACGAATAATATCCACCATCATACGACATGATGCAACGAGAAAGTCGTTTCGAGAATTAAACGTTATAGAGGGTGAAAGAAGAGAATTATGAAAATAGAGGAAAAAATCGAAGAATCTTTTTGTGTTTTTGGTTTTTTTAATTTTTTTTTTTTGAATTTTTGTCGTATTACGTAGAAATTAATCTACAAAAACTATCCACTAATCAAAGGTCTCGATTAATGAATCCAAGAAGAATGAAGGTAATTACGTGAAGTAAAAACCCTCGTCGACTTTGAAACGTTGGCGGAACGCCAAAACGTTTCGAGGTTCAATAATTAAAACTCACAAAAATAGATTAATAATACTTGATTTGGCAAACCCCTAATTAATCGTCACTTTCAAAACACGCACAAGCGAGCGGAGAAAACGAGGCGGCGCGAAGCACTTAAGAGCCTTTTTTCCTTAGGTCGTGAAATACAACCGCCTTATACCCACCTTATAGTTTGTATTTTTCGAGATTAAACCAATTAAGAGTATTTATCTATTTTGCCTTTGATTTTTGTTTGAATTCGATGCAACAATAGTGACCGGAACGCTCAACTATTGAGGTGCGATTTCTCGCGTATTTGGATAATTATTGTGTATTAGTTGTTCTACGTAAATACAATATATTATGCACAATAAAAACAAGAAAACGATTTTGTGTTAATAGAGTTCTATTTAACACTATTTATTTGTATGGGTAATAGTATAGAAAAATAAAAAGAAGTATTTACGATAAAAACGTAAACACTCAAACAAACACGATAAATAAATATGGCTAAACACACCTGCCCGGCAGCGGCGCCATTTTTGATGTTGTAAAATTAGTCACTTGCTTTAGGAAAAACAAGCACTAATCGTCTGTAAGTATTAAATTCTACGTTTTGTGAAAAACGCAAAATCGAATAGTCGAGTTCGTTCTCGTTGGAGGTATGGTGTTTAGCCAACAATAATTATACGATATTTATTCGAGTTGTTACGTTTTTGGAAAGAAATAAAGAAAAGAAAAAGGAAACGATTTACGCTAAAAACGGTCGGAATCGCGTATACGTACGAACGTAAAAACGCGACCAACGAAACATTCCACCTAAAAATTAATTAAAAATCGCTAAAAAAACTCTAAAAAGTATAACTAAGAAAATTACAAAAACCAAAAATTTGGAAAATGATTAAATTATTTTATATTAATATTTAAAGTTGATTAAAAATACTAAAAATAAAACTCGCTAAGAAAAAGACAAAATTCAACTTTTCGACTTTGTAAACCTAAAACATTTTATTTAAAAACTAAAAAATATTTTTTTGAAAATTTTAAACTTACTTTAACTATTATTTATTTACTTTACAAATTTAAAAAGGAAAATAATTCTAGAAAATGAATTAATAAAAATAAAATTATGAAATTTAAACTATATAAAATAAAATTTATTTTTCCTACGTACTAAATGACAAAAGAAATTTTTAGAAAAAAGAATTACATTTTTCTTTAATAATTTTTTTTATGAATTAAAAACAATTTAAACTAATTAAATGACTTTTTTTTTAAAGTATTAAATAAATAAAATAAATAAAAATCTAAAAGTTTTTTTTTATTGTATACTAATTCTCCTCCCTCCCAAAGCTTATGTGACACTTTTTTGTGTCACAAAACTGTCACAAATTAGAGTCCTCCTCCCTCCCAAGACTATAAGCGACACTTTTTTTGTTAAAAAGTTTCGCGAAAGGCAGTTTTCACTCTCTGTAACAGGGGGCTTTTTTTTTGCTCGGATTTGCTTGGTTTTGAGCTTATTTCTTGGCGTTTTTGGGCACAAACGGCACCCCCACAACAATTGAGTTGTGGGGAGTCAATAACAATCACAATTACACACAAATACAAACAAATAAATCACAATTCAATCCAAGCAAAATAGGCAAGAACAAAGGTAGCATACAGTGGACTGCGAAATGCTTTCTATGCTATCAAAATCCCATTCCAAGTAATAGGGACCTATTATATCCCAAAACCTAGATGCTTGTCAAATCTAAGATAATAAAAACACAATTTCAAGCAATTATACTATTTGTTGGGGACAAATACACAAGGTCTGGTGGTGGGTGACTAAATCAGTGAGCTTAGCTTTCTATTTAACCAACCAAAACTTGTCCATATCTTAATCCCAGATAATGCACCAATAAAACCATCCTCAACCTTTCTACAGACCAAAATTCAAATCACCAATTGCAAAAAAATGAAGCTCTAAAGCCTGCTGATGCAATTGGTTAAGGCAGAAAGATGACCTGCAGGTTTACTTGCCCTAAAACCTAGATTTGAGCCAAGATAAATAGTGAACAAGTTACCTAAACCACAAACTTAATACACAAACGTCCAATATTTAACCCAAATCTGTTATACTATCATGATTTACCAAGTGAAAGCTCAAATATAAGATCTAAATAATGCCCACTGTTTGGACAGAAAGTACTTTGCTGTGAGTATTCAATTGAGCTAAAATGTACCACAACTAACTAACTCACACCCAAGCTGCATTTACCCTAAAACTAACATAAAACTGACAGATTCAAAGATTGATCAAGTAAAACACCAATCCATGACTTAAGTGATACCTATTGCTGGTTTAGGCAGAAACAAAGAACAATCACTTTATGATTTTTACTTTTTGAAACAAAAGTGAAAGGTGATCTAAACTTAACTAAGACTAACTCGAAAGCTTACAAAGCCCTAGGTCCAAAAATGAAGTTTAAATTAGTTTGTCAAGCTAATCCAAACACCATTTGAAAACATAGATGTAAAACTTACATTATGATAAGCAGATAAAAAAAACGAGACAGATTAGATGAATAAAAAAACAGTAACTAAGCAAGTAAATTAAACACGAAAATAAGTCAAAGAAACAAGAAAGCACTTAGGATAAGCTACATCAGATTTTAGCAAATACAAGTTATAAGAGAAGAGGAAATCACTTACAAGGGTCCAAGCTTTTGAAGACTCTAACTACACATAATAAGCAACTCTACTCAATTCTCGAAGAGCTTATACAAACCAAAAGCTTCCACAGCTTATTTTCACCCTTTTGCTTAAAAGCTTATGAGATAGAAAACCCCAATGACTTCAAATGAACAAGCATCAACATTAATCAGCTTCAAAAAAACGTCAACCGAGCACCATAAGCTCTTGTCAAAACTGAAACTCCTACCACTATAAGCTACCCACAGCTTAAATACCACCAATAATGAACCAAAACTCCTCAAACAAGCTATTTGTCAGACAACTTATCAAAGTAGCTTATGCTACAGTACGGATGAACAGTAACAGAACTTGAAATTTTGTAAATTTGTAAATTTTAGCAAGGAAATGTAAAGGACATATAATGTAAAGGTGCAGGTATTTAAATTGCAAGCATTGAAAATGAAACTTAATTCATATTAGAAATTTGTATATTACAAAAAATCTTAATAAAAACTGGAACAAAACCATTGCTACTCCTAACATGCCTTTATATAGAGGCTTACATAAGATACTAGAAATAAGAAAACCCTAATTCATTGATTTACAAAAGTACCCTTGCATTTGAATCTGAGATTGGGTCAAAGTTGCTCCCATGTGATCAATCTTCCAATTCTTGGATGTTTGCTTATGGATGAGCTGTTAAGAAAGGATCACCATCGTCCATTTTTGAGTATCCAGCAAGAAAAACCATCCAGTCGTTGATTGCTCTGTGCAAAGTTGTTTTTTTATGCAAAGTGGGGCAGGGGAGGGTTGGACTGACCATGTGAGTGAGAGTGACACCTTGTTGGTAGTTGGGATGTGATTAGGTTAAGGGGAATCATGTATCTGCTAGGTTTGGGGGCTTAATTTTTAATAACAAAGAAGTTAGGATTTTAGGGTTCATGTTAGTTTAGGCTGGGGAAAATTAGGGAAGAATGGGAATAGTATTTGTTTCCCGGTTTTGTAAGTTATGACCAAGGTTTGACCATGTTTAATACTAAACCGGGTTTTGGGGTGTATTTGGGCTGTGATGGATGGGGTTTGGGTTGAATGATGGGTCAGACCGGGTTGTAGTTGGGTATGGGTTTCATAATAGGCAGGTTCACCCCTTTGTCTTCCAATTTCTTGTCACATTAAGTTTTAAAACAGCCTTAGACCAATTTTCTTTGTACCAAGTTTGGTTCACTTGTCAAACATGGCATATTGATTTTGCAAACATTTTACAAGGACCATTTATGAACTTTAAGCAATCTTCAAGGGCCAATAATGTATATTCTTGAAATATTAGGGACCTATTTGTAAGTTTTGAGTTTTACGAGGGTATAATATGACAAGTCTTCAATTCTTGAGGGACCAAACTTGACAAATCTTCAAACTTCAAGGATAAAATTGGAAATTCATGATTCGGGTCCGGTTCTTTGTGCGGCTTTGTTTCCCGTGTTCGTTTTTGCTTCATTCTTGTGATCTTTTGTTGATTTCACGATATCCGTACCTAAAATACACAATGAACAAACACAGGCATATTTTGGCTATTTTGATGATATTTTAAGCAATTTAAGCCCGATTTGGACGATGAGACTATGTATAATTGCAGTCTCATCAACGAACCATTGTCGTAAAAACATCATACAATACGTTTTATAACGTTGTATAGAGTTTAATAAAAACCGTTATATGAAAATGGTTATGTAAAACCAAAACACGAACATAATATCAGTAATAAGACCCCATATTGCAAGTCAGGCAATATATTATAATTCAATTCGTATATCAATATAACATATATCGGGTAGCTAACCCGTAATTCCTTTGCCCATCTAAAACAACGCGTCATCACAATAATTACGCTTATATAAATCTTCTCATACATAACCGCTAACCAATCAATATGGCACGACGGGGATCAACCGTCAAGGCGCGAACTGGGGTGATCTTCCCCAAATAGTACTATTATATGCATAAGCGTCTACCAAATCCCGGTAGTTCACAATTCATGCTAATGGGACTATTAGTTACATAACCTAACTAATAATAATCCAATTCATTTCATTCATTGGGTCATAAAATCATTCTGGTCCATATCAATAAGAATACAATCGGGACAACTGGTGTCCTATTTTTATTAAAACTAACATGTTATCTCCCTCGCGGATTTATAAAACATTTCATAAAACATTTAAAAGAGTGTGAGGCTATGAACTCACATTGGTGTGGGAAGGCGGGTTATCGGCAATTAGGATGTATAGTACGTGCCTCGATCACGGGAAACCTAGACAAATAATACTCGGTTTTAGGCTATGCCCAATAACTTTATAAAAGTTGTTATGTATATGTAATGATATCATAACATGATGATCAAGTGGGGTTTTATCACCTTAAAACATTATTAGTTGCTTAGTATTAGTTAACGTAGGCTTATCATACTAGTTACACTAGTTTTAGCCCATTTACACATTAAGGCCCAATAAGCTCATTAAGAGTTCAATATCATTTTATTAGTCCATTTATCTTTTTGATATCAGGCCCATACTCATATGTTGGGCCCAAGTGGGTTAAGTCCATGAGTAAGTCCAATAATATTAAACCAAACTAGTTGGACCTAATGGTCCAACAAGGCTAATTTGGTCCATTATGGTCCATTAGTTACAAAGCTCGGTTTTGTCGATTTTTACTTGTCAAATGTGTTTACATATCAGTATATGATTTATAAAAATGTTACATTAGACGGGTTCGACCGTCTAAGTTTTATTTGGCGAAAACGTTAATCTTTCGGTTTTAGCCGAAAAGACGTAAAACTTATATATAGTTTGTAATTTTAGAAAACTTTTGAGCTTTACTTTTATAAAATGTCATGTTTATTTATTTTAGTATAAAAACTCATTTTTATAATAGTTTATTATTAGTTAGTGGCTTTTATATACTTATCTTATAATAATATTTACTTGAGTGCTATTTTTATGTTATATAGTTTATTAACAAATCTGATTACTAAAGTCAAGTCGACCATTTTTGCCATATCTTGAGTTCTACAAGAATGTAGAACCTCAAATTTGAACAGCATAAACTACATGATGTGTGCTACAAATAACCCTTATTATAGCCACTGCTCAATCGGCCTCTAAGTATTTTTAATAATTCGTCCAAAACAGACAATACAGATTTGTACTACAAAAGTGTTTTGGCCATATCTTGCTCATTTTTAACATTCCATTGCATGGCCAACTCACCACATATGTAAAAATCATTTATCTATCTGTATATTTAATAATCCAAGCCATTTAACCAAGTGATCATATTGATACTTACTGTTTTATACAGCCTATGTGTCTAACCATGATTTTAACATTTTTACTTGTTGATCTTTGCCTTTTTAACCTAATCTATTAACACAAAAACCCCACACAATATTTTGATGATCATTTATCATCATATACATATACATTTATGAAGAAAATACATGAGTACATTTACTAAACTATAAGATGATAGAAAGAATATGATCTCTATACCAATCAATATGATGAAAGATTAAGATTTTTGGATGAATAAGACTTGGTTTTGTAACCAAATCTTATGAGTTTAGCAAGATCAGTTCTTAAGATCTTCAAGTGGATGAACACCTTCTTTAAATCAGCCTTTGAACATTATAAAAACTCCTTTTTATAAGTTATAATCACCTCCAATCTTCATCTTTTTAAAAGGCTTTCAACATATGTTGATTATTGATAAAGTTTATTGTTAAATTTTGATGGAGATGGTGATTTGGGGGTGATGTTGGACGTTCAACATAGGGAGAGATGGAGAATTTTTGTTTATTACATATGCAAGTGTGTGTTGAGTGTGTGAGAAGATTGGGGTTTTGTTGGTTTTGGTGCTTAGGCTTGTTATGAGACAATTGTCTCATACAAGCTCCTAGTTTTGATAACAATGGGTGCCCTCCCTTGTTAAATCCGCCCATTATACGGGGTGGGACAAGTGTATACTTGTTTCATCCCCTATTAATTTACGGGTACTCCTCGATTCAAGTTTCCTCGATTTACGTGGCCTCGGGTCGATTTACGAAAAATGTTTTTATAAATTATGAATCTACGGCACAAAACAATTCTAATAAAAATTGTCTCATAAAAAACGGAGCACACAAGCGTAAATACGTAAACCTAAGGTTTCCAGTTTAATCGTAAAAGACGCTAAATTATGCACGCAAGTCCTAATTTCTTCTCGTAAATTTGTGAATTTATGAACCAACACAAACTAAAATTTCAAAATAATATACGAGAATAAATTTTTACTACTTGAAATGTCGGACTGTCACCAACACGGTGTATGTAAATCTAAACACGTAACGTAGAGTTCGTCGGTTTGAACGTAGTCGATGCTACTTAAAGATGTAAACCCCAATTTCTTCCCAAAGGTGAGTGAGTTCATAAATTAACAATAAAAAAATGATTTTAAATAATACTTGAGAATAAAATAACGACCTCAAATTGACGGATTGTCACAGCAGTTACCCCTAAAGAGGATCTTTGTCCTCAAAGATCAATTCATGTTATTACTCGCTTCTTATAGAGTTAAAGACATGTGGGCATTTCCTCCACATTCGGTTCTTTCCCTCAAGCGTAATTCATTATAATATGCAAGTTTCATCAAACATAACTATGGGAATACGATCATGCTTAAGTTGACTTACTTTCTCTTTCCATGATGTCCACGGGTTTTTGAGGAATGCAACTTTTCGCTGACCTAAACTTCATTAAGAGTTAATCAGATTCTTCACTTGATAGACATTTTATCAAGTTCGATATATGGAACATAATTAATGCAGCCCTTGAAGTTCTGGGGTAGATCCAGCTTATATGCCTCTCAGTCCAAATCTTTACATTATCTCAATGGTCCCATACAACGGGGACTTAATTTCCCATGATCTTTCAGATCATCATTTCACCTTTACATGGTGAAAATTTTTGGCATAACCTCGCTACCCATCCTGCACTTCAAGATATACATCTCACAATGGGTGTATTTTGTAGGGTTTTGTTTGTCATCATAGGCAACCTTAAACCTAAAAGATATGTCCAACTCACAATGGGTGTATGTCGGGTATCTTCATCCCAACTCCCACCTACAGGTGTTCTTATATTTAGATCCTCACAAGATTCGATCTCGATCCTAATGCGATAATTATCAATGATAATATCTCCAAAGGAAAGAGATTATCCTGTTCATTACCAAAGGTCAATTATTTAAACATAAAACAAGACTTCTAGTGTTTGTTTCGTTACTTTACCTTGTCCCTTCGATTGGGGTGGTAAGAAGTACTCATATCAAGATTCGTGCCTAATGACTTCTGAAGGACTCTCTAGAAATTCTATGCGAAGCGAGGATCTTGATAGAGATGATCGATACAGGCACATCATGCTTACACAACTCCTTTAAATACAAAAAAGTCAATTTCTTCATCGAGAACCTATCATTAATTGGAATGATATGAGCAGATTTGGTCAGTATGTAGACGATGACCCAAATTGAATTAAATTCAGATGATGACCTTGGAAGATTTGTGATAAAATCCATGGTGATTCTATCCCATTTCCAAACAGGAATAATAAGCTATATAAGCAATCTTGATGAATTTTGGTGTTCAGCCTTGACCTTCGCAAAGGTTAGATATTTACTAACATATGTTGCGATGTCTGCTTTCATACTTGGCCATCAGTACAACTTCTTCAGATAGAGATACATTTTATCAGAATTGGCATGAATAGATTACTTAAACTTATGAGATTCTAACATGACTAAATCTCACAAACCTCCATATTTAGGCAACCACAAATGACCTTTTAAACTCTTAACGCCATCAGCTCCCACTTCTAAGGGTTCTCATTAACCGCGATTCATCATTCATATTATCCTTCTTACAAGCCTCGGCTATTTCTAAATTACTCGGGCAAATTATTCTGCACGGTCATTACTAAGGAACACATCCTAATTGGTTCTTTATCCTTTATACATAACGTGTTAGCAACTACATTCACCTTCCCTGATGAAATAAATATAATGACCATAATCACTCTGAAATTCTTTCTTCATATTTTCTAAGTTTTAGTTTCGTCTAAACTATTATCTTTATTAGTTTTGCTTAATCCGACGTTTAAAGCGTCGATAAATATTACAAGTAATTAAATATTAAATATTTAATTTTTATGAAACGTAAACGTAAATTTTTTTAAATTTCTCAGTTCGTCCAATTATAGAAAAATGTTCAAAATAAATTTTAATTTCATTAACATGATTTTTGTTGATTTATCGAGAATAATTAATAAGATCTGTAAATGTTATAAAAATCTTTGTTTATACTTTGGTCAAAATTTTCTTAGTTGAAGAGCAAAAATTGTCGTTCCAAATTCCAAGTCATGGTTTAAATGGTTTCCTCAATCCCTCTTAGGTTGTCTTGAGGTATACACAAACATCTACTCCTAAGGGAGTTTAGTTAAATGATCTGGGTATAAGGGAATAATTCCTTAAAAATCCTTCGATAAATATCTGTCAAAACCTCTTCGCACTTCCTTCTTGGTATAACCCAAAGCCTTAATGGCTCCGATATTTGAAGAGTCATCATAGATTCCACTACCATTTATCACATGGTCAAAAATGTAAAGGATCAAATCTTTAAATCACATGATAAATACTCAGGGTAGTCTACAGATGGTGTTGAATCAAAGATCGTTAGACTCAAATAGTTGAAACCATTTTACCTAGAGTAATCATCATTCATATGATTTAACATAGCCGAATAGAACAATAATTAGAACAAGATGTCTAACAAAGACGAATTCTTCCCGAAGGGTTGTATTATTGATTAACACAAACCGCTCTAGGTGTGTGTACATTCAATCCCACACCTAAAGATCAAAGAAACAGTAGGTTACATTGTAGTAGTGAATGAATGAATAAAGTCTACGGCTTACACACATGATTTATCAAATTCATGAATGTCACACGTGTGTTAGTCAATCCAAACGGTATCACATGAAACTCATAATATTCATTACAAGTTCTAGATGTTGTGATTGGAATAAATAATCTCCTTTGCGGACACGAATTTGATAATAACAACCAGACCGTAGATCAAATTTTTGGAAAATACGCTAGGACCTTGTAAATGATCGAACAAATTTTTCATCTTGGGTAATGGATATCAATTTTAATCGTAAATTTATTCAGTTCACGGTAATTAATGAATATATGGAATGATAATACCATAGCTCTTCACGATGACGAGCTCGATAGAATAAAAGCTTTCTTCGACAACTCTCTCAGTTGTACGGTAACTCTTTCGATTTAGATGGCGCTGACGTACAGTGCACATACCATAGGTGCAGCACCGAGAATATAATCAATGCCAAATTCAACTTGCCTTATTGGCGGAAGTCTAGGTAATTCTTCAGGAAGTACCTCAGAAAATCTCAGATAACAAGAATATTTTCTTATTTAATTCACCTTTGGTTCTTTCTAGATTGCCAGATTTATGACTAGTTTACAATCATTCATAGTAAAATTTCAAACCTGAATGCATGATACGATCTCCCATCGGAAATTATTTAGATCACCTTTGATAACTAACATCTTATCGTTTAGGGGATTTCTACTTGGGTTCCCATCAATTAAGACAATGACATCATGTCATAATCAACCAATCCATCCTAATGGCATTATCAACTTTCTAGTTTTATTACCGTCGATAAGATGAGAACTTCTCAAAAGACTAATAATAACTCATAACCCTTCACAAATTCAAGGATTACTAGAGACATAGCTAACATTAAAAGAGTAAGGTCAACGCATGATTTACACGAGAGAATGTCAAATTAGACAAAGACGAAAATATTAACGAATATGGATGTATTCTATGTTTTCATGATTTGTGTAAGCATCCGGAAGCACCTCAGATCGTTACACATGTCATTCAAATGGAATCTAATCAAAAGAAATGATAGGAACGTCGATACACCCAGTCGGGTATCAACACTCGATAATTATAAAATTTTACAAATAATCTTATCATGAGAGAATTGTACAAGAAGGGGTTGTCAATTGTCAAGTAGACAATATCCACAAATGAGTAAATTCGATTCGGAAAAATAAATGATACGGGCACATATGTAGGTATCCCTAAGAATATGTCCCTATTTTGCACTTCTTGCAGATCTCATAGAAATTTAATCTTTCACAATTACAAAAAGAAATGTAATGTTTAGTAACAATTTCATGGTGACTACTAATCAGCCTTGCATGGTCCCTTCCAAATTGTACGTGGGCGCGCAACTATGGACATTGTTAGGATTAACGATGCAATACTCAGTTCGTCAAAATTTTGTCATCATGTTTAAAATAAAAATATTTTCATGCTTACTTCTGGAATAAGAATCAAAATGAATTTACAGAGATATTCTCCGTTATGGAAGCAATTAAGTTTTCCAAAGTGTTTCATAAACAACTTTATTTCGATAACGATTACTTATAAGTCTCACTTTGAATAATCCATATGGTGATGAAAATTCAATTTTTCTCAAGGGACACTGTTTTAACTTACAAAAACAGTGAGTGATCTGCAAAAGAGTGATGAAGAGTTGTTCACCAAGAACTAACTACGATATGATAGGAAATGAGCTTAGCCAAATAATCATGAGGTTCATGACCTCAATGGCACTCAGGAATACAAAGAGAAGAATCTATAACGCAACTCAAACCGAGATGAGTACTCGTTCAATGGTTGCATCACTAATGCGAACATTAGGAAGAAGCAAGAAAAGATAGATAACATCGATA
The DNA here is from genome assembly GCA_025667525.1 of Glebionis coronaria. Lineage (NCBI taxonomy): Eukaryota > Viridiplantae > Streptophyta > Magnoliopsida > Asterales > Asteraceae > Glebionis > Glebionis coronaria. The sequence continues at coordinate 41,589 of JANFOE010000521.1, forward strand.
CATGTAGGATTTAGCAATCAAAGGTAGTCTTTTCATTAGTCACAAACAAGTCAAACATTGTACCATCACACATTACGTGTCGCCATGTCATACAATTCCAAGGACTCATCCTACCAACTGATGTCTCAGTTAAGTTAGGGATTTTAAAAGATACCACAATGAATACTAATCTACAAGAGACATTAGGTGTTCCACCTGTCCCGGAAGATCCATCGGTCCCAATTCAGAAGAAGATTTCTTTAATTTATTTCTTGGACACTAGACATCCTCGTCATTAGACAATGGCCTAGGAACAACCCTTAACACGAACCAACATTCATTTAAAACTTTATAATTCAATCACAGGACTTAACGACTTCCTCTTAACAATCTCGTATTCTATACGAGTTAAATTTGACTTTATTCAAGTTTTAATCAACTTATACTCAGTGCGACATCCTACCTCATTCTCCAATACTTTCAACCTTATTCTTAGACCTTGAAAGGGCAATAAATGCTCGATACGAACAACACTTAATTTCCAATCCTATAGCTCTTACAACAATAGTTATCAAATGAGTCACTAGTATAAAATGACTCACAATTAGACTTCTTGGAAAGGTACAAGTGGCATGAGGCTTTTGGGTAAAGGTTCCAATAACAACCTCAAGTGCAACATTTACCTTTTCGATTTCAAATTTAAGAATTGGGTGACACCGAATCAGATGACACCTTTCTAGGTGGTAAGGTTTTGTCAAACTCCACTCTATAAGGAAAGATCGTCATGACATCGATATCAGATTTAATCTCGCCAATTCTTCTTCAAGATCATAATCAACTAATATCAACATTTCTACGAATATCAACCATTTTGTTGGGATCATAAATATCCACAACTTAGTTTAGATATGGAATAAATAGAATTCCTACAGAAATAGCTTCGATTGATTTGTTAGGGTTCCTTGTGACAATCTACGTCGCATAAATATCTCGTATAAGTATTAGAATAATCATCACAAATCGTGTAATTAAATTACAACACACACACACATACACACACACACACACACACACACACATATATATATATATATATATATATATATATATATATATATATATATATATATATATATATATATATATATATATATATATATATATATATATATATATTTATATAATCCAAGTTATATATATATTAAAATAACACTTCTCAGTCTGGCCTTGTCGGTAACTCGGGTAATCTTCGGCACCGTTATAGTCAAAATATTTAAACATTTTACTCAAAATATTTATTTAAAAATATTTATAGTTAAAAGGTTTTTGAAATGGTTTATTCAAAACCTTGGTTTTAAAAATGTTTCGTTCTCTATAACGAGAGTTCTGATACCAAACTGTAACACCCCCAAATTTACACGTTTCAATTCAGCGGAAGAGTCATTGGTGTTACGGGATAACACATTACTCAAATCATAGACGACGCTTAAAAATCGTGTCGTTTAATACTAAAGCATTTTCCATATATAAATATCAAATTATATAGGTCCTCAGGTCAATGTATGTCTTACAAATTTACAAAACATTTGAATGGAAATTTTTAGTTAATGCGGGCCATAAATTCTTGTCGTCTTCCCGAGAATTACCTTCAAGTACCTGAGATAAAACATGTTAAAAGTCAGCGAAACGTCGAGTGAATCCATAGATTTTAATAAAAAACCATTAATACATATCACCGGTATATAATCATTACCGAAAACCATTTTGTACAATTTTTTGTCGTAGGCCATAAAATAGGCCAAAGACATTTTTATACGAATCTTGGTCGTAAATCATAATATAGGCTTTTGCCTTCAAAACCATTATACGAACCATTGTCGAAAAACATCATACAATACGTTTTATAACGTTGTATAGAGTTTAATAAAAACCGTTATATGAAAGTGGTTATGTAAAACCAAACACGAACATAATATCAGTAATAAGACCCCGTATTTCTAGTCAGGCTATATATTATAATTCAATTCGTATATCAGTATTTTCATTATTGGATTATTATAAGCCGCATGACATTGTTACTTTTCTATAACATATATCGGGTAGCTAACCCGTAATTCCTTTGTGCATCTAAAACAGCGTATCGTCACAATAATCACACTTATATAAATCTTCGCATACATAAATTCTCTTACCAATCAATGTGGCACGACGGGGATCAACCGTCAAGGCGTGAACTGGGGTGATCTTCCCCAAATAGTACTATTATATGCATAAGCGTCTACCAAACCCCGGTAGTTCACAATTCATGCCAATGGGAATTTTAGTGACATAACCTAACTAATAATAGTCTATTTCATTTCATTCATTGGGTCATAAAATCATTCAGGTCCATATCAATAAGCATACAATCAGGACAACTGGTGTCCTATTTTTATTAAAACTAACATGTTATATCCCTCGCGGGTTTATAAAACATTTCATAAAACATTTAAAAGAGTGCGAGGCTATGAACTCACATTGGTGTAGGAAGGCGGGTTATCGGAAATTAGGATGTATTGTAAGTGCCTCGATCACGGGAAACCTAGACAAATAATACTCGGTCTTAGGCTTTGCCCAATAACTTTATAAAAGTTGTTATGTATATGTAATGATATCATAACATGATGATCAAGTGGGGTTTTATCACCTTACAACATTATTAGTTGCTTAGTATTAGTTAACTTAGGCTTATCATACTAGTTACACTAGTTTTAGCCCATTTACACATTAAGGCTCAATAAGCCCATTAAGAGTCCAATATCATTTTATTAGTCCATTTATCTTTTTGAGATCAGGCCCATACTCATATGTTGGGCCCAAGTGGGTTAATTCCATGAGTAAGTCCAATAATATTAAATCAAACTAGTTGAGCCTAATGGTCCAACAAGGCTAATTTGGCCCATTATGGTCCATTAGTTACAAAGCTCGGTTTTGTCGATTTTTAATTGTCAAATGTGTTTACATATCAATATATGATTTATAAAATTATTACATTAGATGGGTCCGACCGTCTATGTTTTATTTGGAGAAAACGTTAATCTTTCAGTTTTAGCCGAAAAGACGTAAAACTTATACATAGTTTGTAATTTTAGAAAACTTTTGAGTTTTACTTTTATAAAATGTCATGTTTATTTAGACAAAATCATTTTTATAATAGTTATTATTAGTTAGTGGCTTTTATATACTTATTTTATAATAATATTTACTTGAGTGCTCTTTTTATATTACATAGTTTATTAACAAATCTGATTACTAAAGTCAAGTCCACCATTTTTGCCATATCTTGAGTTCTACAAGGAGATAGAATCTAAAATTTGAACAACTTAAACTACATGATGTGTATAACTCTTTTATAGCCACTGCTCAATCAGCATCTAAGTATTTTTAATAATTTATCCAAAACAGACTATACAGATTTGTACTACAAAAGTGTTTTGGCCATATCTTGCTCATTTTTAACATTACATTGCATGGACAACTCATCACATTTGTAAAAATCATTTATCTATCTGTATATTTAATAATCCAAGCCATTTAACCAAGTGATCATATTCATACTTACTGTTTTATACAGCCTATGTGTCTAACCATGATTTTAACATTTTTACTTGTTGATTTTAGCCTTTTTAAGCTAATCTATTAACACAAAAACCCCACACAATATTTTGATCATCATTTATCATCATATACATATACATTTATGAAGAAAATCCATGAGTACATTTACAAAACTATAAGATGATAGAAAGAATATGATCTCTATACCAATCAATATGATGAAAGATTGAGATTTTTGGATGAATAAGACTTGGTTTTGTAACCAAATCTTATGAGTTTAGCAAGATCACTTCTTGAGATCTTCAAGTGGATGAACACCTTCTTGAAATCAGCCCTTGAACATTATAAAAAATCCTTTTTATAAGTTATAATCACCTCCAATCTTCATCTTTTTAAAAGGCTTTCAACATATGTTGATTGTTGATAAAGTTTGTTGTTAAATTTTGATGGAAATAGTGATTTTGGGGTGATGTTGGACGTTCAACATAGGGAGAGAAAGAGAGATGGAGAATTTTTGTTTATTACACATGCAAGTGTGTGTTGAGTGTGTGAGAAGATTAGGGTTTTGTTGGTTTTGGTGCTTAGGCTTGTTATGAGACAAGTGTCTCATACAAGCTCCTAGTTTTGACAACAATGGGTGCCCTCCCTTGTTAAATCCGCTCATTATAGGGGGTGGGACAAGTGTATACTTGTTTCATCCCTTATTAATTACGGATACTCCTCGATTCTAGTTTCCTCGATTTACGTGCCCTCGGGTTGATTTACGAAAAAACGTTTTTATAAATTATGAATCTACAACACAAAACCATTCTAATAAAAATTATCTCATCAAAAATGGAGCACAAAAGCGTAAATACGTAAACCTAGGGTTTTCGGTTTAATCGTAAAAGACGCTAAATTATGCGCGCAAGTCCTAGTTTCTTCTCGTAAATTTGTGAGTTTATGAACCAAGACAAATTAAAATTTCAAAATAATATACGAGAATAAATTTTTACTACTTGAAATGTCGGACTGTCACCAACACGGTGTATGTAAATGTAAACACGTAACGTAGAGTTCTCCGGTTTGAACGTAGTCGATGCTACTTTAAGATGTAAACCCTAATTTCATCCCAAAAGTGAGTGAGTTCATAAATTAACAATAAAATAATGATTTTAAATAATACTTGAGAATAAAATAACGACCTCAAATTGGCGGATTGTCACAAGGCGGCCGCCTAGGCGGCGCCTGCGGTTATACACCGTCTCGATTTATGGCTAGGCGGTCAAGCTAGGAGGAAAAGTCAAAAGGCAGTCAAACATCCGCCTAGGCGGTGCAAGGCGGTCAAAAAGTCTAAGAAAGTCAACAAAAAGTCAATATGTTTTTACAAAAAATTAAGAATTTTCTTTCTAATATATAATTTCCATATTTATTTTAACATAACATCTTAAAATCAAAGATAAACCTATGATTGTTAACATAAAGTAATGGATTTTTCGTGAGAATTGGAACCAACTGAACTGTATGTTACGTTTGAAGTTTCAAGTCCTTAAATTTTTATGTTTATTTGTCTGTTTTGAAACTTCAAGCTATGTGAGTTTTGTATTATTAGAAACTAGAAGTATTTTGTCATGTTATACGTATTATTTATAATTTTTTATGCATAAAATTCCAATCCGCCTAGCCGCCGCCTAGATGAATTCCGCCTCGAAGGTGGCTAACCGCCTCACTAACGCCTAGCGATTTCTGCAACCTTGACTGCTGCTTTGCTTGCTGATGAGAGTGTGTTGGCTTACATGTGGTTGCTTAAAGAATTTAAAGAAGCATTCGGGAAAGCTCCAGAAGTTGTTATCACAGACCAAAATTCGTCAATGAAGATTGCAATAGCTGAAGTTTTTTGCAATATAGTTCACCGCTTTTGTATGTGGCACATTATAATGAAATTGGTCACAAAGGTATTTTATTTTAACAAATTTTTTCAGAATTTTTTCAGACCAAGATCCAGTAAAATATGCACCATAATGCACCATAATGATGTAAAATATGCACTATAATACATTTCATGTTTTACTTATAATTATTTTGTTTTTTTATTATAGGTGGGTGCTGAACTAGGTAATAGAACAGATTTTAAGAGACGCATTTCTGACATTGTGTGGACAGATCAAATTACGCATGAGGTTTTTAAAAGAGAATGGAATTGTATGATAAATGAATTTGATCTTGGCGAAAACAAGTGGTTGGCTGGTATGTTTGATCTGAGGCAAAGTTGGATACCTGCGTATTTGAGGCATGTTCCTATGGCTGGTCTAATGCGTACAACTTCAAGATCGGAAAGTGAAAATCATTTCTTTGGAAAATGGACCAACCCACGTCTTACTTTTATTGAATTCTTAAGCCATTATGACACTACTATCGATTATCAAAGGTATATTGAAAGGAAAAATGATCATGATTTAAGATATAAAACGCTAGCTTTCAAAACCGACCTTCAAATGGAGAAAGAAGCTTGCAAGTTATTTACTAGAACAATTTTATTCGATGTGCAAGATGAAATGTTTAATTCATACAAGTATTGTATTGCTATGTCTGTTGTGGAAAATGGCAACACTAAAAGATATTCTATTCGTGATAGCCAGTATCATATTTTTAAGGGTTCAGATGAGTTTCCTCTTTATCAGGTATGTTCATCTTTACTGCATTTCAGTGTATTTTTTTTCTGCAAATGTATTGTTTTACTGCATTTCAGTATATATATGATTGAAAAACAGTATATATGACTGCTAATACTTTTTTATTATAGGTTGAGTTTTGTAAGTCTGAGATAAAGCTTGAGTGTAGCTGTAACGGTTATGAGTCGTACAGTCTTTTTTATCGTCATGCATTCTATGTTCTCAGAATGAATGATGTAAAGGAGTTTCCACGAAAGTACTTACATAAACGGTGGTTAAAGAATGTAAAGCCTTCAAGTTCTGCTCTTCGCATGATCAGTGGTGTATCAGATGCCGTGCAGACTGAAGTCACAGAATTGTATCATATTTTTGAATCTACTATTGATCGGTTGGTGCACAAGGTTGATAATTTGCATATTTACAAAGATAAGATGAAAGAGTTGCTCAAGCAAGCAGAAATTGATGTACCAGTGGTCCCAAAAATGAATAACAAAGCTGCGATTTGTGCATTGATGGGTGTCAAAGAGCCTGAAAATGAGAATGATAAAGTACTAAATCCAAATCTTAGGAGAGCGAGAGGTCCAGGATGCTTTTCTAGGTTGAAGCCTGTAATTGAAGTCACAATTGAAGAACTTAGAAAGAGGAGGACTTGTGGTACATGTGGTGAAAAAGCAGGACACAATAAAAGAACTTGCACAGGTTTGTCTGAGAAAGCCAATCTACAAGCTACTCCGAATCAACACGTTCCTCCCAAAAATCAAGCTGTTTACCCTAGAAGATGTGGGTTGAGATCAAATACTCCAAAATAAGTACTCTATTTTTTTTTAATATTTTTCATTTTAGTAAATACTTCGGATCAAATTCTTCAAAATTAAACTGTAAAAGAAATGAGAATGAGATACAGGAAGTCTAGAAATAAATGCATAGGTTTAGTTTTTTTCAAAAGTGTAATGTAATGCAGTTACTTTTACATTTTGAGGTAGTGATTTTACATACTTGATGATTTACATTGTGATGTAGTTACTTTTACAGATAAATTATCTATTCTACTGCATTTCAGTAAAAGTTTACCAAATCATACAGAAAAACTTTAACTAAATGCTGTAATTGTTGAAATATATAAAGTAATGCTATAAAATTTCAAATTTTAATGCTTTAGAACTAACCCCTCATGACAACTGCCACTCCATACTTTTTTTTCATCTGATGAATTTACATCTGATGTATTATAGATAAACTATGATGGAGTAAAATATGCATAGTAATGCAGTAAAAATATACAATATGATATGGTATGATACAATTATATCTTCTACTACATTGTGATGCAGTTAACTTCTACTGCATTTCAGTAGAGTTTTACCAAATCATATAGAAAAACTTTAACTAAAATGATGTATTTTTTGTAATCTATAAAGTAATGCTATAAAATTTCAAAGATTAATACAGTAAAACTAACTACTCATGACAATTGCCACTCCATACATATGCTATAACTTTTTTTTCATCTGATGAATTGCATCTGATGTATTATAGCTAAACTATGATGCAGTAAAATATGCACATTAATGCAGTAAAAATATACATTATGATATGTTATGATACAGCTAAATTTAACTTCTACTGCATTTCAGTAGAATTTTACCAAATGATATAGAAAAACTTTAATAAAATTTCAAAGTTTAATGCATTAAAACTAACCCCTCATGACAACTGCCACTCCATACATATTCTATAACTTTTTAATATAGCTAAAATATGCACAGTAATGCAGTAAAATATGCACAGTAATGCAGTAAAAATATTCATTATGATATGGTAATTGGTAAAGAAAAACCTTCATGTTTACAAGTTATTAGAAGAAAAAACAATTAGAAATTCAATTCAAAAGAATTAAAACTGAGATCTCTATTTATCAAGTGTCTTCTCGACAGTAGTAATGAATTTCTTCCACAAGGCTTTATCATATCTAACATCATGCTCCTTTATAATCTTTGAAATTTTTGGCTTCTTCCTGAAGTATGCTTGCTTGTTTCAACAAATTTGCTTTTTTGACATTAAAGTCCATGAGAAGGATTTTGGCCAAGTACTAGGCACGAAGCATCTTCAGTTGTATTTTCTAAATTGTTCCTTCTTTCTTCAATGGATGTAAAAAGTTTCCTTTACCTAGATATGTTTCTAAATGCCTCATAACAAATACACCACAATCGACAGTATTGGATTTTATTTTCCAATCAAAATCAATAATGCTAGGCTCAAATAATAAGAGCATAGCTTTTAAGAAGTACCTTAATTTACCTCTAATTTGGTTTTAAACCCTAAATTTTTCATCAATAGCGGCAGACAAAAAAACCTTCCCTTGGATTCGATTTTTTTGATCCTTTAATCTGAATACCTTATAACAATGTTGTTTTCTCGTTTAATCTTGGATTAATCTTGAGTTAACATATTTTTTTTTGGTTGAAAGTTTTTTAGGGTTTCTTATCGGTCGTCCTTTTTATTTTTTTCTGTGCGCGTTGTGTGAAGGCGGTGGTTACGTTTTCTAGGTTGTTTCGTGTGTCTCTGTTCGTATTCATATACATTCGTTGTGTGTATCACTGTTACCTGCACGATTGGATATTTTGTTTTCCATTGTAATTGCATGGGTTTGGTTTTTCATGTGTTTAGGGTTTCTTTTTCGTTACTACTGATTTGGGTTTCGTTGTGCTTATAATGGAATCTAATGATTATTCTATAATGGATGTGGATGCAAAGGCTGCGTTACTTAATAAGATGCAGCCTTGTATGATTGATGTGATTGGTAAGGTCTTTGGGATACCACTGCACACGGTGGATGAAGTTCGTGAGTTCATGCACAATTTAAAGTTGAAGAAATTTGCTATATGTTCGTTGGTATCCAGTGAACGATTGAAGGAGATATTTAATTTGTTGTGTGTGTATGAAGCTGATTTGATGGTCAAGTTGGGTGGTTCGAATGTTGATCAGAATAAGGTACATACAAACCCTAATGGTGACCTATATAGACGTGTTACTATGCGTTAACCAGTTAAGGATAGGAAGGATCCACTGGATGAGTTTGTTAGTGTATCCTCGCCTTTGGTGTCTAAATTCCTGGATGGGGAAACTAGTTTCTTGCTGGCTGATGGAAACCCTAATATGGGGCTGCATGTTAATGAAGGGGTATCGTCTGTTGGTGATGATTTTGCATCAAGGAAGGAACAAACAGGGATTGGTGTGCAGCATAAGTATGTTGATGATTCTTTTTGGTCTACTAGTCTGACTTTTTCAGTTTCGAGTTCAAATAATGTTTCTCCGCAAGCGAGTGGGTCGGCTGGGAATGGTTCTCAACATGTGAATATTGCTGGTGCTCCGTTTTTTCAGGTTGCTTTGGTGTCTTACGTTGGTATTACTTCGCCTTCGAAAGGTAATACTAGCTTTAAGTTTACACAAGTTGACAATGTATTTGAAGGGGTGGATATTTCTATTCCGCGTCGTGTTATTCAAAATGTGGGGAATCGGTTTGAAAATACTCTATATGGATACTTCATTGGTAACGTGAAGCTTTTCCTGTGGTTGAATACTTTGTTAAGAACAATTGGGCGAAGTATGGGCTTAAGAGAATTATGCTTAATGCTAAAGGTTTTTTCTTTTTCAAATTTGATTTGAGCTCTGGTTTGGAAAGTGTTCTTGAAGGTGGACCTTGGATGATTAGGAATAATCCAATTATTCTTAAGAGATGGGCGATGAATACTAGTTTACTTAAGGAGGAGTTGAGCCGTGTTCCGGTTTGGATTAAATTACATGATGTTCCTTTAGAAATGTTTGATGAGGAAGGTATTAGTATTCTTGGTTCTTATTTGGGGAAGCCAATAATGCTGGATACTTATACTAGTGCTATGTGTAAGGAGTCATGGGGCCAGAGCAGTTTTGCAAGATGTCTCATTGAGGTTAGTTCTAAGGCTCCTTTACGTGAATCAATTAGTGTTGGTATTCCATTACTAGATGGTACAGGTTTCAATAAGGCTACTATTATGGTTGAGTATGAATGGAAACCTCCTAGGTGCGATAAGTGTAAGATTTTTGGGCATTCTATTGCATTGTGTCCTGCTATGGTGATGGCTCCTAAGGAAGTTGCTAATGGTAATGATGGATTTTAGCAAGTGGTTAACAGAAAGAAGAAAACTAATAATGCTAGTAATTAAAGTGGGCCTCCAACCTGGTAAGAAGTTTGTGTATGCTCTGAAGGCTGATGGTAAGAATGTTAAAGGCAAATCTCATAGTGAAAAGGCCTACTACGTCAACTGGTGGTCCAGAGAGGAATAGTGAGGGTTTGCATGGGTCGACTTCTGATCTGAATAGGCCATTGGTTAAGCCTAGTTCTAAGGCTGCTTCTTCCCGCAAGCTGCTCCCATTGTGATTTTTAATCCCTATAATGCTTTATCTACTCTTAATAAAGAGGAGAGTGGTAAATCTAAGATTACTGTTTCAGATGATGAGGAGGTTGTGGAGAATATTTATGATGAGACGGCCAATCTTATGAATGTTTCTCAATCAGGGGCAAGAACTCCTGCTGGTAACATTTTTAATGTTTAGTATCGCTTCTTGGAATATACGATGCTTGAACCAGTCCCCTAAGCAAAGAAAGGTTCGACAGGTGGTTACTAAGAATAAATTAAGCTTCTGTGCTATTTTGGAGTCTCATGTTGATGTATCTACTGTCTATGAAACATGTCGTAAGGTGTGTAGGAGATAGAAGTGGACTTCTAATGGTAGCTTGTGTACTAAAGGTTCTCGTATTATTGTTGGTTGGAATGATGATATGGTTGATGTTGGTGTTATGTCTTAAACAGAACAGGTTATTCATTGCCAGATTAATACTCGGGTTGATCGAAAACCCATTTTCTATTCTTTTGGGTATGCTTCTAATTACTATGTGGATCGTCGTATGTTATGGAATAATCTTGCTGCTCATGCTTATCTTATGTGTGATAAGCCATGGGTTTTGATGGGTGATTTAATTGCTGCTCTTAATCTTGAGGACCACTCCTATGGTGGGTATGAGCCAAATATTTCTATGCGTGAATTCAAAGATTGTGTTAAACTCATGGAGGTTATGGATGTTAATGCTACTGGTCTTCATTTCACATGGAATCAAAAACCTCAGGGTGATTGTGGTGTTCTTAAGAAGATTGACAGGATTATGTCTAACATGGTTTTTATTGATGAGTTTCCATGTTCTCTTGCGGTGTTTCAGCCTTATCGAATATCGGATCATTCTCCGTGTGTGCTTCGTATTCCTAAGGTTAGTAGACCGAAGCCAAAACCTTTCAAATTCTCTAATTTTCTTGTTCATAAGGAAGGGATTCGTTCTGCGGTCTTGAATTGATGGAATCTGAGTGTGTCGGGTTGTGCTATTTATTGTGTGGTTAAACGTTTGAAACATCTTAAAGCACCATTTTGCAAGCTGCTCCATGCGAATGGTAATCTTCACGCTCGTGTGATTCAGACCAGGGATGAGCTTGACGCGGCCCAAAGGACTCTTGATTTAGATTCATCAAATACTGATGTCCGTGAAGCTCATGCTCGGTGTCTTTTGGCGTTTAAAGAAGCGTCTCTTGATGAGGAAAGGTTTTTAAAATAGAAAGCTAAAATTGAGTGGCTTGATGCGGGTGATTCTAAAACAACTTACTTTCATAAAATTGTTAAGTGTTCTAATGCCCGTAACATGATTGATATGGTGTGCGATATGTCTAATGTGTTGTGTGAAGGTAATGATGTTGTGAATGCGTTTGTTGCACATTATGAGCAGTTTCTTGGTTTGGAGGGTTCTTCTATCCCTTTGGAATCACAGTATTTGTTCTCTAATGTTCTTGATGCGCAGCGTGCTTTGGATATGGTTCAGATGGTGTCAGATGCTGAGATTAAGGATGCTCTGTTCTTGATGAGTGATGATAAAGCTCCTGGTCCTGATGGATTTACGGCTGCGTTTTTAAGAATGCCTGGGATATTGTGGGTGGTGATGTTACATGTGCTATTCGGGACTTTTTCACTAATGGTAAGTTGCTTAAGGAAATCAATCATACCATTATTGCGCTTATTCCAAAGGTGACTGTTCCTAATAAGATCACAGATTATAGACCTATTTCTTGCTGTAATGTGATTTTCAAATGCATTACGAAGATTATTGCTAACCGCATTAGAGTGGTGTTGGGGGACTTGGTTAATATTAATCAATCTTCTTTTGTTCCGGGGCGTAGGATTTCGGATAATATTTTACTTACTCATGAATTAATGCGAAGTTATCATAGGAATATTGGACCTCCTCGTTGTGCTTTTAAAGTGGATATTCAAAAGGCCTATGATACTGTTGACTGGGGTTTTCTTAGGGTGATTCTGCTTGGGTTTGGCTTTCACACTACGATGGTTGAATGGATTATGGAGTGCGTGACTACGACCTCGTATTCTATTTGTATTAATGGGAATCTACATGGCTGGTTTAAGGGTAAGCGTGGGCTAAGAAAGGGTGATCCCTTGTCACCTTATTTATTTACGTTGGTTATGCAAGTTTTGACTCTCTTGATGCAGAGGCGTGTTTGTTTGGCGGAGGAGTTTTTGTATCATAATCACTATGAGCACCAACGTATTGTTAATCTATGTTTTGCAGATGATTTATTTATTTTCTCTAGGGGGCATTTGGATTCGATGCTATGGAGGAATTTAAAAATGTGTCAGGTTTGGTTCCAAGTATTCCTAAGAGTACCACTTTCTTTTGTAATGTTCCACCTGATGTGAAAGCTAGTATTCTGGATCTTAGCCAGTGCGTTATCTTGGGGTTCCTCTTATCTCGTCTAGGCTGCTTTATAGGGATTGCAAATTCCTTGTTGAAAAATTGGAGAGTCGGGTCCAGGATTGGCGTAACAAATTTCTATCTACTGCAGGGAGACTTCAACTTGTTAAATTTGTGCTATCATCTATGCACTTGTACTGGGCTTCAGTTTTTATCCTACTTGTTCGGATTATTCATGATCTTGAGCAGCTTTTGAGGAACTTTGTATGGTGTCAAGGTGAGATGAAAAAGGGGAAGGCAAAGGTGGCTTGGGATGATGTTTGCATTCCCTAAAGTGAGGGCGGTTTTGGTATTCGGAGGCTTGATGATTTTAATGTTGCTCTTATTACCTCTCATATTTGGTGTCTTCTCACGCGTAAGGAATCCTTATGGGTTCAATGGATACATTCGTATAAGTTAAGGGGTAGGAGATTTTGGGATGTTCCTTGTATTGGTGATGTAAGTTAGGGTTGGCATAAGCTTCTTCAGCTTAGGACAAGTGTGCCGTCGTTTATTTGGTATAGGCTTCATGATGGTAAATATACGTCTATGTGGTTTGATAGGTAGACTGCTGAGTGTCCGTTACAGGATACTCTTACGGTACGTAATATTGTTAGGTTTGGTTTTACCCTTCATGATACTGTTTATGACTTGATTGAGAACAACGCTTGGAAATGGCCGACTAACTGGGTGGACAGATTTCCTGCTATTGTCTCTATCCCTATCCCTGCTCTGGATGAGGGGCGGCCGGATTCTCAGGTATGGCGTGATGGTGGTGGTTCGTTGCAGTCATTTTTTGTGGCTCTGGCTTGGGATACGTTGTGAACCAGGCGCCAGGCTGTGGTATGGTACCATGTTGTTTGGTTCTCTCATTGTATTCCTCGACACTCGTTGCATATGTGGCTTGTTGTTAAGCAGAAACTAAAGACCCAGGATCGTTTGCGGCAATGGGATGTTGGGCCTACCGTTGATTTAAGCCTACTTCAGTGTCCTTTATGTAAATTCATTCCCGATTCTCATTCTCATTTGTTTTTTTAGTGCTCTTATTATTCACAGGTTTGGATGCAAGTTAGGGTGCTTTGTGGTATGGATTCTATTCCTCCTCGTTTGGATGATGTTTTGGCATTTCTTATACCAATATCCAAAGGAAAATCTACTACTAGTATTATTGCTCGTCTAGTTGTTGCGGCTACTGTATACTTTGTTTGGATGGAACGGAATTCTAGATTGTTCGAAGGGAAACAACTTTCTGTGGATAAACTTGTTAGTATCATTACTTCTACTGTTCGCCTCAAGCTTATTACTTTCAGATTGAAGAAGATGACTACACGGTCTTTGGCTATTTTGGATCGGTGGAGACTTCCGTCCTCAAGTGTTTCTTATGATGGGGGTACCGGGTAAGGGTTGTACTCTTTTTTCCTTTTTGGGGTTTTTCCCACATGGTTTTTCTCAAAAAGGTTTTTTAAGGAGGCAGCCTTATATGGATCCTTTACTTCCGTTATGTTGCTGCGAATCGAGATGGTTTATATGTTTAATTTTTCGATTAATGCTCATATGAATGATTTATTTTAGATATTGGTCAAAGTTTAGATGTTGTTCAAAATTTGTTTAAAAGTGATTTTTTATGTTTGAAAATCACTGCTATGTGTTAAAAATGCACTATAATGCTCTAGACTTAAGTTCATATTTAAGATTAAATAAATAACTAATTGCTCTTAAGTTAAAAATAATGCTATGTGTTAAAAATAAACTATAATTCTCTAGAATTAGAATTAAGTTCATATAATGCTATGTGTTAAAAATGCACTATAATGCTCTAGAATTAGACTTAAGTTCATATTTTAAGTTCATATAATGCTATGTGTTAAAAATGCAATATAATGCTCTAGAATTAGACTTAAGTTCATATGAATGATTTAGGTTAGATGTTGTTCAAAGTTTGTTTATAAGTGACTTTTTATGCTTCAAAATAACTACTATGTGTTAAAAATTAAATATAATTAATGCAGTAAATATATAATATTGATGTAGTGAAAAAAAATATGTTATGCAATAATTAAGAACTTACCCTTCAGGTGTCTTATTACCCCATATGTATTCTACTATCTTCTTCCATCTTCAGATAGTGGTTGGCCCAATATGATTTTCCGTTGATAAAATGGCGACACTAAAGAAGGAGGCAGCTTTACTTGACGTTTTTCGTTTTCCATATCATCTGGTGGAGCAATACAGCTAATTCGCGATGCATGCATAATCATTTTTCTTTTTGCAGGCTCATGCTTATCTTTTTCTATCTTATTTCTTTTAGCAATTAACAGATCTCCTTCTTTGTTGCCTTTATCTTCATCATTTGATTTTTCATTCATGCATTGTAACTTTCTGACATTATTTTTCATTAATTCATCCCTTATATCATCAAAAGTTGTTTTGTTTCCTTCAGTTCGTAGTTGACCAGATAGCATAATCTCTTTATATTCTTCATGTTGTTTATTTTGGTAAAGGGTTTCCCCGATAATACCAAAAAAAACGTTGAAGTACAAAGGGATGTGGCTGAGATACCACATTAACCGCATGATACAGGCAGCATGTTAACACGTGGTTATGTAATGACATAAACACTAACATAACTAGAACTACAATACAAGTAAACTAGATAGAAACCAAGATGCAAACATGAAGACACGCATTCTCTTCAGCTTCCAACAACACCATGATAGGAGCAAAGGAAATCTAAATGAGCCTGCCTCCTTAAAAAATCTTGCCAAAGAGAACCCAGTGGGAAAAACCTTGGACAAGGAAAAAAGAGTACAACCCTCACCCGGCACTCCCATCGTATGAAACTCTAATGCTCGGCACCCTCCATTTGTCAAGCAGCAAACTCGACCTGGTAGACAACTTCTTAAAACGAAATGAAATCAACTTCAATCAAATAGTATCACAAATAATCTGAACAAGCTGATCAGCCGCCATTTGCTTTTTATTGAAAAGTCTTGAATTATGTTCCATCCATATAAAGTACGTAGTAGCAGCCAACACAAGACGTGCAAGGATGCTAGGGCAAGACTTTCCCTCAGAAATTGGAATAACATAAGCTAATATATCATCAATTCGAGGGGGAACGATATCCATATCATAGAGGACCCGAACCTTAGACCAAACCTGCACAGAATAAGAACATTCCGGCACCAATTTACACAGAGGACATCGAAGAAGGCTTAAATCCACCAAGGGGCCAACATCCCATTGCCTAAGCTGATCTTGAGTCTTCAATTTTCTTCTAACCACTAACCATAAGTGAATAGAGTGACGAGGAATACAATGAGCGAACCAAACAGCATGGTGCCAATTAACCATCAAAGCCCTATACTGTATGGAATCCCATGCTAATGAAACTGAAAAAGGATGTAAAACCCCATTTATATCCTGCCACATCAAATCATCATCCTTATCATCGTTAATAACAGGGACAGGGATAGAGACA
Source organism: Glebionis coronaria (assembly GCA_025667525.1). Taxonomy (NCBI): domain Eukaryota; kingdom Viridiplantae; phylum Streptophyta; class Magnoliopsida; order Asterales; family Asteraceae; genus Glebionis; species Glebionis coronaria. Next base: position 58,123 of record JANFOE010000521.1, read on the forward strand.
ATGTTCAGAAATCTATCATTCCATTCCTGCGGCCACTGCCAAATACCATTAATGATAAGATCCCTAACCTTATTAGAAATAGAGAGCCCCGATCTTGTGATGCTACGAACCGTAAGAACGTCTCGTAATGGACACAAATCTGCCCAATTATCAAACCACATAGAAGCAACCTTACCATTATTAATCTTGTACCAAATAAACTGACGAATACGTGATCTAATCTGGAGAAGTTTTCTCCAGCCCCAACTCATATCACCAATACATGGAATGTCCCAAAAACTTCTATCCTTTAACTTGTAAGAATAAATCCATTTAACCCATAAAGATTCTTTACGAGTAAGGATACACCAGATATGAGAAACCATTAAAGCAGCATTAAAATCAGAAAGCTTACGAATACCAAGGCCACCTTCATAAAACGGGGTACAGACAGAGTCCCAAGCAAATTTAGCCTTACCTTTCTTCATTTCACCTTGACACCATAAGAAGCCTCTCATAAGCTGTTCCAAATCATGATAAATCCGAACAGGTAAAACAAAGACAGACGCCCAGTAAATATGCATAGATGAAAGCACTGAACGAACTAACTGGAGTCTTCCTGCTAAAGAAAGAAACTTATTACGCCAATCATTTACTCTACTCTCAAGCTTTTCAACAAGGACTTTACAATTCCTATATAGAAGCTTAGACGAAATGAGCGGAACACCAAGGTATTTGACAGGTAACACGCCTTCAGCAAAAGGCATGATATGTAAAATACTACTTTTAACAGCAGTGGATACATTACAAAAGAAAACATTGCTCTTAGGGATACTTGGAACCAAACCCGAAGCTATCTTAAATTCCTCTAACGCATCCATAATAACCTGCACAGAATCCAAGTGACCCCTAGCAAACAAGAAGAGATCATCTGCAAAACATAGGTTTATAATACGTTGCTGCTCACAGCGATAATGAAAATAGAACTCCTCCGCATTAAGAACCCTCCGCTGCAACATGAGAGAAAGAATCTCCATAACTAAAGTGAAAAGATACGGAGACAACGGATCACCTTGTCGAAGACCTCTTTTTCCTTGAAACCAGCCATATAGATTACCATTAATGCAAATAGAATACGAAGTAGTATAAACACACGTCATAATCCAATCAACCATTAAAGGGTGGAATCCAAAACCAATCAGAATGTTACGAAGAAACTGCCAGTCCACCGTATCATAAGCTTTCTGAATATCCACCTTAAAAGCACATCTTGGAGGACCAAAATTTCGATGGTAATTTCTCATCAACTCTTGCGTCAATAAGATATTATCCGATATCCTACGACCCGGAACAAAAGCAGATTGATTAATATTAACCAAATCACCCAAATCCCTTTAATACGGTTAGTAATTATCTTGCTAATGCATTTGAAAATAACATTACAACAAGAGATGGGGCGATAATCAGTAATCTTATTTAGGACAGAAACCTTAGGGATAAGAGCAATGATAGTATGATTAACCTCTTTAAGCAGATTTCCAATAGAGAAAAACTCACGAATAGCACATGTAAAATCAACACCCAGAATATCCCAATACTTCTTAATAAAAGCAGCAGTAAAACCATCCAGACCAGGCGCTTTATCATCACTCATGGAAAATAACGCGCTTTTAATTTCAGAATCAGAGATGACTATAACCATATGGGCAGCTTTCATATCACCAAGCTTTCGAACAAACAATTTAAAAGTATTAAAAGCACCTGAATCACTTGCCTGACCAAGAAACTACTCATAATGAGCAACAAAATCACCAGGCATAGCACCGCCATCATGAAGAACATTATGAGAGTCACGAACCATTTCAATATGGTTACGAGTAGCCCTACTCTTAACCAAATTATGAAAATAAGCGGTATTCGAATCTCCTGCATCAAGCCATTCAATTTTAGATTTCTGACGAAGGAAGCGTTCCACATCAAGAGAAGCTTCTTTAAAAGCAACTAGATAATGAGCATGCTCTTCTTTCAGCAACACATTATATGGATCTCTATCAAGAGCTTGTTGAACAACATCTAATTCCACACGCAGTCTGTTAACATGATCATGAAGGTTACCCTGTTCAAAAAGCAATTTACGCAACGTGGCCTTTAAGCCTTTTAAACGTTTAACAAACTTAAACATAGCACAACCATGAACATTGGCCAACCAACCATTAGCTACCACTTCATGAAAACCCTCCTTATGTACAAGAAAATTACTGAATTTAAACGGTTTAGGCTTAGGTTTGCTAATTGTAGGAATACGTAAAACACAAGGAGAATGGTCAGAAATCCTGTAAGGTTGAAAAATAGCAAAACAACCTAGAAACTCATCAAGAAACTTTATGTTAGATATAATCCGATCAATCTTTTTGAGAATACCATCATCACCCTGTGGTTTCTCATTCCAAGTAAAGTGTAAACCTGTAGCATTAACATCCATAACTTCCATAAGATTTACACATTCCTTGAAATCCTGCATGGCAATATTAGGAGTGTAGACGCGACATGAGTGATCTTCAATATTTAGTGCAGCATTAAAATCACCCAAAACAACCCATGGTTTATCAGCATAAAAGTAGCATGGACAACAAGATTATTCCAAAGAACACGCTGATCCATATAGTAGTTATCAGCATAAACGAAAGAGCAAAACAAAGTACGGTTATCAATACGCGTATTAAGCTGACAATGCATAACTTGACTTGTTTGAGACAACACCATAACATCCACATATCATCATTCCAGCCAAGAATAATGCATGTCCCTTTAGTACACAAAACACCATTAGACGACCACTTCCATCTGCTAAAAATCTTACGACACATATCATAAACACCTAAAGCATCAACTTGGGATTCCAAGATAGCACACACACTCAGATTATTATCATTGATAACCTAACGAACCTCTTTTCTTTTAGGGGATTGGTTCAAACCGCTTATATTCCAAGAGGCTATACTAAACACTTAAGACATTCGTGACAGGAGTGCTTGCCCCTGATTGAGAATTAAGAAGATTAACAGATTCATCACAAACGTTTTCAACCTCCTCATCATCATCATCACCACTTTGGTAACTTGTTTCCACTGAAAGAGACCCAAATGAATTTGAAATAAAAACGCCACTCACAACAGATTTACCTTTATTGGAGCTATTAGTATGCAAACCAGGTTTGGTACCACTATCCACATTATTAAAATTACGCTTAGATGCATTCGAAGTCGTACCAGGGTTAGATGAGTTATCTTGAATATGAACACCAGAAGTAGACGACTTCGGACTAAAAGTAAAAGGTGTACCAACCTAGAATCCTTTGCTTAAAGGGACACCTCTCAGATTCTGACTTCCTTGATTACCTTTATTGTTATGCTTTCTACTACGAACTTGTTGAAATCCATCATCTTGTTCATGTACAACTGTAGGAGCCACTTTAGGGACAACACGTTTAGGACAGTTTTCAGCCGTATGACCAAAAATATTACATGTAGGGCATCTAGGTGGCTTCCACTCGTATTCAACTTTAATATTTTACTTAGTAAACCCTTCACCCTCCAAATCAGGAACACCAATAGTAATTGTCTCATGTTAATCACAATCAGATTGAATTTCAATTAAACAACGAGCAAAACTACTACGACTCCAAGATTCTTTACACATAGTGCTAGTAAAAGAATCAAGCATAATAGGCTTACCCAAATATGTAGCAATCAAACTAATACCCTCTTCCTCAAACACTTGAATAGGCATATCATGAAGTTTAACCCACACAGGAATACAAGTAAACTCTTCTTTTCAAAGACTAGTCTTCATAGTATACCTTTTAAGAATAATGGGAGAATTTAGAATCATCCATGAGCCACCTTCCAACACAGCTTCAACCAGATTGTGCGTCAAACTGAAAGAAGAAGAAACCATTGGAATTCATCATGATCCTTTTTAAACCATATTTAGCCCAATTTGTTTTAGCATAATACTCAACCACTGGAAATACCAATCGTTTACCAATAAAGTATCCATAGAGCGTATTATGAAAACGAGTATTAACTTTTTCAACCATTTTACGTGGAATAGAAACCTGAACACCCTCAAACCTGTTTTCATATATGGCAGAACCTATATTAACACGAGCAATAGGTGGAGCCTGTTGGCTTGCACTAGCAGCAGCTGCATAGGAGTTAGATGGACCACCAATATCCACCGACTGTACAATAGGACATTCCTTCTCACCACGGCTAACATTGGTAACATTTTCACCAAATAACTCTATGTAGGGACTTCCACTTCATTACTTCTTCATGTTGTTTGGCAACAAACAATGGTGTTTTACCTTTAACCTCTCTTGCGTTGTTTTGCGGTAACCGCAATTTCATACTATGTAAAATTTTAATAATTCCCTTTTTCTGAATTTGTAGAGATTTTGGTGGCTCGACAATTAAGAAACTTTTTGACACACTCTCTTCTAATTCAGCTAAGAAAGGTAGTTTGAAAACGAAGTAGTCAAAATACTCTTTGTTCACTTCTTCCATTGAAGGAAAATCGGTCATTAAACTCTTGATATTTTCCATTCCAATTGAAGGAAAGCCAGCTTCTTTGAGATTTTTAGAACCTGTTATTAAAAGAAGTAAACTAAACAACAGTTTTTCTGAAAAAATAGAATAACTTGTTTTATTGCAGCATAGTTACTTATTACTGCATCATAGTATTTTTATCTCTTCATGCATTATAGTTAAACAATACATTACTAGTTTTTAAACACTATGTTGCAGTGAAATTAATAATCAAGATAAGAAAGTGTTTGTTTTTCATTTACTTTCATATACTCACAGGTTTCATCTTGTAATTCATCATCTTGCATTCCACCTTCAGTGTCAAGTTCCATCTCTTCTTCTTCACTATCAAGTTCCATATATTCTTCTTCACTATCAAAGAATAGCGTTTGCAATTGATTTTCAAGGAACGAATTGTCATAAATGACAATAGATCCCTCGTTGACATCTTTATCGTACACTTCAGAACATATTTCAGCATTTAAACAATCTGTTTGACAAAAAATAAAATTAAAAAAAGAAAATACTTGATTTAATATTTCTTTATAAACCAGTTTTCACTCTTTAGTTAACTAGTATATCATAGAATATAATTCTAACTAGTTTATAAACATTATGATGCCATAAATTTGTTGCATAAAATGTAGTTATTACATATTACTTAAATATGTAACTAGATTAGAATATACTACAGACATTCAAGTTTTAAAGGTGTTCTAGTTATATTACAAACATTCAATATTCGAAACATATGATATTAGATAAAATATTAGTAGAAACAAGAGAAGTGTCATTGTTCATTTACTTTTAAAGGTTTTTCCTGCTTTAGTAGGCGATGCTTCTCCTGCTTTTCCTTTTGTTGTCTTTTTAGGGGCAATAGATGGTTTCTTTTTTCCCCTTTAGCAGGTGATGTTGTTGCTGCTTTCTTTGTTGTATCTTTAGGTGCAGTATCTTTGGTGGTTGACCTTGTCCGCCTTACATATTCTGGTGTTGAGTCTGGTGTAGAATTCCCTTCATCCATTGCTATAGGCTCAGCATTACCAGATTCATTGGCGTCTATACCTTCATTCATCCCAACTTCCACATTCCCAACAGGCTCAGCAATATTTGTCTCATCAGCGTCGTCACCTTCATTCATCCCAACTTCTACAGATTCATTCAAACCAACTTCATCTAATATATTATCTCTAACTGCATCAGTCTTATCTTGATGATTCAAAGCATCATCATCGTTATACATTCTCTTTAAGAATGTTTTTCTTTTTTGAACAATCTCCTTGAAGTCATCGTCAACTGGGTATTCATTCAATGCTATTTTTAGCTTCTTGTCATGATCTTCAAACATTTCAATCAGCTTTATGAGCTTATGATTCAAGAAAACCTTCATATCCTGTGTGTTTTTGAAAAAAAAAGTGTTAATAAAACATAACTTTGATGCATTAAACTTTTTAACTTATTTTAAATAATATATGCTTGTATTATTTTGAGAAAAATAAAATAAATTTAAATAACATATATATATATATATATATATATATATATATATATATATATATATATATATATATATATATATATATATATATATATATATATATATATATATATATATATATATATATATATATATATATATATATATATATATATATATATATATATATATATATATATATATATATATATATATATATATATATATATATATATATATATATATATATATTAAGCATGATGTGTTGAAATTTTTATCTTTATTGCAGTAAGATATGCTATTTTTAGGATCACAAACATTTCAATAAGCTTTATGAGGTTATCATTTAAGAAAATATTCATATCCTGTGTGAATTTGAAAAAAAAGATAAATTGTTAGATAAACATAACTTTGATGCATTAAACTTTTTATCTTATTTTAAAAAAAATTATATAGATAAAAAATGAGTTTGATGCATTAAACTTTTTAACTTTAATTCAGTAAAGATATGATGAATTATCTTTGCTAAATAGTCAATGTTAACTAAAATCTAACTTCGATGCATTAAACTAATGCATTAATATATGGTACTTATATTTTAACTTAATAATACAGAAGAGACTTGATGATTACCTGACTAGTTTTTTCTTTGAACTGTTCTGGATTCTCTTCTCGGCTAGTACTTCCACCCTCTGTTAACACAATGATCAAACCTAATATTAGAAATCATCATCTGATTCCATATATCTATATTTATTTAATATAAAATTATAACTTACCTAGTAGATTATTTCGTTCTTTCCTTTTCTTCAATTTGTTCTTTGGTATTTCAATATATTCAAATCCTTTGAATATAGGAAGTTTACCAAAGCCTCCACTCTCTATTTCTTGTGCTTCTCTTTTTTTAGCAATTTTGTACTCCATCCTTTGAATACATGTGATCTTCTTTCCACTTTTAGATTTGGCGAATCTGTTGAACTGCAGTATATAAGCTAAAAAAGAAAAAAATATATTAGCATTATATTTCATAATTTATTGCAACATATTTTAGAGATAATACATTAGTAGTTAATGCTGTAAAAAACATACCGCCAATACTACTGTGGAAGCAGCAAAGGTTTTTCCTGCTGACCAATACTGGATCTTTGATCGAATACAGTCAAAAATATACTCGCACCAATCAAATTGTTGAAATTCTTCCATTCGTTTTACCGATGGTATGAATCTTTGATTTGCAGTGCCATCTTTGTTCCCTTCAGCTAGACAAGAGAAGAAAATAACCAAAAAGCCGACTTGGGAAAACCAATCTGTTTCGGTCAAGCTAGCAACATGATCTTCAAGCTTCGAAATATTTATCATGTCTGCATCCTCTCATGCAAAGGGTGTTGTTGCTCTCCAATTTGTAGTTGTCTTATCTTTATACGTTGTGCTAGGTAGAGAGATAACTTTCTTTTCACACATCAGAACACCCAGAATGTCATGAATAAATTCCTTGGTTACTTTATTCTTCTTTCATCCTCCATCTTTATAGTGTCTGTTTCAAGATCATAGTTTTGTACAATCCAAAATGTCATCTTGGTTGGAACCGACATATACTCAAAATTATTGATGAAATGTCCCAACCCAATTTCTTCTATAACCTTAAGCTTTCTGGTTGTGCACGCTTTTAACAAAAGATTCAAATGACGCACTGACATTCTTGGGATGATATTGGGAAATAATGTTTTTCCTTTTTTAGAAACTTTTTTTCAGCAACTTCTTTTTCAGCTACCTTCTCTACCACTTTCTTCGCTTTCATCCTCCAAATTCTCATCATCTTACCTTTTTCAGCTACCTTCTCTACCACTTCCTTCTATACCACAGCAGTTGGAGCATCTGTCTTTGATGTCTCAACATTTTTTGATTGAATTTTTTCAGCATCGTCAAGTATCTTAGTTGAAACTGGAATATCGACTGCTTTGCCGTTTTTAGCAACTTCTTTTTCAGCTACCTTCTCTACCACTTTATTCGCATTAATCCTCCGATTTCTCATCATCTTACCTTTTTCAGCTACCTTCTCTACCACAGCAGTTGGAGCATATGTCTTTGATGTATCAACATTATCTGATTGAATTTGTTCAACATCGTCAAGTACCTCAGTTGAATCTGGAATATAGACTGCTGCAACCTTTTTCTTTATTTTTGGTTTGGCTTCCTCCTTCATCAGTTAGGATGTCATCAGTTGCTGCTCTTTTACCAGTAACTTCGTTTTTAACACATATTTTTTTCGTTTGGAAGATACTTCACTTGTAATAAATCCCTCTGGTTCTGAGAGTCCTTCATTGCTTTTACCTGTAAATAATCAACAATGTTATCCAACCTGTAGAATTTACTACATCATTACACATCCAATACATATAGTGATACAGTAAAATTTGAACATACATTAGAACATTAGATTACAAATTTTTACACATCATAGTCATTTTCAAGCTTGAAAACTCACATTTAATGATACTTTAGACAATAGCTAACCTGAATCATTCATATGAACCTAACTTGGATTTTAAAGCATCAGAGTACAAATTTTAACACATCGAAGTGATTTTCAAACATGAAAACTCACATTTAATCAAATTTTGAACAACAGCCAACCTAAATCATGCATATAAACGTAACTCGGAATATAGAGCATTAGAGTTCAAATTTTAACACATGACACTGATTTTCAAGCATCTAAACAATCATTTAATCAAAATTTGAACAATATCTAACCTAATTCATTCATATAGAACATTAGAGTACAAATTTTAACACATCCTAGTGATTTTCAAGCATGAAATCTCACATTTAATCATTTTTTTTCGGGTAAAAGGGAACTATTCCCCGGTAAAATATATTAATCACCCAAAGTCAATAAATACAATGGAACATGGCAGAAATACCACATTAACCTTGAGCCATAGCTCAAACAACCACTACTAAAACCGAGAGACAGACCTCTCAGTTATCAAACCCTATTACACAAACAATAACACCAATAGGGAAAAACCATTTAAAAATACATAAGGAAAAACCCCTAAGAGTTAGTCCTGAGTAAACATATAGTCGATCTTCCATAAGCGCTTGATATCCTGAGTCGCTCTTGACGATTTCCAACGACAAGAAACAAGCTTCATCCTTACCGAATCAATAATGCAACTTGCAACATGATCAACAGACCTCTTCTCGCCTCTAAAAAGCCTATTATTACGTTCCTGCCAAACATAATACGCCGTAGCTGCCAGAACAAGCTTAGCACATAAGCTCTTCGAACTTCTTCTCATTGCAAACGGAATAATGTCTTCAATAAAACTGTAAATGGACCAATTCGAGCTAATCATACCCGAATAAACCTGAACTCGACGCCATATCTGCATAGAAAAAGGACATTCAAAAAATAGGTGTTCATGAGAGTCCTCTTGAGTTTCGCATAGAGAACAAACACGATTTACGGAGGCAACGTTATCCCAAACTCTTAGCTTGTCTTGAGTCTTCAAACGACGATGAATAATCAACCACAGATTAAGAGCATGACGAGGAATACACCCGGTGAACCAAACACAGTGGACCCAGTCAACCTTATTACCACGAGCACGAATGGAATCCCAGACAGACGAGACTGAAAACGGCTTTATAGCACCTTCGATATCCCTCCAAACAACACTATCACCCACCTCATTATTAAAAACAGGAGGAGCAACACTATGCAACATAGGATAAGAAATATACCATTGATTAGGCCAAATAAACGTACCATTCGAAACAATCCCACTAAGAGTGGTCGCTTGATTGAAACCCGCCCTATAGATACTCCGATTAGAAATGAAGCCAGTCAGAGGACTCACATCACACCAGTTATCATGCCAAGCTGAAATCGACTTACCATCACCCACTTTAGAACGAAAGAAGTCACGGATAATTGGGCGGATCTGAAGAATTTTCCGCCACCCGCAAGTCATGTTGCCACGAATAGGAATACTCCAAAAATTACGCGATGCAAGCTTATACGAGTGAATCCACTTCACCCATAAAGAATCCTTTTTGTTAACAAGATTCCATATATGAGACACCATCAAAGCAATGTTAAAACAGAATAAACGACGAATACCGAGGCCTCCCTCATCCTTTGGCAGACAAACCTCCTCCCAAGCAACTTTCGCTTGACCTCTTCTAAGCTTACCTTGAGACCAAAGAAAACCCCTCATAATTTGTTCGATATCAAGTAAGACTTGGGTAGGCAAAACAAAGACCGAAGCCCAGAAAACATGTAATGAACCAAGCACTGATTGAATAAGCTGTATTCTACCAGCCGTCGACAGAAACCTATTCTTCCAATTATCAACCCGAGCTTGAACCTTTTCAATCAAATCCTTACAATCTCTAATCATCAACCGAGAAGAAACAAGAGGAACTCCCAGATATTTAACCGGCAACTTACCCTCTTCAAACGGAAGGATGTTCAAAATGGATAATTTGACACAATTGAGAACATTACAGAAATAAGCCGTACTCTTAGGCATGCTAGGCACTAACCCAGAGACACCTTTAAACTCATCCAAAGCCTCCATGATAACCCTCGTAGACTGGACATCACCATGCGAAAACAGAAACAGATCATCAGCAAAACAAAGGTTTATGAGCTCCAATTTGGAACAATACGGGTGAAACGTAAAAGCATCCGCATTCAGAACCCTCCGCCTCAGAATGAGAGTCAAAATTTCCATCACTAAAGTAAATAGATACGGAGACAAAGGATCTCCCTGACGAAGCCCTCTTTTCCCCTTAAAGAAACCATGAAGAGAACCATTGATGCTAATTGAAAACGATGTAGAAGAAACACACTCCATGATCCAACCGACCATACGAATATGAAACCCAAACTCCAACAAAATGTTTTTGAGGAAGTTCCAATCAACCGTATCATAGGCTTTTTGAATATCAACCTTGAAAGCACATCTAGCAGGACCACGATCAAGGTGATAATTATGCATCAACTCTTGAGTAAGTAAAATATTATCCGCAATATTCCTACCCGGAACAAACGCAGACTGATTAGAACTCACCAACATCTTTAGACTATCTTTAATACGATTAGCAATAATCTTGCTAATGCATTTAAACAACACATTACAGCACGAGATTGGTCTAAAATCAGTAATTCTAGAAGGCGCGTCAACCTTAGGAAGGAGAGCAATAATAGTATGATTAAGCTCCTTTAGAAGCTTCCCATTAACAAAAAATTCCCGAATAGCCAGCATGAAATCATGAGAAATAATATTCCACGACGCCTTAAAGAAAGCAGCTGTGTATCCATCCGGCCCCGGAGATTTATCATTACCCATGGAGAACAAAGCATCCTTAATCTCTTGATTACTAATATCACGAACCATATGCAAAGCCTCCGTATCAGCAAGCCTATTCACAAAAAGATTATCAGTACAAAGAGGCTCAACTATAGCAGCTTGCCCAAGAAAAACCTCATAATGAGAAACAAACGCATTCGTGACTTCCTCATTCTGAAAAATCACACCCTCCGTATTAGAAACAACATCAATACGGCTTCTCTTTATACGACTCTTAACAGACTTGTGGAAAAAAGCAGAATTAACGTCACCATCACGAAGCCAATCCACTTTTGCCTTCTGCCTAAGAAAAGATTCTTCCAATAACACTGCATCCTGATACGCATTCAAATAAACAGCAGCTTCATCGCGAAGAGTAGAATTAAAAGGGTCAGAATCCAAATCACGCTGGACCGTATCCAGCTCATGACGAAGACGAACAACATTCTGATGTAAGTTCCCACCATCATAGAAAAGCTTCCGAAACGCTTTCTTCATATGTCTCAGCCTGAGAACAACCTTATACATATGAAAACCACTAACCTCCTTATTCCAACCATCATTAACCACATCGAGAAAACCTTTATTCTGAATAAGAACATTAGCGAACTTAAACGGCTTAGGCTTCTGACAATTAACAACAGGAAAGCACAGAACAGCAGGGGCGTGATCCGAAATACGATAAGGATGAAAAATCACATGACCACCTGGAAACACATCAAAAAACTCAAGATTAGCCATAACACGATCAATTTTCTTTAGAACCCCAATGCCGCCTCTAGGTTTTTGAGTCCATGTAAACTTAAGCCCTGAACTTTGAACGTCCATGACTTCAATAGTATCTACACACTCCTTAAACTCGCGCATAGAGATATCAATAGACGATGAGCCCATCAATCGATCCTCGAGCATTAAAGCAGCATTAAAATCACCCAATAAACACCAAGGGCGATTACGGATATAAACACTATGCAATCCAAGATTCTGCCAAAGCCTTCGACGATGAATATAATGATTGTGAGCATAAATAAATGAACAAAAAACCTCCTGTTTAGAAGCTTTAATCCAAACACGCGTATGAATGGATTGATCATCCTGAGTAATAACAGTAACATCAACATCATTCCTGTTCCAACCTAAAATAATACGCGACCCTTTTGAACACATACCACCATTAGAAATCCAATCCCAATTCCGAAACACAAACGAACAAAGCTTGACAAGCTTAGCATCACTGGCATGAGATTCCAATATAGCACAAACCGCAAGCTGATTTTCAAAAATTACATTACGAACTTCTTTTTGTTTAGGCGAGAAGTTCAAACCACGAATATTCCATGAAGCAATGTTACACATTAAGAACATTAGTAACAGGAGTGCTTGCCCCTTCCGTATTAGTACCACGAGAAATCTCTTCCAGCATATCAATTGTTTCATCAACTTCCTCACTATCACTATCATTAACAATAGTATTCTTACCCTTATCAACCAAAACCTCATCATCAGTATTCAAAACAGTAAACGTATTAGAAGTAGAAACATTACTTCCATTGCCAGCAACCTGTTGAGAATCCGATGCATTAGTCTTCTTAGACACATTCGATTTTTCAACCTTTTTATAATGCAGTGTAAGAGAAGGTTTCGTCAACACCACTCCAGCAACTTGTTTCTGTTTGTTCTTCCTGTTCTTATTCTTACGTTTCGTCACAGTTTCAAACCCATCATTGGTAACAGGTTCCACTGGATCAATTTTAGGAAGCAGCGGACACTTATCATCAACATGATCAAAAATGAGACAAGTAGCACACCTCGGTGGACGCCACTCATATTCAATATCTATAGTTGCCAGAGTATGCCCTTTATCCTTCCCCATCGGAATCGCCAAAACAATAGAATCCTTAAGCTCGACCTCTGCATCAACCTCAATCAACGCCCTAGCAAATGTACTTCGCCCCCACGAAGATAAACACATATTGCTTGTATATGAATCAAGCATTAAAGGCTTACCAATCTGAGTAGTGATAAGACTAAGCCCTATCTCTGAATATGCAGCAATAGGCACATGGTGCAATTTCACCCAAACGGCTGCCTTTTTAACCTCATCCTTCTTCAACAACGCATACGGTGTCCAGATATTTAGAAATAACGGCACATTGCGAATTAACCAAGGCCCTCCCTCAAGAACCCTCTCCATACCCTCCTTTGATTCAAATTGAAACAAAAAGAAATCACCATGCAATTGGATACGTTTAATACCAAATTTTGCCCAAGTATTCTTGATATAATTCTCCACTAGTGGATACGCTAACCTTTTTCCAATAAAATACCCCACCAGCGTATTACTAAACCGCGTATTCACTTCTTCCATAGCTTCCCATGGAAGTGCAACCGTAGCCCCCATAACCTTCTCATTATTGCGCAGTTCAGCAATGGTGACTGACCTCTTTACTGGAACCTTTTGAACAACCGACGCAAACGACGATTGACCTACTTCATTCGAAACTTCTTTAGCTACAGACTTCTCAGCCTGTACTGCAGGAACGTCGTTATTCAGATCCATACTAGAACTAGGGTTCATTCCTTTTTGGACAGGCACTTCTCTCGCAACCTTCCGCAAAGGTTTACCATCCTTACCAATGGTTTTACCATCTACATTCTTCAGTTTAGTCGTAGCAAAAGTATTTTTAACCGAAGGGAGAATAGAATCACTCCCCTTAGGTTTAACACCTTTACCCAACGAATCCATACCCTCTCAAGACACACAACGAAAAAACAACAAAAAACCCTAAAAAATTAGGGTTTACACGCGCCTACACACCTCCACTATCCAACTTCCATAATATTAATAAAATAATCTTTAAAAATAATCCAAACACCACCAAACCCTAATACTATACACGAAAAATAACAAACCCTAAATCACCAATAATCCACCCTATTAATCACGTCGAACTAAATAGCGAAAATAATCAAATCCTAAAACATTCACAGCCCCCACGAGCCAACGGATCACAAAGAATATAGGGAGAATAAATCAAAGCCTATACCTTATCACACGCTGGTTGATGAGAGGCTAGGAATGAAAGAACTGATTATCAAACTCTATTCGGTGAATAATGATTAATCAAAGAAGATCAGAGATGACAAACTTAGGGTTAGAAATTCGCCCATAGTAGAGAGAGAATTTAGGGTTATCTCACATTTAATCATACTTTAGACAACGGCTAAATAAAATCATTCATATGAATCTAACTCGGATTTTAGAGCATTAGAGTTCAAATTTTAGCATATTACAGTGTTTTCAAGAATGATAACTCACACTTAATCATACTTTAGGCAACGGCTAACATAAATCATTCATATGAATCTAAATCACATTCTAGAGCATTAGAGTACAATTTTTATCACATCAAACTGATTATCAAGCATATAAACAAACATTTAATCAAAATTTGAATAATATGTAACCTAATTCATTCATATGAACCTAACTCGGATTTTAGAACATTAGAGTACAAATTTTAACACATCGTAGTGATTTTCAAGCATGAAAACTCACATTTAATCATACTTTAGATAACGGCTAACCTAAATCATTCATATGAACCTAACTTGGATTTTATAGCATTAGAGTGTACTTTTTATCATATCACAGTGTTTTTCAAGCATATAAACTCACGTTTAATCAAAGATTGAACAACAGCTAACCTAAATCTTTCATTTGATCCTAACTCAGAATCTAGAGCATTAGAATACAAATTTTAACACATCACTTTGATTTTCAAACATGTAAACTCACATTTAATCAAACTTTAAACAACCGTTAACATAAATCATTCATATCAACCTAACTCGGATTTTAGAGCATTAGAGTACAAATTTTAACACATCACAGTGATTTTCAATCATTAAATCTCACATTTATTAATACTTTAGACAACGGCTAACTAAAATCATTCATATGAATCTAACTCGGACTTTAGAGCATTAGAGTACAATTTTTAACACATTATAGTGTTTTTCAAGCCTGATAACTCACATTTAATCATACTTTAGACAACGGCTAACATAAACCATTCATATGAACCTAAATCACATTCTAGAGCATTAGAGTATAATTTTTACACATCAAACTGATTTTCAAGCATATAAACAATCATTTATTCAAAATTTTAACAATATGTAACCTAATTCATTCATATCAACCTAACTCGGATTTTAGAGCATTAGAGTACAAATTTTAACACATCACAAGGATTTTCAAACATGAAAACTCAAATTTAATCATACTTTAGGCAACGGCTAACCTAAATCATTCATATGAACCTAACTTGGATTCTATAGCATTAGAGTGCAATTTTTAACACATCGCATTGAAATAAAGATGTAGAAAAAATCACTTACTGGATTATATAGTTATAGATTTTTCTGGCGACTTTTTTTTTACTATTTCCATAATATACTCTTTTTTTATCATCAAACTAACACTTTTCCTATTTTCTAGATACATGAAATGTTAGTTCGAATCAGATTATTATAAACATAAGTAATATCGAAAATAAATAAATAGAGGTATTAATTCGCTTACGAGGAGGAGTACAGGATTTCAGATTCTTATTCACCATCTTTTTTTATTGATGCATTTCAAAATTTATACATCTGGTTTTGATCTGGTTTTGATCTAGTGTGTGTAAACTTGGGGAGAGAGAAATATTGGAGATATATGTATTAGTTGGTAAAAATAAGAGCTATGTGGTTGTTTATTCACCATAAATGAGACGGTCTCGGTTGGTTATTTACTAATTTTCCCCTAAAGTTTGTAATATTTACCAAATGAATATATAATTTTATTAGATTTTTCCAAATCAATATTTAATTTTATCTGATTAATAGGTAGGTGGTCGTTTATTCACCATAAAATGAGACATTCTCGGAAGGTTATTACTAATTTTCCCCTAAAGATTGAAATATTTACCAAATCAATATACAATTTTATCATATTTTACCAAATCAATATATAAAATTATCAGATTTTACCAAATCAATATACCATTTTATCATATTTCTTTTAAAAAAATTAAAATATAAAGGTATAATACTTTAAAATCTACTTCTTTCCATTAGAAGTTTACCAAATCATAAAGATTATCTACTGCATTACAGAAGAGGATAACCAAAATAAATTTAGATAAACAGAGCGGCATTTACAATGTACTTAGGCCAAGCTGAAATAAAATTAGAACAAAAACAAACTTTATGTTTTGGGTAAACTTTAGATAATAAAATTCTTCAAAAGTTTATACATAATTTCATTAAATTTCATTCCTGAATTGCCTTCTTTATTCTTGCTTCAAACTTCCTCATGAGCCCAATATTGACTTTCACATTGAAACCACTTATAATCTTTTGTTTCTTTTGTTGCTTCTTCCAATGTTGGTCCGCCGCTTTGAGTAACTCATTTCTTCAAAGGTTACAAGGCAACAACATAATATTTTCTAAGTACTTTGCTCTAAGAGTGTTAATAGTTATTTTTTGATTTCTATTTTCATTTGGCATTGTCATCAACCATATTTCTTTACCGACGTACATCTCCATATGCCTCATAGCAAAAAGACCACAGTCGACAGCATTTTTTCTTGTCCTCCAAGTCATCTTCAAGACTCTTAGAACGGCCTTCATGAATGCAACATGTTTTTGATGATTTACACTTTCTAGGTAAGCAATGAATAATTTGATCTGTAAAAAAATACAAGATTGCTGTTAATGTTGCAAAATTCTATGTATTGCGATAAAAAAAATTTACCTGTTATATTTAATAAAAAAATTTATAACAAAATTTTGAATGTTATAAAAAACTAGTATTTATTAATACATAATTGTTTATCCAAATGAGATACATAAATAAAAAAATTACCATTTTCATGGCATAAGGGCCATATCTGTCATCAAGATCCTCAGGATTATTTATGACTTACTGTTAGGTCAATTCAGTACCTAATGACCTCCCTGAAGTATTTGAATAACAATCAGCCTAAGTGAATTATTAACCTTGAACATAACAAGGTCACTGAGTGAACAGTCACTCAGTAAGTTGCCTTCGAGTTCCTGGACTGAGTCTAAAAGGAAGACTCAAGCATTCAGAGAGGCGAAGCTCAACGAATGTCTTCTATGACGAAGAAGAAGGTGATGGGTTCAGTGAGTTGTGGCAATAGACTTACTGAACCCTATACGATCTCCCTGAAGAAAACAAGCATTCTCCAAGACTGAAGAAAAGGCGGGATAAGTTGAATTCTGACAAGATGTAGTACATCACACAATTAGCGTGACTTACCCTTTTGGGATAGATGGGGTACTGACATGTGTAGAGGACTTACGTCTTACTAATTAGAATAGGTTTAGACAAGATACTACAATGTACCAATAAGACAAGAATTGCACATGGGCGATTATTGTCTTCTACCCACTTTCCTTCTATAAATAGGATGCTTGTAAAAGAGAGAAAACTAAGTTTTGTGCACTAAATGCTTTAGACATTCACAAACAAGTTTTCTCTCCTCCAAACACGATCACACACTTGAGTTCTAAACTCATGTTGATAGAATCATCAAGCTTAGCAATCGTTAGGATTGGACTAGCTTGTTAGTGAGGAGATCACAAAACCACACATTGTCTATTCAATCCCTATTGTAGCTTCGTATACAATAGGGTATAATACTTTAATAAAGCTAAGAGTTAAACGTTGAAAACCTTGTGTTATTTACTTACTTGTATTAAGTTTATTGCATTACTTAACCATGGGTTAGGACTATACTTAGTATACTTATGTATAGTACTAATTACAAGGGACCAACAAGTGGTATCAGAGCGGTAGGATTATAAAACTTTTAACCACCGTCTCAAAGTTTTTAAAACCTTGATCCATTATGGCTGAAAGTAATGTACCTCAACTTGTTAACAAGAAAGGAGCGAGTTACTCTGTTAACGCTCCTAAGTTAGAAGTTGAAAGATTTAACAAATGGAAGAAAAGAATGCTATGTTATTTGATGGGAATGGAACCTTATTACATAACTTGTATTAAGGATGGTCCATTCAAACCAAAAACAACAGCTGGTGATGACAAACCTGAAAACCAATGGTCTGACGATGAAAGGAGAGTGGTCAATCAAGACCAACGTCTCAAAAGCATCATAATATCTTGTCTTCCTGACGATATTATGAAGGCTGTCATCAAGTGTGAGATGGCCAAAGAGAATTGGACAGATCTTGTTCATAGTTTCGAAGGACCATCCGACACAAAGGAAAATAGGATTATGGACCTGAAGTTAGAATATAACACTTTCAGGGCCAAAACATCTAAAACACTTCCTCAGACTTACACCAGGTATAAAACCTTGCTCAATGAGCTAATGAATGACGGGGTGAAACTGTCTAAGCATGAAATTAATGTTGGTTTTGTGAACAGTCTCCCTGAAAAATGGCTTGGTTTTTCTCAAGGACTGAGAAATGCTAATCACATACAGACTCGGGATCTTGCAGATATTTATAGGAGATTCATCTATGAAGATAATCTGATAAATAGAAGATATCTTAAGTCCAAGAAGGCCTTAATAACAGATACCCCAGCCAAACCCACTCAAATTGATAATGGCCCCATTTAAACTGCTTTTTACTCAAATGCAATTGTTAAAAATTTTCAGGAAACCTCAGATGATGAGGTGGATGAAAGATCTAGTACTAAATACATAAGAGATTTGAACAGGGAATATCATGAAAGGGCCATGTTAGAAAATACTAAACGTTATATTAAAAGAACTAGATTTGCTGGTAACCAATCCACTGAGGGAGTGGATTGCTATCGATGTGGTAAAACTAGGCATTTTGCTAAATATTGTCTTTCAAAAACCCCTTTGGCCTCTTATAAAAATCAAAGTTTTTCATCAGGGAATGACAATTTTCAACCCAAGTTTATACCAAAACTAATTCAGGCTTCTCCAATTAATCAAAATTTTCAGAATAGTAAGAAAATTAAGAAAGACTATAGGTCTGAGTATAAAAAGGTAAAAGCTAAACATACACTCTTGGAAGCTGAACCTACTATTGCTCAGACTCAAAAGCCTGCTCAAAACAAAGCCAAAGGTCTAGTAGCTGAAACTTTTGACTGGGATGATGAAGATTTGTTCTCAAAAGAGGAGGAAGTTAGGTATCAAGTGTTAATGGCTCTAGCTGATGATGAATTATCAGTTGGAAAGAATCATGCTCGAAATGGAGAATGGGTTGATGTTGGAAATACGTTTTTACGTATTTAGAAAGGATCGGTCACTCCAAAGATATATTTTAGTATTAGGCTCGTGATCCAGTTTGTAGTAAATATAGTCCATATAGCCCACATGTAGGGTGGGCTATATATACCCCTCCTAGCATGTTAGGAGGGGTGGTTCTTCTCATTTTACATCTTTCATTTTAATTAAATCATTTTCTCTCTCTACTTTTCTTTTCTCTCCTTTCTCTCTCTACACCACCATCTTCTTCCTCCTTCCTCATCACCATTAAATCATTAGATCTAATCCATAGTTTGCATAATCCTAAGAAATCGTAGACCTTCAATTGGTATCAAGAGCCATGGTTAAGTCTTAGGATTTGCGTTTTTTTATTTTTTTATCTATTAATTTTCTTATCAAATTTTTTTATAAATTCCTTTTGTCTCATTTTTTTAATCCGTCCAATCAGTTTTTTTTATAAAATCCTTTTGTCTGAATCCAATCAAATTAGTTTTTGTTTTTATAAACTTTTGTCCAATCAGTTTTTTAAAAAAACTTGTCCAATCAGTTTTTATCAAAATTTTAAATTAATCAATTTTCTTTTAAATCTATCTTTTAAATCATCCGTTTTATCAATCTTAGTTTTATCAATTTTATTTTTTATTATCAGTTTTATTTTTCCGTGTTTTATAATTAGTGTTTTTTATAATCAGTTTTGCTATATCAGTTTTCATCCACTTTCAGATACCTTTTTTCTGGATAAGAAGTTTTTTTTAGTTTTATCAGATTTTTATCAATTTTAAATTAATCAGTTTTTTAATCAGTTTTTTTAATCTATCAATTTTATCAATTTCTAAATCATCTATTTTTATTAAAAAAAAAAATTAAATAATCAAAAGTCTAAAATTGCAGATCTGTAACCACTGTTGTTCTTGGTTTCTGTCCAACTTGGTCCAACCTGTCAAAAGTTTCCAATCTGTCCAAACATTCAATCTTCCGAATGAAAAGTTCCTTCAAAAATATTCCGCGTAGGCGTTATTCTGCGTAGGATTTATTCCGCGTAGGATTTATTCCGCATAGGATTTATTCCGTATAGCCCTTATTCCGTATAGCGATTATTCCGTATAGCGCTTATTCCGAATAGCAGCTTACTCGGAATAGCAGCTTATTCCGTATAGACATTTTATTCCGTATAAAGAAACTCAAAAAAAAAAAGATTCAAACACAACGGGAAGTTAACAAAGACTCACTGAACTCGACTTGGACTCGACCTCACTCATCAAAAACCTCTCGTCTCACAAAAAAACACTCGACGCCAAACCAAAAAAACAAATCCAAAGTCTCATCCCTCGAACACACATATTTCTCGACAGAAACAAACTCAGACTCATTTTCTCCCCCAACTCACCCTCACACCCACACCCTCGTAAACAGACTCGACTCCACCTCTCATCGCAACTCTCGTCTGGACCTCACAACACCCTCAGACCCTCGACTCCCAGCAACGACCCAAACAAATCTTAAAACCAACACTCAACGTTTACAAACCAATCTCACGCATCATTAAACTGACACCATAAAGCCCTCACACCAAAGACTCAAACCAAAACTCGCACACACAGGAAATATTTTCATCTCAGATTCGTTTTTGTGATTCCATACAAACGAACACACTAATCATCACTGATTTGTGTTTGGTCTTAAACCATTTTTTAATTATTATTTACGAAATCAAATAAAGTTTCATAACAAACTTGTTATAATCTTTATTCTTTTCGATTGACTCGATCCAAACACACATGCAACAAAGTAATTATCACCTACCCGAGATCGTTTGAAGATCTTGAAGACTGCTATTCGCGATCTTTTCACTTGATTCTTTGATGTGAGATTGGGATATGATTCATGACTTGATTGGAGATAGAAGAGGATTGAGATTGGTATTGGTTAAGTTTGTGATCTATGAGATTAATTTTTTGTGATGGATGAGGTGGTATTTGGATGAAGAAGAAAGAGACGGAGGTTACTATGTGAGATAAGTTTAGGTTGAGTTGAGAGAGTTTTTGAGAGAAGAAAATGGCTGTTGAGAGTGTTGAGAGACGTTTAGATAGGTGAGTTTAGGTGTGGGTAGATTTATGTTTGGAGAAGTCAAAGACAACTAATGAGGCGGAGTTTCTTATGAATGTTTCATATTCACACGTTTTTGGTTTAGAATAAGGCCACGTTACACGTTGGGCCACACTCTTTCAGTTATCTCCCATTTGGTTTCCACCTCACAAAAACTACTAGGCCACGTATTTCAATTGGTTTCTTTCAGTTATCTCACGTAACTTTTGTCAACACAAGCATCGCTTTTCAGTTCTAAAGTTTTTATTCATATTTTTAATCATTTCAATTTTCTTCAAATTGTTTTTATTTTATTTTTATTTTGATTAAATGTGATTCAAATTTACTTTACAACTTTAAATTTTTTATTCAAATTGTTTTTATTTTATTTTTATTTTGATTAAATTTTGGGATATTAACCTATAGTCGGGACTTAGTATTGTGACAAAAGTGACGTGACAACGTGATAAAGTGACAATGTTTATTTTGCCGACGAATTTCTGATCGGGTATTTGTAAGTGAAGTCGGATTTTTCATCGATAAGTAATTCTTCCTTTATTTTTCATTGAACTTCAATGGATTCGTTGACTTCAATATCTCATGAGGGAGAATCGCATTTAATGCAAAACAAAGTTAGAAAAAGTGGCATCACCTCATTTCGAATGCTTCAGTCTCATCTTGTCACTCTTTCATGGATTCAAGGAGGGAGCGAATTTGTGACAATCTTTGGTCAAGATCGTCATATATTCATCGACTCAATATTCACCACTTTGACCCAACTCGCCGAGCAACTCAACAATGAAAACTTTAATCACTCGGCATCGGCACTTGCATATAAGGCTCTTGTGACACAACTCACGCCTTTCCTCCAATTCAATATCATCAAGCCTGAAAGTTCAGTGATTTGCCAATCATTTCTTCGAGATACACATACCGAGCTTCGAGTTTTCCGTGATACAATTTTAAAACTCATGACATCGGTCTCGTCTTCGATTTATGAAAGATCTCGACTTCAGCAAGGGTATGATAATGGAGTGCAAGACTCTTCGATGCAAGAGGAAACTGGTCATACGATTGACAACTTGGAGCCTAACGATGGCAACAGCACGGAATCAGGAGGACAACATGATACCAGTGGCACGTCAGGGAATGTTCACGAGATCTCTTTCGATGACACCTTACCCGTTTATGACGAAGAGCCTGCAAACATGGTACAATGTAATGTTGTTTATGATGTATCTGCTGATGACATGCCGCATATTGAGCATTCTGAACCTAATTATGACAAACATGGGATGGAAAAGAGTGATAGAAATACCACTTCTGATTCATCCGATGAGAGTCATAATGGGGGAGAAAGTGTTCAAAATGCTAAACATCATGATAATTGTCCTATAACTGCTTCATTGACTGCTTCTGATTCCATGATTAGAGAGCTCGAAACGATTGTAGCTCAACAATCAAACGATCTTGAGGATGCCAAACTTGAATTTTCTAAGAAAATGGACAAATTTGAAACATACTTTGAAAAACTTGAAAAGTCAAACGTTGTTCTTGAAAGAAAATTGGATCAAAAAGTTTTAGATTCTAAAGCTGAAAAGGATAATCTTTTGAAACAAATTCAGTTACTAGAGTCTAAATTGGCATCCCAAGATAGATTGCTCAAAGAAAATGAAACGTTAAAGGCTCAAGTTCAGGAAAAGGTCTTTGCTATAGCTGCGTTGAAAAACGAATTGAGGAAAACTAAAGGATCTAGTGTGGACACTAAGCTTGAAAAACCATCAATCTTGGGGAAACCGCCTACAAATCAGTTCGTCCGACAACCGATTGTCAAACAACCTACTGCATTTAGATCCGAGCGATCACAATCCTCGAGACCGCGGTTTGCCTCCCAAGTTGATTTGGTTCATCTTTCTAGACCAGTCACTCCAGCAACTAGGCCCTATGTGACCAAAACAGCTTTAGCAAGACCTAATAACATGATTGCCTCTAGTTTCTCTAAAAATACCAAGACCACGTCTAGAACTAGTTCAAATGACGTTTGCCATAAATCTGGTCAAAGGGAAGCTATTCAAAAGACACATGTAAGAGATAGCAATGTCCAACCTAGTCAGATGCCTTCTAGATTACCCAACACTGCTAACCGTAGCATGTCATCTCCTAGGAGCATCGATCAATCATCTAGGAAATACTCGGACATTAAATATGCTACTTGTAAAACATGTAGAAAATGTGTCTTTACGGCAAATCATGACTCTTGTATCAAAAAATTGCTTAATGAGGTGAACTCCCGTGCTAGACTTAAATCCCAGTGGGTAGCTAAAATCAAACCCATTGGTAAAATGTGGCGCCCCACTGGTAGAACTTTCACTCTTGTAGGAAACGAGTGCCCTTTAACTAGGATAATCTCCAACTCTACTAAGACTGCTAGGGAGGAAATTGAAAAAGATGATACATCACTTAAGCCTGAACTTAAAGTTTTCTATAAAAGGAAACGTTTGCCAACTAAGATAAGTGAATCATCTACTCAGGTCACCTCTGACACAAGTAAAACCAACTGTGAACCCCCACGTGCTTCTATAATTGATATCGTTAACCCATGTCAAAGCATGCAAATTCCTAATGAGAATGCAGGTCCCAAAGTTGATGTTCCAAAAGAACGAAGCGGTCCAATCGTTGCATACCGTTCAACTAAGGACACTCTTAGAGTTTGGTTGCTGAAAAAGCAGATATCGGAGAAACAAGTGTCTCAGGGGATTCATGGTTAAGCTTACCACAAGGACTTATAGTCACATCACAGACTATAACTCGATCTTCAAAGAAAGGAAAGTTTATCGCCGATGGTAAACTTATCCTAACAACGAGAAATTAAGTTTTCTCGGGCATGAGCTAATATTAAAAACATTCGAAGTTTTTAAGCTCATGCACTATGACTTACAGTTAAATGTCAGACTATAACTCGAACTTAAAATAAAGGAAAGATTATCTTTTATGATAACTTATCCTCTTAACGAGAAATTCACCTTTCTCGGTCATGAGCTTGTATTAAAACATTCGAAGTTTTAAGCTCAGAAAGGAAAGTGTATCTTTTAAATAAGAGAACTTTTCCTCATAACGAGAAATTAACCTTTCTCGGTCATGAGCTTTCCGTTAAAACAATCAAAGTTTTCAAGCTCATGAAAACGACTTCTAAGTAAATGTCAGCTTAGGACTCGTCCTTCAGATAAAAGGAAAGTTTATCCCCGATGATAACTTATCCTTACAACGAGAAGTTTACAACTTTTCGGACTTGAGCTTTCCCAAGATATTCCAAATCTTAAGCTCAAGTAATTGGTTTTCAAAACTTTGAACACAATTTTTTCAAGAATTTCTCAAAAGGTTTTTCTAAATCTTTCAAAATTGTGTGTTCAAAAACGTTTTGATAAAACGAGCATGTCTTCTGGAATCGATAATATTTACGAACCTAGAAATGTCATTCAATAATGACACGGGGTTGTAAATAAAGTTCGAGCAGAAGTTTAAAACATTTAAAACATGCTCCATATGGTTTGCTATTATTTTCGATAGTAACCCGCTTTTCACATTGAAGTCAAGCATTTCACCGGAAAGCTTTGACTCCAAAATCCGAAGTTATCATCTCCACCAACCGTAGCAACTTACCATTGATATCTACATACTCGACGATGTGACTACTCAAACGATGACTACAGCTCTTTCAATAGAACACGGGTCAACAATTGAGGGGGAGCAATTGTCCAACATTCAGAATCCTTGATGCCAAGAGTGCCAAGTTCACATATTGGTGTCAAGACAACGATATCAATCATACACATGGAGTCAAGAGATAACTTCAGACGTGACGAGGTGACCAACATTCGTGAACAAGAACCATGTGAATCTTTCATATGATGTTCTCCATCATTCAGGTCCTACCTCGTAAATTACTAATCTTGTGAATTCATTATCATATATGATCTTTGCACGTGATAAATACCTTACACTTGTGTTTAAAAGGTATTTAATTTACGTTTCAAGTACACCCTCATTAATTTGAGGGGGAGCTTGTGTAATTCATGAAGATAATTCGATTTGCATTTTTCTTCCCAAATTTTCTTAAAATGCTATTAAATCAATTGATATTAAAAACATCAATTGTGTTAATATTTTTAATATGGGGGAGAAAATGTGATTTAATATGGGAAATGATTAATCACGAATGGTTTGACTTAACGTGTTAGCTCATCACGACATGTGCGAAATGTTTTCGGATATCGTGGCATATGTTAAGGGGGAGAAAAATGGATTTGCACTTCAAAATGGATTTCATGGTGACATACACTTACCCAAAACATCTCTATTCACGACGGTGAAGATTGTGGTGACATAAGGATGGTAGGATAGGTTAAAGTCCAATGATTTCTCTAGAACCGAAGGAATCTTCCCAAGGACATTCCATAGCTAGAAATAGTAGTCCTTAGGAAAGATGGAGAAAGATTGTGAGCGTAGCTGAATGCCGACCAAGTACTTAAGTTAGCACTGGAACAACCACAACAAGGTGCTAGTGATGACGTATTGGTAAGCATTGAAGGGGTTGAAGAATGAAAAAGAATTGTAAAGATAAAGGGTGTAAAGAAAGTAGCCCTCCTTACAACTTAGGCAGAAACCGGGTCAATTCATATGCTATTGAGATCATTTTTAATGATTCTTGATATTAAAGATAGACATCATGGACCCAGTGATGCAAGGCACAACCCATCCCAGCTAACTCAGATATCTCTTAAAAGATATTTGTTTTAATCACACGGAGACAACACATTATCTATTGATTTATTCACTCCGAATAAATTGGTATTGAAAAGGTGGCACTCCTCTCCAGCCTCCGATCACTAAAATCCAAAATGCACGATCGAGTCTAGAGCCATTTGAGATCATCAAATATCTCATTAGGACACACTTTCATATTTACTTGCTTCTTCACACACTGTGAAAAGTAAGAAAGTTCTTAAGAGTCCTACGCAAAATCTTCATGATCTTGCTTGTACATCCGAGTAATACGAAAGTATTTACAATGAAGATGGAAATCCTTCTTGAGCGAACGTCAAAAAGCTCATGGTAGGTGCTTGTGCGATTCTTTATGAATCAAACTTGTGATAACTGGAAAGCAACAGTGGTTTAAACTCTTAAATGAATTTAAACACGTTCCAGGCCTCTACGCAATATCTTAGTGATCTTGCCAGAACATTCAGAGTAATACTATTAAGTATTTACAGTGACGAATGGAAATCCTTCTAGTGTTAACATCAAACAGCACTTGGTAGGTAACTTGCAAGATTCTATACGAATCAAGCTCGTGACAACTGGAAAGCAAAGATGGTGCGGTTCTTAATTGAACTTCACTTGTTCCAGGAACATGAATTGACGGCTTCAAATCATGCGGATAATATTATCCAAATGATTCACTCTTTACGTTCGCAGTCAGCTTTGGACGGTCGAGTAAAGAGAACGGGTTTACCCGCGAAATCTTGTCAAGGAGGTTCTTTATTGAAACTACCTGCCACAAGTACGATATTTAATATCGCCCAACGGTCTTCACCGACCGGATGTAAAATGCTACCGAATTAGAATGAAATGTTCAAGGCCATTTCATCCGTGTATATGTTTTGTTGCTAACTGTCTTATGCAGCATAACAAGAAGGTGGCATTGCGGTGTATAATCCAGAAGAAGTCGTCACCACATGCTTATACTACATACACTTAGTACTTCAACAAATTCCAGAAAGTCTGAAGGTCAAGTCTTCCGCTGTATCAAACTCTGAAGCTTTCAAGAATTTAAAGGTATAAGTATGTGGAACATGAAGTCACAAAGAGGCGCATTTCACACGTGACGAATGCACAAGGTCAAGGCAAGAAAACATGCTCAAGACTTAAATCAAAGATCACATCAAGCATATTCACAAGAACAAGATCGAAGACTCAAGCATAGATGCTAGGTTTAAGATTTTGTAAAAAGATGTGACCTCCCTTAGGGGGAGATTATTGGAAATACGTTTTTCTCAATAAAGTCTCGGTCACATCTTAGTTAGCATAGATCACGAGATATAGAATATTTAGAACTTTGTCTTTTGGTGTGACCTCCCTTAGGGGGAGATTGTTGGAAATACGTTTTCCCAAAGAAAGTCTCAGTCACATCATTATTAGCATAGATCACGAGCTATAGACTATTTAGGACATTGTAACTTGGAGTGACCTCCCTTAGGGGGAGATTGTTGGAAATACGTTTTTACGTATTTAGAAAGGATCGGTCACTCCAAAGATATATTTTAGTATTAGGCTCGTGATCCAGTTTGTAGTAAATATAGTCCATATAGCCCACATGTAGGGTGGGATATATATACCCCTCCTAGCATGTTAGGAGGGGTGGTTCTTCTCATTTTACATCTTTCATTTTAATTAAATCATTTTCTCTCTCTACTTTTCTTTTCTCTCCTTTCTCTCTCTACACCACCATCTTCTTCCTCCTTCCTCATCACCATTAAATCATTAGATCTAATCCATAGTTTGCATAATCCTAAGAAATCGTAGACCTTCAGTTGACATCACCATGAGAAAGGTAAACATGCTTCTCTCTATGGATGAAGAATCTGATTGGCAAAAATTCCTTAAGTATATTAACATTGACCTATCGTTTGTTGAAAAGCAGAGATTTGAATCTTTTGTCAAAATATAATAAACTTGTTATTGAATTAAACAAATGTAGAGATGATTTATTAGTTCTAAAACAAGCTAAACTTGAAGCAGTAAGATGTCAACTTCAGAACACTGAACTCACTAAAATCAATCATGCTCTTCAAGAACAACTTAAGGAAGAAAAACGAATCAATGAGAAATGGACAAATAGCTCTACCTTAGCTTCTCAGTGTATAAACAGTCAAATACCTGCCCAAAATAAGAAAATTCTTGGGGCACGACAACTCACTGAAAAGGCACCAACTAAGGAAATGAGCGAAAAGGCATTTCTCCCTGCTTTAGTTGGGTTTGGTCATGAAATGATTCCTAAGTCAAAAGACTGGGTTGAGAGATCAAATCCTGAGAGTGTTTTGCCTAACTTTGACACTGGAAAAATATTAATTCCTGAATCTCAGGCTATTAATGAAAAACTTGGTCTGTATGAAGAGACTGATAAAATCAGTAACACTGAAACATCTAGTGTTGCTGAAAACATTCAGACTCCTCTACCTCCTATGAAAAACCTTCAAGGAGCAAGTCCATGTTCTGAACTAATTCCATTGTCTTATCCAGAACACTCACCTAGAGGAAGAGTTGGGTTAGGTTGTATTGAACAAACAAAGCCTGACTAAAAAATGATACCAGATCACACTGAGTCAGGAACTGTCACTGAAAAGACAACCAAACCTATATCTCCCTCAAGGACACCTAAACACTCAGTCAACTCTACTCCTATTGTAAATCAAGAGGAGTTAAGTAGACTGATCCAACTTTTCATGGAAGAGAAGCTGAACTCAGCCTCTAAAACTCAGGGTGAAACGTCTGTGTCCTCACAGCCTAAATCATCAACAAGTAACAAAACTGAACCTGAGTCTTCTAAGAAAGTTGAAACAAAGAAACCTACCTGTGAGCTATGTCACTATATAAATCACACCACTGAAGACTGCTATAGAGTTCTCTATTGCATGAAATGTAAAAGTGAAGATCACAGGACAGTAGACCATGAGATGCACATTGCTTCTATTAAAAATGCTAAAAGATACAATGCTCAGCCTTACAACTATGGGCCCACCTTAGAACAAACCAGAAAATCAAAGGCTAAGCCTTACCCACCTTGTACACATTGTGGGATTCTCGATCACAGACCTGATGATTGTGTATATTATTCTGAGTGTGAGATTTGTGGAAGCACTGATCACACTACCTCAGGACACAATAGAATCATCATGGTCAGAAGAGGAATGCCAGCTGAGTCATCTCAAAGTACTGAATCCTCAGTCGGACTAAGCTGCAAAACATGTGGAAGCAATGTTCATTCTACCTCAGACCACGCTGAGTTTGAGTACTTCAAACGAGGTGAAAGACGTCAGGCTCTTCGAGCCAAAGGGCCTACTAAAAAGTGGGCTCACAAGAGAAACTAATCCACCTCGTTATTTGTGTAGAAACACTTCAAGGAGCCTGTCTGGTACTTAGACAGTGGGTGTTCAATAAGTATGACAGGGGTCAAAAGTTATCTGCACAAATACGTGGAGCAACCAGGTCCTAAGGTAGTATTCGGTGATAATTCATCTTGTGTTACTGAGGGATATGGTTCAGTTGAATGTGGTGGAATAGTTTTCTCAAAAGTGGCGTTTGTAAACGGTCTGAAGTACAATCTCATCAGTATCAGCCAACTGTGTGATGCTAAGTACATCGTTCAGTTTGATGATAAGCAAGGTACAATCTTCAATGCTAACAAAGAAATTGTGTTGACTGCTCCAAGAAGAAATGATGTATATGTCCTAGACATGTCATCTGTAACAAACTCAGGAGCATGCTTCTTTGCTAAAGCCTCAGACTCTGTCAATTGGCTTTGGCATAAGAGACTGTCACATCTAAATTTCAAAGATACGAACAAACTTGCAAAACAAAACAAAGTTCTTGGCTTACCTTCTCTTGTGTATGCAAAAGACAAACCTTGTTCAGCCTGTGAAAAAGGTAAACACATGAGAGCTTCTTTTAAGCCAAAACAAAAGTTTTCTATCAGGAAGTGTCTTCATCTTCTTCATATGGACTTGTTTGGACCAGTAAGTCTAATGTCTATAAATCATGAGAAATACACTCTTGTGATGTTGATGAATACTCTAGATACACTTGGGTATACTTCCTGAAAAAGAAGAGTCGAGCTCCTGAATTCATAATGTCTTTTATTAGGCAGGTAGAAAATCAAAATGATACTAAAGTTAAACAAATACAAACTGATAATGGAACAGAATTCAGGAACCAAGAGCTTGAGAGTTTTTGTGATGAGAAAGGAATTTCTCAGAACTTCTCTTCTCCTTACACACCTAAACAAAATGGTGTGGCTGAAAGGAAGAATAGAACTCTCATTGAAGCTGCTCGAACCATGCTTAATGGATCCAATCTTTCAAAACACTTCTGGACTGAGGCTGTAAAAATAGCTTGCTATACTCAGAACAGATGTATCATTGTCAAAAGACATGATAAGACTCCTTATGAAATATTCAGGGAAAGGATTCTAGATATCAGCTACTTTCATGTGTTTGGTTGTCATGTGTTCATTCACAATCAAAAGGACCATCTTGGTAAATTTGATGCCAAAGCTGATGATGGATACTTTCTTGGATACTCTTTTGTCTCCAAATCCTTTAGGGTCTTTAACACAAGGAGACAACAGATTGAGGAGTCATTTCATGTCACCTTTGATGAAAGTATGGATGCCATTAACTTCACAAATCAATCAATGGAAGAAATAGGGATCAATGACTCATCAAGATATCCTCTTGATGAGTATGAATATTGTCCCTCAAAACAGTATCAAACTGATGCTGATATTTCCTTCCATATATCACCTCATAATAGGTCAACTGATAATTTAATCGTACCTCAACATGTCCCTGAAGTTATCACTTCTCAAGCTAATGAATCAAACGATTCACCCATCTATGAGAACACTGAAGGGACAACTGATAAAAATATTGAATCCCCTATTACTGAAAATCCTTCAGAAGGAGGTGATGTCCCAGTACAATGTACTGAATCTCTGGTCCTTGATAATCACCAACCATCAACAAGCTCTAATCCAAGTCCTCAGGACATATGAAGACAACAACACATAGAGCTTGTAAACATAATTGGTGATGTATTTGAGGGGATGCTCATACGCAGTCAGGCTGCTAAACTCTTTGCTGCCTCAGCCCATGAATGTCTGTTTGCAGACTTTCTCTCTGAAATTGAACCAAAGAAGGTTTCAGAGTCCCTGACACATCCAGGGTGGGTTGAGGCCATGCAAGAAGAGCTCAACCAATTCCTTTGGAACAAAGTGTGGAAACTAGTTCCTCTTCCTAAAGGGAAATCAGCTCTTGGTACAAAATAGGTATTTAAAAACAAGACTCATGAAGATGGAATTGTCATCAAAAACAAAGCTAGGCTGGTTATTCAGGGGTGTGGTCAACTTGAAGGGATCGACTATGAGGAAACCTTTGCCCCTGTAGCAAGAATGGAAGCCATCAGGATCTTCATTGCCTATGCTACCTACATGAACTTCAAAGTTTTGCAAATGGATGTAAAAAGTGCCTTCCTGAATGGAAAGATCACTGAAGAAGTTTATGTTGCTCAGCCTCCTGGTTTTGAGAGTTCTGAGTTCCCAAACCATGTTTGTAAACTTTGACAAAGCCCTTTATGGACTGAAACAAGCACCATGGGCATGGTATGAAACTCTCTCTACATTCCTGATAATGAACAAATTTGTCAGGGGGAAGATAGACAACACCTTGTTTATCTTCAGAACCAAGGAGGATGTTCTACTAGTTCAGATATATGTTGATGACATCATATTCGGATCTACTAACTATGATCTTTGTAGAAAGTTTGAAAAACTTATGACAAAGAAATTTGAAATGAGTATGATGGGTGAATTAACATATTTTCTTGGAATACAAATCAAACAGGGGGACAAGGGGATCTCAGTCTGTCAAGAAAAATACACCAGAGAAATACTTAAGAAATATGATATCTCTGAGTGTGCTTCAGTAAAGACTCCCATGGTTCCCCCCAACAACTTAGGTCCTGATCTTGCTGGTAAACTAGTCCATCAAACCTTATTCAGAGGAATGATTGGATCATTAATGTACCTAACTGCAACTAGGCCTGATATTTAGTTCTCAACAATCTTATGTGCAAGATATCAGGTCGATCCCAAAGAATCACATCTTACTGTTCTTAAACGAATCTTCAGGTACCTGAAGGGTACTCCCTCACTGGGTCTATGGTATCCTCGTTGTTCAGGCTTCGATCTTAAAGGATACTCAGACTCAGACTATGTTGGCTGCAACATGGATAGAAAAAGTACCTCAGGTGCATGTCAATTCCTTGGTGGTAAGCTAGTATGTTGGAGTGCAAAGAAACAGCAGTCAGTCGCAATGTCCTTTGCTGAGGCTGAATACGTGGCAACCGCTAGTTGTTTTGCAAACATCCTTTGGATGAAAAGTCAACTCAGGGACTATAATGTGGAATACAAATTAGTTCCTATCTTTTGTGACAACACCAGTGCAATTGCCATTTCAAATAATCCAGCCCTACATTCAAGGACTAAACACATTGACATAAGATATCACTTCCTCAGGGATCACATCTTAAAAGGAGATATTGAATTACACTTCATCCCCACTGAATATCAGCTAGCTGATATTTTCATCCCCGAGATAAAAGAAAAGATGGGCAATCTGTACCAAACCTTTGGATGAACCAACGTTCACTAGACTGAAAGCTAGACTTGGTATGCTGAATATTGATTAATCAGTCTCCCTGATGACATTGGATTCAGTATAATGTATATTCTTTATCTTCTCTCTGAGTAAAGATATCTTATTGTCCTCCCTTTGACACTGAGGTACATTAAATGATGTAACTAAATGCTCTAAGGATTTAGTTACTTAATGTCCTAGGTTGGTGAGTCACAATATTAAATAAGGAACATATATTCCTTCAATAAATTGTCATAAAACCAGTCAAAGGGTCACTCATGACAAGTATCCCACTAAGCATTAAATGCTTACCCTTTTTTCTAGCAAAATCCATTGTAAAAACGTCCTTTCAAATGCACGTGACCCCACGTCATCTCTGGAAAAAGCGTTATCTTTGCAGTAATGGAACAGTTGCCAAGAAAATAGGGGGGCCACTTGTACGCTTTCATTAAATGCGGATGTGAAAAAAATTATAGCAAATAAAATCTTCTTCACATCCGAGCCTATAAATACCCCCACAATCACAACAAACACACACACAAATAACTTGCAATTTTACTCTGCCAAAATTTTCTCTCAAAGAAAAAGTGTGTGTGTTCAAACTAGTTTCCAGCAAAGGTTTCTTGTAAACAAGGCGATCACATTAATCAATTGTTTCATTGTTATATAGCACAAACAATCTAAGTTACCTATTGTTTATAACTCTTGATCCTTTTTATAAGGCAAAAGTTCTCATTAGGTCACTTGGTGAATCTTGTTGTATTATAACAAGAAACAAGTCTTGATTTGATTTCCACAAATTGCCATTGTCCTTTTTCAAATCTTTAAAATCTATCTTTAATGGCAATGTCCAAGGCTATCAAATATGCCCCTCAGGCTGAACATCTCACCAATGAGGGTGTCCATTTTGCAGGAAACAACTATGAGGGAAATTTCAATTAGCCAAGTAGTGTATCAGCCTACAAATCAATTTGCAAATTTTTGAAAAACTGTGATTGGGCTGATGCTTTTACAAAAACCCCCTCAGTCTTCTACCATGAATATATCTCGGGGAGTTCTGGTTTACGGCTGTGGTTGTAACCCCTACCCAAGGGCCTGAAGGATCTCAGGGGTCTGAGATCAAGTCACATAAGAACTGTGTCATCATGTTCACTACAAACAATGGGAAGACACCATTGATTTTAGACTTCAAAACATTTTGTCAAAGCAGTGGACTTGATTATAAATATGGAAAGTATGTTGCACATCCTGACATGGAGTCAGTTAAAAAAGGACTAAAAGAAATCGGGGTCCCTGAGTTACTTGTGACTAAAACCCCATTGATCAAAACTGCTTTCCCCATGGCTTGGAGGATCCTGGTCACTTTTGTGATTCAGGTGATCGGTGGGAACTACTCATCTACTGAGCAAGTTAATTCTACTCAGTAGATGCTAATCTATAGTCTTATTAATGGACTGAAGATTGACATAGGAGAGATCGTTTATAATGATCTCGTAACCAGGCTCCTGAAGGAGTCAAGGCAAAAATATGTTTCTTACCCAAGATTCATATCATGCGCCTTAGAACGGTTATTGGGTTCCCTTTACACTCAGGAAAAATTCAATGTTTTTTCTACTCCAATGCTGAGTTCCACAAACTTTTCAAAGAACCCATCTGAAGTCAACCCCATTGCATTGACAGCTCACATGACTGAGGTGATCAGTCGTGAATCATCCGTGTCTCCCATTCCCTTCTTACCAAAGAAGGGGAACAAGAAGACTCAGACTGTGCCAAAGACCAAACCAATAAAGGCACAGGGCCCTGAGGCTTCTGAGGCACGACCCAAAAAGGCCAAGGCTAAAAAGACTACCCTTGTTCAGACTAAGCTTCAAATACCCCAAGGGAAAGAGCTTACGGGAGGCCCTGATACATCACAGTCAGGGTCGACGGGCCAACCTACTCGTCCTCATGATGGAGAAGGAAACAAACAACCTTCTTCTACGGGACTACCTTCCACTCAGACCGATGAGGGCATTCGTAAATCACAACCTTTGCCTGAGGTCAAAACTAAGGCCAAAGACTCAGAGAGACGCCACGTGTAACACACCTCGCTGATAGGCCTATCACTTCTACCAAGTCCAATGAAGGCACACTAGCTCAAAAGTCTTTGCCTGAGGACCCAAAACTTGATTCCTTAGACTCAGAGGGATGCCCACGGGTAAAACACCCTGCTGATAGGAATCTCACCTCCACAACTCCCGAAGAAGGAACACTAAAACAAAAGTCTTTGCCTGAGGGAACCACTCTTGATCCCAAAGACTCAGAGGGACGCCTACGGGTAAAACACCCCGCTGATAGGGATCCTACCTCCACAACTGATCAATCACAAACTGCCCCTGAGTATCAGTTGGCTTCTCAAGCCTCAGGATTTGGGGCAGGGAGTGATGATAACAAAGGCAAACCTTCTTTTGAAGGGGAGCTGGATAAACCTAAGGGGTCACTGAACTTTGGAGATTTTATAAGTTTACTTGAGAAGCCTGATGAGTTACTCCAAGGGTTCAGTGACGACGATGAAATGATTGAGGCTGGGGATGAACCTGAAACTCAGGCCCCTCCTCAATCAGAGCAGAAGCCACAGTCCCCACCCTTGTTCGCAGAAATACAGCCCTCCCCTGAGGCTCAACAAAAGCCCTCCTCTGAGGCATCCGAACAAAAGGAGCCCTCCCTTGAGGCACCGAAAAAGCCCTCCCATGAGGCAAAACTTGACACCTCTACATTGGGGACTCAGACAAAAAGCCTTGTAGGCTGAGGTAACTCAGGCTCATGAAGATTTGGCTTCAAAGGCTGATGAACTCCTTGATGAGTTCAGGACATATGGTGATAGTTTGATGTGGCTGAGTAGAAGATGAGAATTCAGGTAGATAATCAAATGGAATTCACCAGCTCTGTTAACAACAGTCATGAAAATCAGGAAAAGAAGCTCATCAACTTCCTTAACCATGCTCTTCCTACGGTCGAAGCGAATGTGTCCTTGAAGACAACTCTGGATGGACTGATCACTAGCACCACTGAGTCCAATTCCAGAGTTGGTCAATTACTTGAGTTCCTGAAGGTGGACAGGCTCACTAAGGTTTTCACTAGGTTAGACTCTCTCAAGTCTGACCTGGATGTGGTTAAAGGGAAATGCGATGCCATCTATGAGGATGTTCATATGGATGCTGAAGCAGAGTCCAGACTGTCAAGGGCTGCACAAGGATACATGGCTAATGCCACCAATCTCTCTGACATCTCCAAATCCCTCAAAGAAGCTGATATTCCTAGGCTCAGGACAAGGATCACCACCATTGAAAACACTCAATCCCTTATTCAATTAGATGTTCACACTATCAAAGCAGACACTCAGTCTATGAAGGAAATGGTGACTGAGATGTTTCAGGCTTTTAAGGGATCTTCCACCACCTCAGGATCCTCACAAAGGGAAAAAGTTGGGATTAGTCAGGCTGATCCTTCAACTTTTGAGGGGGAGAATGTGCCACCAATGATGTTAACATGGAATGAACCTCCTTCTCACACTGAGGGGGAGCAGGAAAGACTAGCACAACCCCAACCATTAAACTCAATTCCTCCCAACCCTGAGCCCTCAGTATCTAAGTCAGATAGGGGCAAATGTATAGCTGATGAAACCCTAGCACCTCCAAAGACACTTGTAAAGGCTTCAAGGAAAGTAAGGCCCGACCCTGATGCCATGGTCTTGGTACCATATGAGATAAATGGAATAATGTACCAAATGACTCATGGTCAAATCCAAGTATATCTAGATATAATGGAGTCGGCTAAGGCTAATGAAGCAACAAAGGCTGAGATCTTGAAGGTATCCACTGAGTTTGTAAAAGAAGTGGGTGGTAACCCTGAGGTCTTGCTGAGCAAGAAAGGGGGAGAGGAGTTTATTCAGAAGCAGGAGGAAGAACTCAAGGCCATTCATGATGAAATGGTATTGAAGCAAAAACAAAGAACCACACAACTCAAGAAATTATATGACCAATACACCAAAGTCGTCACCCAAAGAAGAAAGCCTGAACCAATCACTAATCTTCATATCATTCCTCATACCACACCAATCTTAGTATCTGTTTACAGAAACAATGATGAGAGGAATTTTGAAGTCATGAAGAAATTTTCATTTGGTGATTTCGGTCTCAGTGAGTGGGACGAAATGGGAAGGATTTTCAGGACCAAAACAGACAAGTGTGTCCCTGAGATACTCAACTCTCTTAGTAAGAGATATGAGAGGTTGAATCAAATGAAGGAACAATTGGGAATCACTAAAGATCTTCCTTTATCTGAACAGGATCCTACCAAAGCCCAGGGAAGAAAGAGAAAAAGAGTTGAGCTTGAAGCTGAGACTAAGATCTCTGGGTTAGAATGCAATCGTACTCTCCCTGAAAATGTCCCCTTTGTGAACAACATGGTTATAGAGGTACCTGAGTGGGGTATCTTCTTCATTGATGTATTTGGGGATCAAGAATTTCAAAAAATGAGTGACATAGAGAAATGCACCATTGAGAGTGTTCTCATCTTTCTTGTGATGGTTGGACAAATTCAGACTGATGAGAATAAAAGATTTGGTGAGAAGCTCGGGGAGATAATTGCTAGGAGGCCTGACAAAGAAAAGGTGTTAAAGTCATCAAGGGTGAAGAGGGAAGCAATGGATTCCTGAATAACTATAATCTTTTGTTTTTTTATGTTTCTTGTATCAGACTATTCAGTCTTATGTAATGATGAATGAAAATGAAGTACTTTGTTATATTAAGTCTTTTCAACAAGTAGAATAGTTTGTAATAAGAAGAAGCCTCTTTGCTCACTTATAACAATTTCACTTAGGCAAATTTTATATCCAAATAGGGGGAGATTGTTAGGTCAATTCAGTACCTAATGACCTCCCTAAAGGATTTGAATAACAATCAGCCTAAGTGAATTATTAACCTTGAACATAACAAGGTCACTGAGTGAACAGTCACTCAGTGAGTTGCCTTCGAGTTCCTAGACTGAGTCTAAAAGGAAGACTCAAGCATTCAGAGAGGCGAAGCTCAACGAATGTCTTCTATGACGAAGAAGAAGGTGATGGGTTTAGTGAGTTGTGGCAATAGACTCACTGAACCCCATACGATCTCCCTGAAGAAAACAAGCATTCTCCAAGACTGAAGAAAAGGCGGGATAAGTTGAATTGTGACAAGATGTAGTACATCACACAATTAGCGTGACTTACCCTTTTGGGATTGATGGGGTACTGACATGTGTAAAGGACTTACATCTTACTACTTAGAATAGGTTAAGACAAGATACTACATTGTACCAATAAGACAAGAATTGCACATGGGTAATTATTGTCTTCTACCCACTTTCCTTCTATAAATAGGATGCTTGTAAAAGAGAGAAAACTAAGTTTTGTGCACTAAATGCTTTAGACATTCACAAACAAGTTTTCTCTCCTCCAAACACGATCACACACTTGAGTTGTAAACACCTGTTGATAGAACCGTCAAGCTTAGCAATCGTTAGGATTGGACTAGCTTGTTAGTGAGGAGATCACAAAACCACACATTGTCTATTCAATCCCTATTGTAGCTGCCTATACAATAGGGTATAATTCTTTAATAAAGCTAAGAGTTAAACGTTGAAAACCTTGTGTTATTTACTTACTTGTATTAAGTTTATTACATTACTTAACCATGGGTTAGGACTATACTTAGTATACTTAAGTAGAGTACTAATTACAAGGGACCAACACTTACCATACTAATGTTATTAAAATTTGTGTTCTTTGAATTCTATAAAACAGACTCAAAGTTATCATCAAAAACTTTTCTCAGACGTTCATCCTTTTTCTGTTCAACCAGAGCCAGAGGCTATATATTTTTTTTGGGTAAAGGGACTCCAATCCCGGTAAAATATATTCCCAAAAAGCGTTGAAGTACAATGGAATGTAGCTGCAATGCTACATTAACCTCAAGCACACAGCTTGAATAACCACTATATCATATGACATGCCATATGATAATTACATTACAAAACTAATGACTCCTATAGGAAAGAACCACCTAAAGGAACATAAACAATGAAAAAACAACATAATGATTAATGAGAAGTGCGAGTATCCGGCTGACGAATTCCATGGCGATCATCAATCACAATGTCTTCATCAGTCTCACTATCCGCATTAAGCACATCATTAGAATGACCAAAGCCATCCTCCCAATCAGTCCCATCATCCATTAAACCACTCAAAACACCAAAAGAGTTTTTGCTGCTCGTACCCGGTTGACTAGAATCAAGAGCCAAAGACTTGTTATTAAGAAATCCACGCTTAAGAATAGAACCAGCTTTCTTAGGAGCATTCTGAACAGTAGTACCTGTAGAATCATTTTTCTTAGGCTTATTCGCCTTAGAACTATCCCCTTTCTCAACAGCACGGTAATAAAGATTAATAGGTGGTTTAGTGAGTTTAATACCAGCAACCTGGAGTTGCTTATTCTTACCCTTTTTCTTTCTATTGTTCACAACCTCATAACCCTCATTATCAATCTCATTAGCTACCTTATTATCGTCCACATTAACAATCGTATTAATGACATCCTTAGGCAATTTCGGACATTCAGCATCATGATGATCAAATATACAGCACATCGAGCAGCGGGGGGGAGTCCACTCGTATTCTATACCAATATTAGCCATCGTATGTCCCTTATCCTTACCAATAGGAATAGCAACAACTAAAGAATCCTTAGGAGGATGATCAGCAGAAATCTCAATTAAAACACGTGCATAGGTACTCCTTCCCCATGAAGATAGGCACATCTCACTTGTATAAGAATCAAGAAGAATAGGCCTCCCAATCTGAGTAGTGATTAGACTAAGACCCACCTCCGAATATGCAACTATGGGAACATGATGCAATTTGACCCACACCGGTGCTTTCCTAATCTCCTCCTTCACAAGTAAAGAATCCGGAGACCATATATTCAAAATCAGTGGAACCATACGTATTAACCATGGCCCACTCTCTATAACTCTTTCCATTCCAACTTTAGAATCAAATTGAAATAAAAAGAACTCACCATGAAGTTGGACACGCTTGATGCCAAATTTCGCCCACGCTTTCTTAACATAGTTTTCAACCAAAGGAAACGCCAATCTCTTCCCTATAAAATGACCATATAATGTATGCGTCAATCGTGCCCTAACCTGATCAACCACATCGAGAGGAATAGTAACCGCTGCCCCTTCAACATGTTCTTCATTACGGAGTTCTTTTACACGTGCAACTCTTTTAGCTTGACCATGTAACATGGACACAAAAGAGGGTTTTGGAACAGCAGTTGATGGTGCAGGAGCCCTACATGGAGTAACAACCCTTGTATCACTCTGCTCGGATGGAATCGTATCAGCCATACATGGAGTAACACCCCTTGTATCATTCTGGATATCATGATCATTAGCCATACTAGTCGTTCCAACCTCCTTCAATACTGGCTGCTTGAGTGAACTTGCATCCATATGTATCTGGTTTGAGCATTCTGTCCCATCACCATCATGTATCTCGGTCGATACATGTTTGGGCTCACCATCTGACCTTTCTGTAGTGTCACCCCCAAACGATGGAAGAACACCACTCGATTCATAATCATTAATTATGACTCCATCCTGACGCGACGAGGTAATAGAAACCCTAGACACCTCAGAAGTCTTGTCAGGACTATTTATGTGATTCGCTTGTTTTAAACGCGACATGCGCGCATGTAACCTGTCCATGTCGATCGGCGTAACAGCGATCTTCTTCTCCATGACACATTAACCAGATCGAAACACCTCTCTCTAATACACAAACCAATCAATCGAAACAGAAAAACTACCTAGGGCAAACGAAACCCTAGATCAAAGACCAATCACAGCGCACCAAACCAAACCCTAATACATAAAATAATAAGAGATTAAAAAAACCCTAATTTCTTAAAAGGTAATAAACGGCGGCTACCAAGAGTTTTATCACTAAATCAAAAAAACCGATCATAATACGAATCAAATCTTTCAACCAATCAAAGACCAGTCCCACGCATTGAAAGGATTCTGTTTGGACAAAAGAAAACAAATCAAGACAATGGTACGGTTATGATAGGTGGAAAACAGATTGGAATTAGACAGTTTGCTTAATTAAGATGAACGGAAACCATGGTGGAGCCAGAGGCTATATATAATCACAAAAAAAATATTACAACCTATAGAAATTCAATTTTTTAAGTATATATATAGACAAAAAACTCACCAGCATTCCTGTACTGCAGTACATATTAGAGTTAAATGAGTTGCTCGATTTGAATGTCTCCTCGTACGCCAGAACAAGACTCCATAGGTCAAGAATATTTGATGAAATTCGGATGTTTGGATAAAGACTCAAGAACCATATACATTCAACTATTATGCCCAATCCACTGAATAAAAATTCCCTACGTATTATAAAAGGAATTCAGTTATTTTTACCAAATCACAAAAAAAAAAAAATATACCTATAATATGCAATTCAGTTACTTTATTAAAGTTTAATGCAGTAAAAACTAACCCTTCACGACAACTGCCACTCCATACATATTCTATAACCTTTATTTCATCTTCAGTAAATGGTATGGCTAGATGAATTTTCCTCTCGTGATATGGTGACACCTTTTGACTTAAGTCTATCCTATAAACCGCATCTTCTAATATTTCAGCGCCTCTTTTCATTCTTCTGATAGACCATTTAAAATCACTTTCATTTGACGGTTCTAGAACTGGAATATTAACCACTTTCTCTTTGCCTTTTTCTGAATTCTTATCTTTAACACTACTTTTGAACATTGGCGTCTTAGTCTCTGTGTTTTGGACTACATTAACAAGTATTGAAGCCATTCCAGCAATTTCAGGAATTTCAGTTGCTTCAGCCACTTCATTAGCTTCAACAGATGTTTCTTGAGGCAATTAAGCCACTTCATGAGCTTCAACACTTTTTTTTGGCACTTGTATTTTCTTCATCCATTTTTCTTGCCTCAAAATGTCCTTCATTGTTTCGTATTAGTCTTAATTTCAGATTACTTAATTTAGGACGAAGGAAGGAGTGTTGAGATTTTGTAAAACATCTGTGGTACAAGTCCAAATATTATCGGTCATATTTTCAACCAAATCAAATGCATCCAACCCTGGTTGACCTACATCATAATCAACAACTCTAGCATCCAAGATACCCAAATCATCTTCAAGATCAATCATTTTTCGTTTGTTGATTTGATATCCTTTTTCGTCTTCCTTCGTTTGTGATAAAGGTTCTATTGTGGGAAGTCTAGTGTTTAGATAACTCAACAAAGTTTCATCACTATCTTCTGAAGGTTCTTCTACGACATAAGCTATCCGAGCATTTTAATCTGTTTCATTTGAAGATTGTGTTTCTGGAGGAGTTGTCTGAGTGAAATAAGTATTATCAAATGGTACAATGCCTATGTTTTGCCCTGCAATCAGATTTTGAGGCCCCTCACCAGCATTTTTACAATCATGCTCATCTTTCTTTTCCTCATTTACATCGTCACCACCTTTGTTATTCTTTTTTTCATCATCGCCATTATCTGCATATTTTTACATTTTTAGAATTTTTAAATTGCAAATCCTACCAAATTAACGTAATAATGGTATAGCATTGTAGTTATATTATTACCAAAAAATTATTTAGTACAACATAGAAAAATATAATTTGAAGGTTATAGACATACCATCATGTTGATCCTCAACATTTCCTTTTTCTGCATCATCATGTTGATCCTCAACATTTCCCTTTACTACATCATCATCATCATCTAATGCATCATCATCGTCATCTTCTTCGTCATCATCTAATTCATCATCATTGTCAATTTCATCATCAATATCATCATCCTCATCTCCATTCTCGTCTTCACTACCATCATTTTCATCATCCTCATCTCCATTCCCCTTTTTACTATCATCCTTTCATCTTTCACATCACCTTGCTTATGTTTATAATAAACTATTAAAACCTTATTTCTTTGTTGTACAAGTTTTTTTAACCGTTCGGACTTGGGATAGTATCTAAAAGCAAGATCCAATTTTCTATCAGAATCTTCCATCAGCTTAATTGCTTGCTGTAGATTAGCTTTTACAGTATCGCACATTCCCTATAAAATAAAAAAGCATTTAAAGTTTAATGCATTAAATTGTTTTTTTGCCAAATCACTTTCATAACTTGTAAAAAATAACATCAAAACTATCATTTTCAAACAACCGAGTTCTCAATCCTCACATAGAAGGAGTCTTCCCAATATGGGGAATCCAAAGGCTCCCACTAGGTTTTCGAGCTTGTTCCTAGTGAACCACATGCATCAAATATTTTTTGATTGTGTGAGCCTTAAGACCGGATAATCTACTGAAGTTTACTTAATTTTTTTAACCAAATCATCTTAATTAACATATATTTCTTACAAAATTATTACCTTAAAAGTTTTAGATGAAAAATCTTTAGCTTCTTCAAGTTCTTCTTCTGAAAACTCTTCTTCATCTTCTACAACATCAACAAAATAAATTATTATATAAAAACAAAATTTCAAGAATATTTTATTTTTATTTTTATTTTTTTGTATACCTGATAAATTCACTAATTTTTTTTTTTTGGTATCTTTCTTCTTTGGCTCAATCCATTCTAAACCATCAATGATTTCTAAACGTCCAAAACCTCCTTTCTTAAGTTCAAGAGATTCTCTAGCTTTCATCAATTGATGATTCCATGCTTTGAACGCATGGACTGTTTTTTCGACCTTTACCTTTTTACAGACAGTTGAATTGCAATACACAAGCTGCACCAAAACATATATTTTAGTAGTTAGCTATTGAAAATTTATGTAAAATTTTATAAACTATAAAGTAAATTTTTACAGCATTTTAAGTAAAACTTTTACAGCAGTCTAGTCTAAAATTTACAGCATTTAAGTTTAAATTAGT
Source organism: Glebionis coronaria (assembly GCA_025667525.1). Taxonomy (NCBI): domain Eukaryota; kingdom Viridiplantae; phylum Streptophyta; class Magnoliopsida; order Asterales; family Asteraceae; genus Glebionis; species Glebionis coronaria. The sequence continues at coordinate 102,376 of JANFOE010000521.1, forward strand.
ACTTATTGTGAGTAAAACCAATGGTCTACTGAAGGTGCTACTTGAATCAAAACTGGTGCATTCCCTCACCAAACATTCTAATACATATGAGCACCAATCCATATTTCCAATCCTATCAGTGTTATTCCCAATAAATGGAATAAGCCTCTCATTTATCGTTCCATCTTTATTACCTTCTCCAATTATTGAGAAGAACAGTGATAGGAAACCAACATCGAATACCCAGTTGGCTTGTTCGCATTTAGTCAAAAATGATTCCAATTTTGAAACTTCGATTTTCTTATCATTACCGACTATATGCTTCACCTTTCTTCTCCATCTCTGAGTCGTAGGCTCGAATAGATTTTTTTACCATCTCCCATTCCTAGAGTGCGTGTTTCTGAATCAAAATTGGTAGCTAAAAACAGACCTAAGGTTGATGGAATATAGTATATGTTGAAGTTTTTAGGAAAATCACCAAATCCGATTTCTCGAACACGCTTCTCTTGTTGAGGGCTTAAGTTGTTTAGGACCTTTTGGAGATTTCTTGGTGACATTCTGTATTTTATTGTTTCCTGATCAGCCTTTTTTGGCTTCTTTTGTTGATTTGCTTGTGGATAACAAACGATCATATTATCTATTGTTCTTGCCTTCTTTTTTGACTGAAAATTATCATCAGAATCTTTTTTTTCTGCAAGCCTTTTCCCCTTATCTTCCTTATTTTCTATCTTATATTTATCGAAATTTCTTTCTTCAAAATCTGAATCACTGTTTTCAGTTGGTTTCTTTTTTTTCATTGGTCTTTTTAACTGTAGGAGATATAGCTGAAAAGATCACACATTCTACTCATTTATAGTACTAATAGTTAAACCATTATAGTTGCATTTTTTACAACATTATAGTTCACAGAATCATAGTTAAAATTTTCCAAATTTCAAGTATACTAATAGTTAAAGCATTATAACTTTTCAGAGCAATAATACATCTACAGAATCACAAATTCATAATACAGACAGTCTATATAAACCACCTTAATAGAATAACACATCAATTTCAAAAAAATTAAGATAAACTTTTATTAGATATACCTATCACATCGTATCACATTTAAAGTATTAGATACCTGTGGTCAAGCTTTAATGAATCACATTTATCACATAAAATACGTGTGCACATGGCTTACATCCTATAGAATCAGAATCTCAATTTTAACGCATCGCATCAAATTTTGAAGATATTAGAACAGATTCAATACAAATTTTAACACATCATAGTTATTTTCTAGATCATTAACTCAGATTTAATCATACTTTAAACAACATCTAACCTAAATCATTTATATGAAATTAACTCAAATTCTAGAGCATTAGAATGCAATTTTTATAACATCATAGTGATTTTCAAGATCATTAACTCAGATTTAATCATATTTTAAACAACAGTTAACCTAAATCATTCATTTGAACCTAACTCGGTTTCTAGAGCATTAGATTACAAATTTTAACACATCACACTGATTTTCAAGCATATAAACTCACATTTAATCAAACTTTGAACATCATTTAACCTAAATCATTCATATGAACCTAACTCAAAGTTTAGAGCATTAGATTTCAAATTTTAACACATCACACTGATTTTCAAGCATATAAACTCACATTTAATTAAAATTTGAACAACATTTAACCAAAATCATTCATATGATCCTAACTTGGATTCTATAGCATTAGAGTGCAATTTTTATCATATCGTAGTAATTTTCAAGCATATAAACTCACATTTAATCAAACCTTGAACAACAGCTCACCTAAATCATTCATTTGAACCTAACTCGGAGTCTAGAGCATTAGAATACAAATTTTAACACATCATATTGATTTTCAAATATATAAACTCACATTTAATCAAACTTTAAACAACAGCTAACATAAATCATTCATATGAATCTAACTCGGATTTTAGAACATTAGAATACAAATTTTAACACATCATACTGATTTTAAGCATATAAACTTACATTTAATCAAATTTTGAACAACATCTAACCTAAATCATTCATATAAACCTAACTCAGATTTTAGAGCGTTAGAGTACAAATTTTAACACATCCTTTCAAGCATGAAAACTCACATTTAATCCTACTTTAGACAACAGCTAACCTAAATCGTTCATATGAACCTAACTTGGATTCTATAGCATTTTTTTGGTATAAGGTACTTCACCCCGGTAAAAGGGATTCTATAGCATTAGAGTGAAATTTTTATCATATCGCAGTGTTTTTCAAGCATATAAACTCACGTTTAATCAATGCTTGAACAACAGCTAACCTAAATCTTTCATTTGAACCTAAATCAGAATCTAGAGCATTAGAATACAAATTTTAACACATCACTCTGATTTTCAAACATATAAACTCACATTTAATCAAACTTTAAACAACAGTTAACATAAATCATTCATATCAACCTAACTCAGATTTTAGAGCATTAGAGTACAAATTTTAACACATCACAGTGATTTTCAAGCATGAAATCTCACATTTAATCATACTTTAGACAGCGTCTAATTAAAATCTTTCATATGAATCTAACTCGGATTTTAGAGCATTAGAGTACAAATTTTAACACATTATAGTGTTTTTCAAGCATGATAACTCACATTTAATCATACTTTTGACAAGGGCTAACATAAATCATTCATATGAACCTAACTCGGATTTTAGAACATTAGAATACAAATTTTAACACATCATATTGATTTTCAAGCATATAAACTTACATTTAGTGAAATTTTGAACAACATCTAACCTAAATCATTCACATAAACCTAACTCAAATTTTAGAGCATTAGAGTACAAATATTAACACATCGCATTGATTTTCAAGCATGAAAACTCACATTTAATCATACTTTAGACAACAGCTAACCTAAATCTTTTATATGAACCTAAATTGCATTCAAGAGCATTAAAATTCAATTTTTAACACATCACGGTGATTTTCAAGCATGAAAACTAACATTTAATCATACTTTAGACAACGATTAATCTAAATCTTTTATATAAACCTAAATCGCATTCTAGAGCATTATTATTCAATTTTTAACACATCGAAATGATTTGCAAGTATAAAAAGTCACATTTAATAAATTTTGAACAACATCTGACATAAATCATTCATATGAACCTAATTCTAATTCTAGAGAGTTATAGTTTATTTTTAACACATAGCAATGATTTTGAAGCATTAAAAGTCACTTTTAAACAAACTTTAGAATAACATCTAACCTAAATCATTTATATGATCCTAAGACCCATTCTAAAGCATTATAGTGCAATTTTTAACACATAACAGTGATTCTAAAACTTAAAAAGTCACTTTTAAACAAACTGTGAAGATCATCTAAACTAAATGATTCAAATGAACCTAAGTCTCATTCTAGAGCATTATAGTGCATTTTTAACACATAGTAGTGATTTTGAAGATTTAAAAGTCACTTTTAAACAAACTTTGAAGAACATCTAACCTAAATCATTTATATGAACCTAAGACTCATTCTAGAGCATTACAGTGTAATTTTTAACACATGGCAATCATTTTGAAGCATAAAAGTAAGTTTTAAACAAACTTTAAACAACATCTAACCTAAATCATTCATATGAACTTAAGTCTAATTCTAGAGCATTATACTGCATTTTTAACACATATCAGTTATTTTCAAGCATAAAAAATCACTTTTAAACAAACTTTGAACAATAATCGAAAAATTAAAATTCTATTACCAGAAGGAGAAGGCGGAGATAGTCCGATAAACGTATGAACCATCTTGATTGGCTGCTTAATTTGTCTGATTCAAGATGATTCAGTGCGTGAAATGTGTGTTTTTTGATCGGATTCAGTGTGTGAAATGTGTGTTTTTTTATCGAATTTAGTGCGTGAAATGTGTGTTTTTTGATCGGGTTTTTACTGCGTGTAGTATGTATAGTATGTGTGTATTGATCGGTTTATTGGGTGCGTTTAATATTTTATTTCTTTCGAGAATTGCCCCTAAAGTTTGATAGTTTACAAAAAGACACCTTTTTTTTACAAATATAGTGATTTTGATCCAAGGGCTGAGAATTTACCTCATTTATTTTATTATAGGATTTGTTTTATAATAACCCCACTATATATATATATATATATATATATATATATATATAAATATATATATATATATATATATATATATATATATATATATATATATATATATATATATATATATATATATATATATATATATATATATATATATATATATATATATATATATATATATATATATATATATATATATATATATATATATATATATATATATATATATATATATATATATATATATATATATATATATATATATATGTATGTATATAAGGTAGGGATACAATAGAAAGACCTTTAAAATAAAAAGTCTAAGAAGTGATCTCCACCCTTGGATTAATTTTATATGATAGAAAAAGTGGAGTGTGATTTTCGTAAATAAGTGAAACTTGAAGGGAAAAATATAGCAATAAAAATACAGTTTTTTGCTCTGACGGTACAAACGTCGTCGTTTTCATTTTACCTAACATCATTATAAAAGTTTCTTCTTCTCATTTTCCACAAATTTACTAACTTTCTCTCTCTATTTCACATAGTAATTCATACACATAAATCACAGAATAAATTCTCACACTAATATCAAGCAGATTGCGACTGCATCAAAGCGGCGATGAAGACGAATCTCACAATCTTATACCTTCTAATTCATGATTGAATCGTTATTGTATTGTTGCGGAAATGATGGTGAATATGAATCAAGCTCATCTTAGAAGGACATCATAAGTTGACTATGAATTATAATCTTGTTAGTGCATTTTGTTTTTTTTTATTTTACTAAAATTATGCTCTTTCAATTTAGGTTTTTTTAAATATGTTACTTATTTGATTGTTGTGTTTTTATTGATCTAAGTATGTTGTGTTTAAAGTTTATATCAAATTTCCAAGATTTTTTCTTCTATATATAAAAAATAAAGTGGGAAAAAATAGATAAAACGTGTCTAAAAAACTTGTATACAAGGTGTTTGATAAAATGCCTTTACTATACTATATAGTAGTGATGCGATGAATTTACATTGTGATGCAGTGGTTTGTTTGATGCGTCTGTGAGCTGTGATGCAGTAGCTAGTCAGTTGTTATGTATGATATTAATGCAGCTAGTGTAATGAAGTGATGTAATGGATACTTGTGTGAGGCTTATGATCTTGGTTAGGTTACACACATAACGTTTTAGTTGTTTTTGTTTTTGTATTATTTGCAAAGTTGATTTTATTAATTGATGCAGTGAGAAATTATGTGTTAATTATGAGTCTAAGTTAGTTATGCTTAGAGAATTTTATTTGTTAAAAATTATTTTTGTAGGAGTACTGATGCACTTAATATAATGATGAGATGCAGTAGTAATGTAACACCCCATTTGGATAAATAGATCGTCACATAGTAATTATGGCGTGTCATCAAAGCATGCAAGGTAAATGTCTAAAACATTAAATGACCATAAAGGAAACCGAAAACAAACATCGGCTCCAACATAAGCTCCACACACAAATGCATAAGTATAGAATGTAAGGAAAAGGACTAAAAATGTCCAATAAAGCAAAAGTATGTAAATGCATTAAAAGAGAAATAAGACTAGGCGCCTCCATCCTATGCACGTACTCTTGAATCCTAGCTTTGCCCTTTAGTACATGCCGTATTAGGACATGGAAAGAAACGCTTAGTGTGCGAATATATGACAATGAAATGTATAGCATAAATGTAAGCAAGTAATGAAATGAAATGAATAACAGCGGAATAAGTGTATGTCATGGAAAACCTGGTTTAAGCTTATAAGACTGGTTTTATATTGCTGAAAAGACTTATGTTTAATTTAAAAACTGTATTTTAAATATGCCCGAAGCCCATATAGGTCATGTTATATCAATGTGCATGAATACTTAGAGGTAAGGATGAGCACGGTACCGGTACCGTACCGAACCGGTACCGAATTAGTGGTACCGAATTTTTCCCGAGCATAAATTAATGGTACCGGTACCGTACCGAATGGGATTCGGATATCGGTACCGGTACCGGTATCGGTACCGGTACCAGGAAATCGGGATTTTCTCGTTTAATTTCGGGAATTTCCCGATTTGGTACCGGTCCCGTACCGAATTAGTGGTACCGAATTTTTTTTTCACCTTATTTCTTGGTACCGGTACCGTACCGAACAGGATTCGGCTACCGGGAATCGGTATGGTTCCGGTACGGTTCTGGTTCGGTTTCGGGATTCGGGTCCAAATGCTCATCCCTACTTAGAGGGGTGACCTCATCATGCAATTAGAGGGGTTGCCTCTCATTATTATAGTATGAGTAGAGGTATCAGCTCCTGTAATGGATGCAAGGCACACACCGCAGTTACCATGAGATCTTACTAACTTGTCCTAGGATGCACCCATTCGCCCCACATGATAATAATAACATAGGCCAAATACTGTAAATGGACGTTGTGAGCAATCACTCTCACCGCAGAAGAGTCATAACACTGATGCCTCCAGTGCTATGGTTATGGAACCCCTATAACTAGGTGAAACTGGCATGCATGAATATAGCTCAGGCAATCTAGAATAAACATAACATATACTGCAAGTGTTTAAGATACCTAAACTACTGGGGAAAATAGATGGTTGTAAACGGGGAATCCTAATATAGGAAAGAAGTTGTCCTTACTAAAGGACGGAATATCCATACCTTATGTCCAGTAAATGAAGATGAAAATGAACGTAGAAGGTCACTCCGACTTCACGATAGCTACATAATAAAGGGACATGAATAAGTGTCTATTTTACTTATATATACTGGTTATTTAGTTTACTTGACTTGTTCATACTTATTATACTTGTTCTTGTCTTGTTTTATTATTTCATGTTTAATCATGTGTTTCTTAATGTTTCATGTGTTTTAGATTCATGTATTTCATGTCTTATGTGTTTTAGTACTTGTTTTAACATAATGAGTAACTTTCTAAATTTGCAGGTTTCTATATATAGTAACTTTCCAAAAATAGTATTTTTCCATATATAGTAACTTACCAAAAATAGCAAGTTTCCTTAAATAGTAAGTTTCTAAAATAGAAAGTTTCCATAATTAGTAAGTTTCCAAAAATAGCATGTTACCATATTTAGTATGTTTCTATAAATAACATGTTACCATATTTAGTATGTTTCCATAATTATCATGTTACCATAATTAGTATAATTCCATATTTAACATGTTTCTATAATTAAGGTATTTCCATAATTATCATAGGCTTATTTAATAATTAAATGATATAACATATAGTTTTAATAAGCTTATAATATGTCATGTTTAATTATATTGTAATGTTTAATAATAATTAAATACTTAGGCTTAACTTATAATTATTAATAAATAATGATATTACATGTCATAATAGGTTATTATTAATTAATAATATTTCATGATTAAATAATTAAACTATACCTTAAAATGATATAAATTAGTTAAACTAAGTTTTAATTAATTTAAATGTACATGACTAATTAAGTAATTAATTATTTTATCCTAAGTTTTATTTAAATTAAATGTACATACATAATTCATGGTTTTTGTTTAAATAAACTTATATCCTAAGTCATAGGAATTAATTAATTTAATTAACATGTTTTAGTACAATTAAATTAATTAATTATTAAACTAAATACATGTTCATAAATTTTTTAGCAAAACACCCCTTAGCACACCACCACAGCCGTGGCTGGGTGGTTCAGACCGGTGGCCAACAGCTAAAGCTGCTGCCGGTTCCCACTGTTCGGCCAAGGTTCACCCCGGTTGGACCGGGTTTCCCCCTGTCGTGCCAAGAGTACCCACCGAGACCACCCAAGGTCTCGGTTCCCACTGACTACACAAGGTTCCCATTGTGGGGACCTTGTGGCTTGCGGCTGACCAAAACCAAACACCACCGTTCCCTTTGGGGTTGCGGCTGATGGACAGAAAAAGACACCGAGAGTCGGTTGACTCTCGGTTTATGTGTAGCCGAGCCAAAACCAAACCAAAACCCTTTTCTTGTTTTATTATTTTACCATAACATGTTCTTAATTAATGATTTCAAGATTTATGAACATTAATCATAATTAAATAAAAAAAGATTAAGGTTTGATAAATACCAAATGCGTGAATGAATTAAGGATTGAATCACAAACACGTAATTACCCAAGATCAAAAAGCAAAAATTCTCCCTTGTGATTGTTCTTGATGTCGCGGCCAAAGAGAGGAGGAAGAGAAAGATTTTAGGGTTTTATCTTTTTAATGTGTTTTGTATTTTATGAAAAATCCTGGAGTCCTTTTTGGTTAAGGAGTGAATTTCAAATTGGGTTGGGCCAAGCCTTTTAATCCCCTTTCGTTTGGACGCCACATATACCTCACACATATACATTTGTTTTAAATTTTTTTGTGTCTTAAATTATCATCGTGTGTGTTCCTTTTTAATGTTCGTGTTTTATGTCTTGTATGATTTAAGTATTTTTACATGAATACTTATCGTGCATTAATATTCATGTTTACGTACGTAATACTTATAATAATTAATTAATATATGTAACGTTCGTATTAAATGTTCATGATTCATGTCGTATATTAATTAATTAAACATATTAAATCTAACCATAAATTTGTGCTTTTAATGATCTTAAGGATTTTAAAGCGGGTTTTCAAACGCTTGCCCTCTAAAAGAATAATTCGTCCTCGAATTAAAGATACAATAAACTTAAAATTACATACCCGAATCATAGCTGGAAATGAGGGTAAGAAGTCCGGATAGACTCCTCTGTTTCCCAAGTGGCTTCCCGCTCGGAATGGTCCCTCCAACGGATTCTGACGAATGGGATCGTCTTTCTCCTCATGACTCAATCTTGGCGGTCGAGAACTTCCTCGGGTTCCTCAATATAGGATAGATCCTCTCGAATCTACTCGAATGGTTACGAAACTGTATGCAACGGATGGTAATTACAACCTCTGGGTAAGGATACATGGAACACATCATGCACATGAGATAGCTGACGAGGTAAAGCTAGACGATATGATACTTCACCGACACGTTCAAGGATTTCAAACGGTCTGATGAAACGAGGACCGAGCTTCCCCTTGAGTCCAAAACGCTTAACACCACGTGCTGGTGATACCTTAAGGAAAACATGATCACCGATCTTAAATTCTAGATCTCTACGATGTTTATCAGCATAGCTCTTCTGTCGAGCACGAGCTTCTTGTAGCTTCGCCTTGGCGACCGCAACCGTCTCATTGGTCACCTCTATCATTTCTGGTCCTTCAAGGATTCGTTCTCCAACTTGATCCCAACAGATTGGAGCACGACACTTTCTGCCATAAAGTATCTCAAAAGGTGCACACTTAATACTTTCATGCCAACTATTGTTGTAGGCAAACTCAACCAAACAAATGTAGTCCTCCCAACTTCCTGTCCATTCCAATGCACAAGCTCGCAGCATGTCTTCTAAAGTCTGAATGGTACGCGCCGATTGACCATTGGTTTGAGGATGAAAGGCAGTGCTAAGCTTAAGTTTGGTGCCCCAAGCTTTCTACAGACATTTCTAGAATTTTGACGTGAAACGAGGATCTCTGTCAGATATGATATTTGATGGAGTACCATGCAGTCGCATGATCTCATGCAGAAATATATATGCCAATTTGCTAACTGAGAAATCTTTACGAATTGGGAGGAAATGAGCTAACTTGGTAAAACGGTCGACTATAACCCATATAGCATCATGTTTTCTCTGAGCCAGTGGAAGTCCGGTGACGAAATCCATGGAGATTTTGTCCCACTTCCATTCGGGAATCTCTAACGGTTGTAGTAAACCACTAGCCCGTTGATGCTCGATCTTAACCTGCTGGTAGGTTAGACATTTGGATACAAAGTAGCAACATCCTGCTTCATGCCACTCCACCAAAAATGTTGTTTGATATCATGGTACATTTTGGTGGATCCTGGATGAATAGAGAATGGAGAGCTGTGAGCTTCTGTAAGTAAAGCTTCTCGGAGTGTCAGATCATCCGGAAGACATAGCTTGGTTCCTTTCCATACGATGCCTTCTCTGTCTACCCAAAATTCTGTCTGCCGATCCAGATTCTGAATAATAACCCAAATCTCACCATCATCTTTCAGAGCTTCCTTGATCCGATAAATTAAGTCTGGCTCAATTCTCAGATTAGCCCAGTACCCATGTTGTCCACGTACTATGAACTCAATGTTTAATCGCTCTAAGTCACGTATGATTTCTTCTTCTATCTTGATGTCGTTAATCATGCCTGAATTCCTGCTGAGAGCATCTATCACTACATTCGCCTTACCCGGATGATACTGAAGTTTGATGTCATAGTCCTTGAGTAGTTCCAACCATCTCCTCTGCCTCATATTAAGCTCTCTCTAAGAGAAAATGTACTTGAGACACTTGTGATCAGTGAAGATATCACATGATTCACCATATAGATAGTGTCTCTAGATTTTAAGTGCAAAGACTACTACTGCTAGCTCCAAATCATGGGTAGGATAATTCTCCCCATAAGGCATTAGCTGACGTGATGCATATGCAATCACTTTCCCATGTTGCATGAGTACACAGCTCATCCTTTACTTGAAGCATCGTTCTAGATCTGAAATCCACCTATGCCAGATGGGAGAGTAAGAATAGGTGCAGATACTAACCGCTGCTTGAGTTCTTCAAACCTCTTATCCCACTCATCAGTCCAAACAAATTTCTCTCCTTTACGAATCAACTTGGTCAAAGGTAAGGATAGTCTTGAAAAGTGCTCCACGAATCTACGATAATAACCAGCTAAGCCCAAAAAACTACGAACCTCAGTTGTAGACGTCGGTCTCGGCCATTTAGTGATAGCTTCAACCTTCGCAGGATCCATAGTAATCCCTTCTGCGGAGACAATGTGGCCTAGAAATGCCACCTTGTTTAGCCAGAATTCAAACTTAGAAAATTTGGCATACAACCGCTTCTAACGAAGAATATGTAGCACAATACAAAGATGTTCTTCACGTTCTTCCTTGGATTTAGAGCAGATGAGGATGTCGTCGATGAACACGATAACCAATTTGAGTAGAAACTCATGGAAGACGCGGTTCATTAAGTCCGTGAATACCGCTGGGGCATTAGTGAGTCTGAAAGGCATGGCTACGAACTCATAATGGCCATATCTTGTGCGAAAAGCAGTCTTAAGGATATCCTGCTCTTTCACTCGTAGCTGATGATAACCGGATCTTAGATCAATCTTGGAGAGATTCTTGGCACCTTCTAGTTGGTCAAACAGATCATCAATACGTGGTAATGGATAACGGTTTCTAATCGTGATCTTATTCAGCTCACGATAGTCAATGCATAATCGCATGCTGCCATCCTTCTTCTTGATGAAAAGTACCGATGCACCCTATGGTGATACACTCAGATGGATGAAACGTCGCTCCAGTAATTCATGCAGCTGATCTTTTAACTCCTTGAGCTCTATGGGAGCCATGCGATAAGGAGCCTTAGAGATTGGTTGAGCTCCTGGGATGAGCTCAATGTTAAACTCTACTTCACGGATAGGCGTTATACCCGGAAGTTCTTCTGGAAATACATTGGGGAATTTTGAAACAACTGGTTGATCTTGGATCGACGGAACTTCAGCGGTAATATCCTGAATTGAAGCTAGGAAACCCTCGCAACCATGAGCTAATAGAGCACGAGCTTCTAAGGTGGAAATGATTTGTATAGACTTTTCTGGTATAAAACCATTGTGAATGTACTCTGGTGCTTGAAAATCACCGAAGATAACCCGATAGGTATGAAAGTCGATAGTAGCATGGTGCTTAGATAACTAGTCCATGCCTAAGATGAGGTCAAACTCACACATATCCAAAGGAAGTGTGTCTACTGGGCGAATCTTATCATCAAATTATAGTGGAAGATCTCTGTACACCTGGGTAATGCGTACAGAGTCTCGCATAGGCGTAGATATACTTAACATGTTCTCTAGTGGCATAGGGATTTTATTAATACTAGTGGCATACGGTTAGTGGATATGACTGAATGAGTTGCACCAGTATCGAATAAAACGCAAGCAACATGACCGTTCATAAAGAGGATGCCAGTGATAGTACCTGAAGACTTATTTGCTTGATCCCTGGTGGTAATGTAGACACAACCCGAAGTTGGTGTCTTAGGAAGAGCAGCACTAGAAGTACCAGCAGTATCTCCCTTCTTCCAGTCCTTCAACATGTGTCCGGATTGTCCACACTTGAAACAAACTCCGACCGCCGTACGACATGGTCTGGAATGTCTACGACTATAAGTCGTGCAGATGGGGTAGGTATAGACTCTTGGAAGTTTTGCCTTGCTACCTGAGAGCCTGTTTACGAAAATATACGTGAGACATGATTATTTGGCATAAACATGACTGCACTGAAGTTTAACTGATAATTTACCAGATGAAGATGAGTTGTTAGGCTTTTGACCCTTAGCATTCTAGTCACGCCCACTCGAAGAGTTCATGTTTATGATGTTGATATGTTAGTATGTAAAACATACATCAGTTTAAAATAGAAAAGATTAAGAACTTAGGGACATGTGGTTGTTGGACTGGCTAGCATTGTTATGGTAATTGTCATTACCGTTTCGCCTGTCGGATCCGTATCGGTCGTTAGATTCACCGTGCCTCTTGTTGGCATTATGTTGAGTGGTCGGTTGGGACCGGTCTTCACCCTTCTATTTGAAAGATACAATTAGATATGAAAAAGGTATTGATGTACATAAGGATTGGAATAAAATGATAACGCTTGATGACTGAAATTTATACCTCTTCTCTGGACGAGCTTGCTCCTCGTAGTCATCTCGCTCATGCAGCATTTCCAAGCTACGTGCTGCGTCATTAACTTGTGCCACATTTGTGTAAGTAGCACTAAGTAACCGATATGCGGTCGTGGAGTGAAGAGCCCAGCGTAAGTGCTTCGCTTGCTCCTCAGCAGTACCCGTAGCAGCGCCTAGAAATCCATCCAACCTAAGAAATCTCTACATAAACTCAGTGCTAGTCTCTCTAATTCTCTGACGGATGGAATGATAGTCCCTCTTAAGCCTTTCCTACTTAGCTGTCAGAAAGAACTGACCATAAAACAGAGTCTTGGATTGGTCCCAAGTCAAAGCAGCTAACCAAACATCACCTCCATTTTCTAGCTTGTATGCCCTCCACCAAGCTAATGCATCTCCTTCAAACTTATATTAAGCCAACCTTGCCTTGTAGATTCCATCACATCCCATAGCATCGAAAATTTCTCCATATGTGAAATCCAGTTTTTCGTGTCAGATGACATCTCAGCTCTCTCAAAAGATCGAGGTTTCTGCTTGTCAAATCTCTCAAGCCAAGTGTGTAGAGTAAGCGGTGGAGGAGGGGGGATTGTTGTTCTAATTTGGGATGTTCTGGTATTCAGCCCGGATCTGGTTCCTAATTTGTGGAAGCATAGCTTGTAGTGCTGCTTGGACAGCTTCAGCCAGTTCTTGTTGACGTGTGCTGACCATCGGACAGTTTAAAGAGGAAATGAAATGATTAAGCTGACTAGAACATAAGATAAACATAAGGAATGCATGAAGAGTTTATGAAGGCATAGCCAATGAAAACAGCCATTGGCAATAGTGGACGCCTGCGGGTCGGACCACATAACAAAATTGACATGAGCAAAGGTGAACGCCTATGGGTCGGTTCACAAAATAAAATTCGAATGAAAAGCACATGTGACTAAATATGGCCAGTCATGTACCAACCATTACTTAGTCAAAATCTTGACATAAAACAATGATGATGCGTGAAATGAACTAAGTAAAATGTACTATCAGTTTTTAGGAAGACACTTATGACTACCCACTAGGCACAGGTCAATTTTAAGAGCCTACAGGTCAAAACCTGGCTCTAATGCCATAATTGTAACACCCTATTTGGATAAATGGACCGTTACGTAGTAATTATGGTGTAAAACCCGCATGCTTTTACCATGAATAGTACCCATAAGATCGTACGTACTAGATTAAAACTTTCCTATTATAGCATGATTACGATTACGTGTTAGGATTTTACGTATTACGTACGTGTTAGAACACGATAAGTATTTACTACACACGAGCACGTAATAATTATTTGACAATAATTAATCACGAACATGCGATCATGAAATCATGAACGTAATTAAATCACGAACTATTATTAATTACGTATATATATTTATTCGAGCGTAAATAAATATATTAGGTCACGGTAATTATTTAACGAGAACACATTAAACGCGAACACAAATAATCACGAACGAGTAACTAAACATCGAGACACGGAAAATGGTACGGGTACCCTATGTGGGGCCCCTACCCGCGGCAACAAGGGAGAAATGGGCCAAGCCCATTTCAATTTTCACTAAAGGGGGTTAAGGCGAAAAACAATACTCATATTTTTCTTTATAGAGAATTTTACAGAAACCTAAAAGTTCTCCTCCTCCTTCTTTTTTTTCTTTTGGCCGCCACCCTCAAACACACCAAAGGGGTGTTTGATTGATCGTTGATCTTGGATTTATTGCTAGTGTTCGTGTTTGTTCATCGTTATTTAGATCCACGCATTCAGTAATTCTTTTAACCATTTTCTTTTGATTTAATCTTTTAAATAATTAAGAACATGATATGTTTTTCTTAAAAACCTAATTAAATAATATATCTAACATGAAATTGGTTTTGGTATAAATGAAAAGGGATGTTTAAGGGGTGTTTGTTCTTGGTCGCCGCCTAAACCGAACCCGAGAGGGTCTCGGTTTGGCTATTTGACCACCACCGAGACCATATGGTCCCGGTTGGTTGGTGTGGGTCCCACGGCAGCAACAAGACAAGGGTAACCCCGATGTGGTTCGGGGTATGGTGTCGATTTCATGTCCGGTTCATGGTTCTTAGTCAAGATCCGGTTCACGGTGTATGTTAAGGTTCTTATTTTTATGATCTTATGTTAAAATTAAATTAATAACATGACATGATTAATTTAATAACATGACTTAGGTTACATTAATTATTAAAATCATGAAATTGTTAACCTAAGTATTTTATATTTTAAGACTTATAATTAATTATTTATTTAAAAACCATGGTTATAATTAATTAATTAACATGACTTAGGTTATGTTTATAATAAATAATAATACATGTTTTAACCTAAGTATTTAACTTATTTAATTAAAAACATGATATAATTTAATTAAATATTTTAACCTATAGTTTATTTTAATTACATAAAATAATTAATAAACTATACATTATATCATAAGACTTAGAAAATAATCATGAAAACACTTAGGCTTATATACTTAGCTTATTTAACCAGCTTATTTCTAATTATGGAAACTTCTATTTTTAGAAACTTATTTAAATAAGGCAGCTAATCTATTTATGGAAACGTTCTATTTTTAGAAACTTATTTATTTTAGGCAGCTAATCTATTTGTGGAAACTTATTTAAATAAGGCAGCAAATCTATTTATGGAAACTTTCTATTTTTAGAAACTTATCTATTTTAAGCAGTAATTCTATTTTTGGAAACTTTCTATTTTTGGAAACTTTCTATTTTTGGAAACTTTCTATTTTTGGCAACTTCCTATTTTTGGAAACTTTCTATTTTAGGAAACCTGCTATTTTTGGAAAGTTACTTATTATTACACAGTAAGTATAATAATACATGAAATACAAGAAACACTTAATCAGAGTAAACAGAATATAAGATAAACACAGTTTAAGGCTTAAAACAGTAAAACATGGTAAGAACATATAAAATAAGCTAAGACATGACATAAAACCAGTTACGTATTTAGTAAGCTGATACTTATTCATGTATGTATTTATGTAGCATTACTGATACGGAAGTAGGATTCCTCTCAGTTCATCTTCTTCGTTCACTGGACATAAGGTACAGATTCCTGTCCTTTCAGTATGGACATTCTTTCCTTATTAGGATTTCCCCGTATGCAGCCAACTGTTTTCCCGTAGTATAAGTATGTGTTTGAATTGCTTATGTTTAATTTAGAATACATATAGCCATATACATGCATGACCAGTTTCACCTAGTTATGGAGGTACCATAACCATAACATTAGAGGCACTGATGTTATGACTTCACCACGGCGGAGTGATTGCTTGTGGCGTCCCTTCAGCTTTTGGCCATTTATATTATATTTATCATGTGGGGCGTATGGGTGCTTCCTAGTTACATGTTTTCAGTCAGGATTTCATGGTGAATGTGGTGTGTGCCTTGCATCCTTCACAAGGAGCTGATCCCTCCTACCCAAAAACCAGTATATTAAATTAGAGGCAGTCCCTCTAATTTGAATGATGAGGTCACCCCTCCAAGTATTCATGCACGGTGGATTTTCATGACCTATATTGGCTAATGGTAAAATATGATAAACAGTTTTTACAAGATAAACATAAAGCTTTTCAAACTATAAAACCAGTTTTATCAAGACTTAATCAGATTACTCGGGACTTAGTTTCTTCCGCTGTTATATGTTATATGCTTATCCTATTCATGCTTTATTGTACATCCGTGCACTGAGCGTATTGCTCAGCCGTTTTCCTTTTCTATGTTCCCAAAACGGCAGGTACTCAGGGACGCTCGTAGACTTTAAGAGTATGTGCATATGGACTGGAAGCTTTCTAGCCTTTCTTTACTTTATGCATTTCCTTTCTTTTGATACATTGCTATGGACATTGTTTAGTCCTTTCCTTTACTATACTATGTTTGTGTGTGATGAGCTTTACATTTGGACTACCGATGTTTGATTTCGTTATTTTCCTTTTATGGTCATGTAATGTTTAGACATTTTTCCTTGTATGCTTTGATGACACGCCATAATTACGTGTGACATTTACCTTATCAAAATGGGGTGTTACAATTATGGTATCAGATCCAAGGCTTCGACCTGTAGGCTCTCAAATATGACTTGTGATTAGTAGGTAGTCACTACGGTTTTCCTAGAACTGACAGTTGTTTTCATGCATTCATCATTTTTAAGCATACATATATGTCATTGTCGCAGATTTATGACTAAGTAATGGTTGGTACAAGACTGGCCATATTTAGTCGCATGTGTTTTATCGAAACTTTTAAATTTGGGACCGACCCATAGGCGTCCCCTCGCCATGTCTTTTGTTTTGGGTGAACTGACCATAGGCGTTCACTCTCGAGCATACAAAAGTTTTCATAAAACTGCATCATGCATTCATACACAAAGATTTTCTTGCATAAATTTTTCTCTTGAAATTTTGGTATAAATTTTTTTTTCATATATATATATTTTATGTTTTGATCTGTTTAATCATATGTTTTATGTTATACTGTCAGACGGTTCTCACACGCGAACAGGAACAGCTCAATGCTGCAATTCAAGCTGCTATGCAAGCTTTGCTTCCTCAACTAAGGAATGACATCAGGGCTAAAATTCAAGCTGCCAACAATCAGCAGCATAATCAGGCACCTCCTCCTCCTCCTCCAGTGACATTAGCAGTATGGCTGGAGAGATTCAACAAGCTCCGTCCTCGAGCTTTTGAAAAGACAGATAGCCCCAGTGATGCTGAAAGCTGGTTGGCTCACATCGAGAAGATTTTCAATGCTATGGGTTGTGACCCCGCATACAAGGCGAGGTTGGCATGCTATCGGTTCGAAGGCGATGTGCTAAATTGGTGGTTAGCATTGATGCAATCTGAAGGTGGTGACGAGTGGGTTGCTGGTTTGACTTGGGCTCAGTTCAAGGACAGGGTGATGGAGCAGTTCTTTCCCAAGGCTGAACAGGAAAAGCTCAAGAGAGAGTACCATGGGATCCGACAGAGAGCTAGGGAGAATAGCAACGAGTTTATGCAGCGCTTTCTTTGCTTAGCTGGTTTCCTTGGTGCGGCAGCAGGTACTCCTGAAGAGCAGGCACACCACTTTAGGTGGGCTCCGGTCGCAAACAATCTGGTGTGTGCTACGTTCAACACTGTAGCACAAGTGGCCGATGCAGCAGGTAAGCTGGAGATGTTGCAAGAGAGAGATGAGTTCGGGGAAGCTGAGAGACCCGACAAGAGGTAAACATCCGTATTCAAACGGTGATCAGTCCGTATACTTTCCATATATGTCAATTATTCATCTCTTTAAATGTATCTTCCAGGCAGAAAACTGGGGACCGGTCTCAGCCGGCTACTCAGCAGCAGCCTCATCAGCCCAAGGGAAACGGTCAAACTAACGACCGTTCTGCTACGGATAGGCGTAGCGGTAATGATAATTACCGTAACAACGCTGGACACTCCAACAACAGCAGGTCCTAATACTTACGCATTTCATTATGATTCCATGTTATAACTCATATTCTGACACTTTAGCAAAACTTCTACCAAGAACCATGGAAACGGTAGGGACCAGAACAAGAGAGGTTCACAGCCCAGCCGTCCAGCTATCACTGGTATTCAATCTTACGATTTCCGCATTGTCCTGTGTACCCATTATCATGTCTTATGTAAAATGTTTTATCAGGTTCCCAGCCAGCCAGAGCACCTGCTGGAGGATTTACTCATCCTCTTTGCTCTACTTACCACCGTAGGCACCAAGGGCCATCTCTCCGTAATACTGACGCATGCTTCAAGTGTGGTCTTCCTGGCCATATCATGAAGGGTTGCCGTAAGGGCGAGATGAAGGGTACATCGGGACATGCTGATTCCAAGCCGCCTCCTACTACCGGGCGTGTCTACACGACATCTCGAGACCAGGCCAACAAGTCTACAGGTACCATCACTGGAATCTTGTATATGTATGGTCAAGCTGCATGTGTTCTTTTCGATACGGGTGCTACTCACTCGGTTATTTCTACTTCTTATGCTAAGAACATTAGGATGCTCCCCATGCCACAAAGAAAATAGGCTTACTATTTCCACGCCTTTGAGGGACTCTGTATTAATCACCCATGTATACAAGAGTCTTCCCCTAGAATTTGACGATAAGGTTCGACCTGTTGACGCACTTCCGCTGGACACGAATGACTTATCGCATGGCTCCCATAGAATTTGACGATAAGTCTCCTTATCGCATGGCTCCCATAAAGCTGAAGGAGCTGAAGGATCAACTACAAGAACTTCTTGAACGAGGTTTCATTCGACCGAGCGCATCTCCATGGGGCGCACCGGTCTTGTTCGTTAAGAACAAGGACGGCAATATGCGTCTTTGCATAGACTATCGCGAACTCAACAAGATTACTATCCGGAATAGATATCCACTGCCACGTATTGACGATCTGTTTGACCAACTCCAAGGGGCCAAACACTTCTCCAAGATTGATCTTAGGTCAGGCTATCATCAGCTACGGGTCAAGGAGCAGGACATCTCTAAGACTGCCTTTCGTACCCGCTATGGCCACTACGAGTTTGTAGTTATGCCATTTGGCCTGACAAATGCTCCAGCAGTGTTCATGGATTTGATGAACAGAATCTTCAATGAATTTCTGGACAAGTTCGTCATTGTCTTCATCGATGACATCCTGATTTTCTCAAAGTCCAAGGAGGAACACGAAGACCATCTTCGTACAGTACTACATATTCTTCGCCAGAAGCAGCTGTATGCTAAATTCTCCAAGTATGAGTTCTGGTTAGACAAGGTGGCATTCTTAGGTCACATTGTATCAGCAGAAGGAATCACTATGGATCCAGCGAAGGTTGAGGCCATTACTAAGTGGCCAAGGCCGACATCAGCGACGGAAGTCCGCAGTTTCTTAGGCTTAGCTGGTTATTACCGTAGGTTCGTGGAGAACTTTTCCCGCTTAGCACAACCATTGACCAAACTGATGCGGAAAAGGGAGAAATTCGTCTGGACTGAAGATCGAGAGAAGAGCTTTGAAGACCTGAAGCAGAAGCTAGTATCTGCACCTATTCTTACTCTCCCATCTGGTACGGGTGGATTTCAGATCTACAGCGATGCATCGGGGAAGGGACTTGGCTGTGTTCTCATGCAACATGGGAAAGTGATCGCGTACGCTTCACAGCAGCTTAAGCCTTATGAAGAAAATTACCCCACGCATGACTTAGAACTTGCTGTAGTCGTGTTCGCATTGAAGATATGGAGGCACTACTTATATGGAGAATCATGTGACATTTTCACGGACCATAAGAGCTTGAAGTATATCTTCACTCAACGTGAATTGAACATGAGGCAGAGGAGATGGTTAGAGCTGTTGAAGGATTAGACATTAATCTACAGTATCATCCCGGAAAGGCAAATGTAGTAGCAGATGCTCTTAGCAGGAAGTCCGGAATGATCAACGGCATTAAAATCGAAGAGGAAATCATAAGAGACTTGGAGCGACTAGACATCAAGATCATGGTACGTGGACAACACGGTTACTGGGCTAATCTTAGAGTAGAACCCGAGTTACTCTCTAAGATCAAGGAAGCTCAGAAGGATGACGGAGAAATTTGGGCGATAGTACAGAATTTGGAGAAACAGACAGAATTCAGAGTAGATGCAGATGGTATCGTATGGCAGAGCACGAGACTTTGTGTTCCTGATGACCAAGAACTCCGGGAAGCCTTGTTAGCTGAAGCTCATAGCTCCCCATTCTCTATACATCCTGGTTCGACTAAGATGTACCATGACATCAAGCAGTACTTTTGGTGGAGTGGTATGAAACAGGATGTGGCCACTTACGTCTCCAAATGTCTTACCTGCCAGCAGGTTAAGATCGAGCATCAGCGATCTGGCGGTCTCCTTCAACCGTTAGCTATTCCAGAATGGAAGTGGGACAAAATCACCATGGATTTTGTTACTGGTCTTCCGCCTACCAAGAGGAAGCACGATGCAATTTGGGTTATCGTAGATCGACTTACCAAATCAGCTCATTTCTTACCGATCCGCAAGGAAGATCCGGTAAGTAAACTCGCTGATACGTACAGAAGAGAGATCATGAGACTCCACGGTGCACCATCCAGCATCGTCTCAGACAGAGATCCTCTATTCACTTCGCGCTTTTGGAAGAGTCTGCAGAAAGCTTGGGGTACACAACTTAAGCTTAGTACGGCCTTTCATCCTCAAACGGACGGACAGTCGGAGCGAACCATTCAGACATTAGAAGATTTGTTGAGGTCATGTGCGTTGGAATGGACGGGTGATTGGGACGACTACATCTGTTTGGTGGAGTTTGCATACAACAACAGTTGGCACGCAAGTATCAAGTGTGCTCCTTTCGAGATGTTGTATGGCAGAAAGTGGCGCGCCCTAATCTGTTGGGATCAGGTTGGCGATCGAACACTTGAAGGACCAGAAATCATAGAAATGACCAATGAAAAGATCACAGTAGCTAAGCAGAAAATTTAGGAAGCACGGTCACGTCAGAAAAGTTACGCCGATAAGCATCGTAGGGACATACATTTTAAGGTAGGAGATCACGTCTTCTTTAAGGTTTCACCGGCACGTGGTGCTAGACACTTCGGGATTAAAGGGAAGCTCAGTCCTCGTTTCATCGGACCGTTTGATATCATTGAACGAGTTGGTGAAGTATCTTACCGATTGGCGTTACCTCCGCAGCTTTCGCATGTGCACAATGTGTTTCATGTGTCCTTACTCAGAGGGTACCAGTATCATCCCCTTCACATGGTTCAGTACCCACTAGAACAGATACGTGAAGATCTCACTTTTATAGAAGAACCCGAACGAGTTCTTGACAGACAAGAACGAGTCATGAGAAGGAAGACGATTCCATTCGTCAAAATTCTATGGAGGGATCATACCGAGCGGGAATCCACTTGGGAAACAGAGGAGTATATCCCGGCTTCTTACCCTCATTTCATATTTTGAATTCAGGTATGTTCTTCTTTTTCGGTTTACTTTATCTATAATTCGGGGACGAATTATTCTTTTTAGGGGGGAAGAGTTGTAAAACCCGCATGCTTTTACCATGAATAGTACCCTTAAGATCGTACGTACTAGATTAAAACTTTCCTATTATAGCATGATTACGATTACGTGTTAGGATTTTACGTATTACGTACGTGTTAGAACACGATAAGTATTTACTACGCACGAGCACGTAATAATTATTTGACAATAATTAATCACGAACATGCGATCATGAAATCATGAACGTAATTAAATCACGAACTATTATTAATTACGTATATATATTTATTACGAGCGTAAATAAATATATTAGGTCACGGTAATTATTTAACGAGAACACATTAAACGCGAACACAAATAATCACGAACGAGTAACTAAACATCGAGACACGGAAAACGGTACGGGTACCCCATGTGGGGCCCCTACCCGCGGCAACAAGGGAGAAATGGGCCAAGCCCATTTCAATTTTCACTAAAGGGGGTTAAGGGGAAAAACACTACTCATATTTTTCTTTACATAGGATTTTACAGAAACCTAAAAGTTCTCCTCCTCCTTCTTTTTTTTCTTTTGGCCGCCACCCTCAAACACACCAAAGGGGTGTTTGATTGATCTTTGATCTTGGATTTATTGCTAGTGTTCGTGTTTGTTCATCGTTATTTAGATCCACGCATTCGGTAATTCTTTTAACCCTAGAATTTTGATTTAATCTTTTAAATAATTAAGAACATGATATGTTTTTCTTAAAAACCTAATTAAATCATAGATCTAACATGAAATTGGTTTTGGTGTAAATCAAAAGGGATGTTTAAGGGGTGTTTGTTCTTGGCCGCCGCCTAAACCGAACCCGAGAGGGTCTCGGTTTGGCTATTTGACCACCACCGAGACCATATGGTCCCGATTGGTTTGTGTGGGTCCCACGGCAGCAACAAGACAAGGGTAACCCCGATGTGGTTCGGGATATGGTGTCGATTTCATTTTCGGTTCATGGTTCTTTGTCAAGATCCGGTTCACGGTGTATGTTAAGGTTCTTATTTTTATGATCTTATGTTAAAATTAAATTAATAACATGACATGATTAATTTAATAACATGACTTACGTTATATTAATTATTAAAATCATGAAATTATTAACCTAAGTATTTTATATTTTAAGACTTATAATTAATTAATTATTTAAAAACCATGGTTATGATTAATTAATTAACATGACTTAGGTTATATTATTAATAAATAATAATGCATGTTTTAACCTAAGTATTTAACTTATTTAATTAAAAACATGATATACTTTAATTAAATATTTTAACTTATAGTTTATTTTAATTATATAAAATAATTAATAAACTATACATTATATCATAAGACTTAGAAAATAATCATGAAAACACTTAGGCTTATATACTTAGCTTATTTAACCAGCTTATTTCTAATTATGGAAACTTCTAGTTTTAGAAACTTATTTAAATAAGGCAGCTAATCTATTTATGGAAACGTTCTATTTTTAGAAACTTCTTTATTTCAGGCAGCTAATCTATTTATGGAAACTTATTTAAATAAGGCAGCAAATCTATTTATGGAAACTTTCTATTTTTAGAAACTTATCTATTTTAAGCAGTAATTCTATTTTTGGAAACTTTCAATTTTTGGAAACTTTCTATTTTTGGAAACTTTCTATTTTTGGTAACTTTCTATTTTTGGAAACTTTCTATTTTAGGAAACCTGCTATTTTTGGAAAGTTACTTATTATTACACAGTAAGTATAATAATACATGAAATACCAGAAAAACTTAACCAGAGTAAACAGAATATAAGATAAACACAGTTTAAGGCTTAAAACAGTAAAACATGGTAAGAACATATAAAATAAGCTAAGACATGACATAAAACCAGTTACGTATTTAGTAAGCAGATACTTATTCCTTTATGTATTTATGTAGCATTAGTGATACGGAAGTAGGATTCCTCTCAGTTCATCTTTTTCGTTCACTGGACATAAGGTACCGATTCCCGTCCTTTCAGTATGGACATTCTTTCCTTATTAGGATTTCCCCGTATGCAGCCAACTGTTTTCCCGTAGTATAAGTATGTGTTTGAATTGCTTATATTTAATTTAGAATACCTATAGCCATATACATGCATGACCAGTGTCACCTAGTTATGGAGGTACCATAACCATAACATTAGAGGCACTGATGTTATGACTTCACCACGGCGGAGTGATTGCTCGTGGCGTCCCTTCAGCTTTTGGCCATTTATATTATATTTATCATGTGGGGTGTATGGGTGCATTCTAGTTATATGTTTTCAGTCAGGATTTCATGGTGAATGTGGTGTGTGCCTTGCATCCTTCACAAGGAGCTGATCCCTCCTACCCAAAAACCAGTATATTAAATTAGAGGCAGCCCCTCTAATTTGCATGATGAGGTCACCCCTCCAAGTATTCATGCACGGTGGATTTTCATGACCTATATTGGCTAATGGTAAAATATGATAAACATTTTTTACAAGATAAACATAAAGCTTTTCAAACTATAAAACCAGTTTTATCAAGACTTAATCAGATTACTCGGGACTTAGTGTCTTCTGTTGTTATATGTTATATGCTTATCATATTCATGCTTTATTGTACATCCGTGCACTGAGCGTATTGCTTAGCCGTTTTCCTTTTCTATGTTCCCAAAACGACAGGTACTCAGGGACGCTCGTAGACTTTAAGAGTATGTGCATATGGACTGGAAGCTTTCTAGCCTTTCTTTACTTTATGCATTTCCTTTCTTTTGATACATTGCTATGGACATTGTTTAGTCCTTTCCTTTACTATACTATGTTTGTGTGTGATGAGCTTTACATTTGGACTACCGATGTTTGATTCCGGTATTTTCCTTTTATGGTCATGTAATGTTTAGACATTTTTTCTTGTATGCTTTGATGACACGCCATAATTACGTGTGACATCTCCATTATCAAAATAGGGTGTTACATATGGTGTGTCATCAAAGCATGCAAGGTAAATGTATAAAACAGTAAATGACCATAAAGGAAACTGGAAACAAACATCGGCTCCAACATAAGCTCCACACACAAATGCATAAGTATTGAATGTAAGGAAAAGGACTAAACAATGTCCATCAAAACAAAAGTGTGTAAATACATTAAAAGAGAAATAAGACTAGGCGCCTCCATCCCATGCACGCACTCTTGAATCCTAGCTTTGCCCTTTAGTACCTGCCGTATTGGGACATGGAAAGAAAAATACGGCTGAGCAATACGCTCAGTGTGTGGATATATGACAATGAAATGTAACGCATAAACGTAAGCAAGTAATGAAATGAAATGAATAACAACAGAATAAGAGTATGTCCTTAAAAACCTGGTTTAAGCTTATAAGACTGGTTTTCTATTGCTAAAAAGACTTATGTTTAATTTATTCTGAAAAACTGTATTTTAAATATGCCTGGAGCCCATATAGATCATGTTATATCAACGTGCATGAATACTTAGAGGGGTGACCTCATCATGCAATTAGAGGGGTTGTGTCTAATTATTATAGTATGAGCGGATGGATCAGCTCCTGTAACGGATGCAAGGCACACACCGCAGTTACCATAAAATCTTACTAACTTGTCCTAGGATGCACCCATTCGCCCCACATGCATAGGCCAAAATACTGTAAAGGGACGCTGCGAGCAATCACTCTCACCGCAGAAGAGTTATAACATCGGTGCCTCCAGTGCTATGGTCATAAAACCCCCATAACTGGGTGAAACTGGCATGCATGTATATAGCTTAGGCAATCTAAAAGAAACATAACATCTACTGAAAGCATTTAAGACACGTAAACTACTGGGGAAAATAGATGGCTGCAAACGGGGAATCCTAATATAGGAAAGAAGATGTTCTTACTGAAGGACGGAATATCCGTACCTTATGTCCAGTAAATAAAGACGAAAACGAACGCGGAAGGTCACTCCGACTTCACGATATCTACATAATAAAGGCTTACAAATAAGTGTCTGTTTTACTTATATATATTGGTTATTTAGTTTACTTGAGTTGTTCATACTTGTTATACTTGTTTTTGTCTTGTTTTACTATTTCATGTTTAATCATGTGTTTCTTAATATTTCATGTGTTTTAGATTCATGTATTTCATGTCTTATGTGTTTTAGTACTTGTTGTAATATAATGAATAACTTTTTAAAAATAGTAGGTTTCTATATATAGTAACTTTTCAAAAATAGCAAGTTTCTAAATATATAATAACTTTCCAAAAATAGCAAGTTTCCTTAAAGAGTAAGTTTCCAAAATAGAAAGTTTTCATAATTAGTAAGTTTCCAGAAATAGCATGTTACCATGTTTAGTATGTTCCCATAAATAGCATGTTACCATATTTAGTATGTTTCCATAATTAGCATGTTACCATAATTAGTATAATTTCATATTTAACATGTTTCCACAATTAGGGTATTTCCATATTAATCATAGGCTTATTAAATAATTATATGATATAACATATAGTTTTAATAAGCTTATAATATGTCATGTTTGATTATATTGTAAATTTTAATCATGATTAAATACTTAGGCTTAACTTATAATTATTAATTAATACTGATATTACATGTTGTCATAAGTTATTATTAATTATTAATAATTCATGATTAAATAATTAAACTTTACCTTAAAATGATATAAATTATTTAAACTACGTTTTAATTAATTTAAATGTACATGAATAATTAAGCAATTAATTATTTTATCCTAAGTTTTATTTAAATACAAAGTACATACATAATTCATGATTTTTATTTAAATAAACTTATATCCTAAGTCATGGAAATTAAGTAATTTAATTAATATGTTTTAATACAATTAATTAATTAATTAGTAAACTAAATACATTTTCATAAAAAATTTAGCCAAACACCCCCTAACACACCACCACAGCCGGCGGTTGGGTGGGTTCAGATCGGCGGCCAGCAGCTAAAGCTGTTGTAGGTTCCCACTGTTGGCCAAGGTTCACCCCGGCTGGACCGGGTTTCCGCCTATCGTGCCAAGAGTACCCATCAAGACCACCCAAGGTCTCGGTTCCCACTGACTGCACAAGATTCCCACTGTGGGGACCTTGTGGCTTGCGGCTGACCAAAACCAAACACCACCGTCCCCTTTGGGGTTGTGGCTGGTGGACAGAAAAGTACACCGAGAGTCGGCTGACTCTCGGTTTGTGTGCAACCGAGCCAAAACCAAACCAAAACACTTTCCTTGTTTTAACCTTTTACCATAACATGTTTTTAATTAATGATTTCAAGATTTATGAGCAATAAAAAGATTAAGTTTTGATAAATACCAAATGCGTAAATGAATTAAGGATTGAATCACGAACACGAACACGTAATTACCCAAGATCAAAAAGAAAAAATTCTCCCTTGTGTTTGTTCTTGATGTCGTGGCCAAAGAGAGGAGGAAGAGAAAGATTTTAGGGTTTTATCTTTTTACTGTGTTTTGTATTTTATGAAAAATCCTGGAGTCCTTTTTGGTTAAGGAGTGAATTTCAAATTGGGTTGGGCCAAGCCCTTTTCTCACCTTTGGTTTGGACGCCACATATACCGCACAGATATACCTTTGTTTTAATTTTTTCGTGTCTTAAATTATCATCGTGTGTGTTCGTTTTTAGTGTTCGTGATTTATGTCTTGTATGATTTAAGTATTTTACGTGAAACTTATCGTGCATTAATATTCATGTTTACGTACGTAATACTTAATAATTAATTAATATACATAACGTTCGTATTAAATGTTCATGATTCATGTCGTATATTAATTAATTAAAAAGTTTAAATTTAACCGTAAATTCGTGCATTTAATCATCTTAAGGATTTTAAAGCGGGTTTTACAAGTAACTTGTGTGTGGCATATGAGTTTAGGTTAGTTTAGACGAAGAGCGTCTTAGTTGTCGAAAACATTGATGCAGTTGGCCAATAACATCGATGTAGTAGGTTCGTATTTGATAAAAGGTCTTATGTTTCCTCTATGGTAACAATACATCGAAGAATCCTATGTTTTACGTCAGGAGGTTTGAATTTTCATTTTAACACCCATTATCTATTTTAGAAATATGTGGTTATAATGGTTAGTTATTTTCCACACAAATTCCATTTTGATCATCATGTTTGTATGATATTATTGTAGCTGGTGCAATGATGTGATGCATTAGGGACTTGTGTGCCGCTTAGAGTCTAGGTTAAGTTACGCGCATAACGTCTTAGTTGTTTGTGTCTTTCCCTTATTGATGTAGTTGGTTTTTTAAAGTGATGCAGTAGGAAGATCAGTGTGGATTATGTATCAAGGTTAGGTTATGCGTACTTTATATGTTGAAAATTATTTTTGTGGCATTAATGTAGTTAATATAATGAAGAGCTGTAGTAGTAACTTGTGTGTCATGTATAAGTTTAGGTTAGTTTATGCGCAAAGCGTCTTAGATTTTGAAAACATTGATGTAGTTGGCCAATAACATTGATGCAGTAGGTTTGTATTTGTTAAAAGAATCATCAGCATGCTTCTTAACATGTAATGCAGTGGGATGTAACTTTCCGTTTATAGTCTTTTGTGTGTTTGAATAAATACCGCTGATGTGATGCAGTAGGTGGATGCTAATATTTATTATGGCTAATATTTAATGATTAGGTAATGCACAAAAAAAGTTTTATGAGTGTATTTTATTAATTGATGTGGGGGTTGTAATGCAGTGATGCAACTAGTACTTGCATGTGCCATATAAGTCTAAATTAGGTCACATGTGTAGTATTTGGTAGAAATTGTTTTTTATGTGTTTAAATATATGATGCAGTAGTTGCAGTTAAGTGATGCAGTGTGTTTTGAATTGTCGTGTATAATGTTGAAGTAGGTTAAAACTATATTACGTTATGTGTGAAAATATGTTTGTATGCTTTTTTGTCGGTGTGTGTGTATGTGTGTGTGTGTGTGTGTGTGTGTGTGTTTGAATGTACGAGAGTCTGTTAGTTAATGAGTATGTTTATTATTAGGATCTAATAAATAAAATGACAGGTTCATGAGGCGCAAGTGTATTGTCGTTAAGGAAGAGTAGGATAAAGACTAAGTTGCACTCAGTGTTAGAGGCAAAGATCGACTAGGTAACGAGTAGGGTGTTTCGATTATTAAAAAGTGGGTGCATGTATATTTGGTGCATGATGAAAATGTCGTAAATTAGTGATTCAATAGGTCTTCATTTGTGTCTTCAAAGTTTTAACCAGGTAACGTGAAGGGTGTGTTACTTGGTTGTTGTGTATTGTGTGTTATTGATGTAGTTTGATTATTAATTAATGCAATATGAATTTTTATATAAGGTATTAGTCTAGGTTGTTTTAGTTTCTGAATTAGGGGACGCATAGGTTGCATTATGTGTTGAAATATGTTTGTCTGTCTAGTTGTATGTATGATGCACCTGTTTCTGAACTATGATGCAATATGTTTTCATTATGTGTCGAAATGATGCACTTGTATGAATGATGCACTTGGTATTAAAATGTGATGCAGCAGGTCTTCAATTGGCATTTATAAAGCTGAATTAGGGGACGCATAGGTTGCATTATCTGTCAAAATATGTTTGTCTGCCTAGTTGTATGCATGATGCACTTGTTTCTAAAGTATGATGCAGTAAGTTTCTATTATGTGCCGAAATGTATTTGTTTGCTTGGTTATATAAGTAATGCACTTGGTTTTGAACGGTGATGCAGTAGGTGTACAATTGTCGTGTAGAAAGCTTATTAAGGGAAGTGTAGGTTTCACTATGTGTCGAAATATGTTCGTTTACTTGGTTGTATGAATAATGCACTTGATTTTGAACAATGATGTAGTAGGTGAGAAGTTGTCATGTATATGAATCACTTAGGTTGCATTATGAGTTGAAATGCGTTTGTTTGCTTGTTTATATGAAATATGCATTTGGTTTTAAAGAGGGTATATGTTTGTTATCAAAAAGAGTGTATATGTTTGTTTATTTGATGTAGTTTTTTGTAATGAAGTAATGCACTAAGTACTTATATGTCAAGTATAACGTCATATTAGGATACACTCATTGTGTTTTAGGTGTCAAAAAGTGTCTGTTTGTTTATGTGTTTATGTGTTTATGTGTTTGTGTGCTTGATGTAGTGCATGTCATGAAATAATGCAATAAGTACTCGTTTGTATAATATAAGATTATATTTGGTTACGTGAAGTGGTGTATGAGGTTTGATTAGGTCACTTGTAGGTGGAATTATATGTCGAAATGTGATTGCCTAGGTGGTTGTATGAACTATGCGATTGGTTTTGAAATGTGATGTAACAGGTGCTAAGTTATCATGTATTACGTTGAATAAGCGTAGGAAATGTTATGCGTGAAACTTTTTTGTATTTGGTGGTTGTTTAATACAGTTATTTTTAAATTGTGATGCAGCTAATTAGTTTTTTAATGCAGTTATTTTGTTGCTTAATGTTGTTGTTTTAAAATGCATTTTGTTTTAAAATGTAGTTATTTAGTTGTTCAATGCAATTTTTTATATTGTGATGCAGCTCATGTTTCAAAACGTCAAGTTTAATCTAGTAGAACAGATTCACATTTTCACCTTATGTATAGTTTTGGTTCACCAAAGGCATTTGGAATAAGCTTAAAGTGATGTGCATACTTGAAGAATTATCGCGTATATGGGCTGAAGTGGTTTCGGGTATTTCTCAAAAAAATACTTTATTGGGTATAATTCAACATTCAGTGTTTGGAGTTCGGGTTTACTACATTGGCCAACAAAGGAACATTTATAACTTTTCAATAGGAAGCAAGGTCTAGGATGGCGTTTTCAATGTTATTATTTGGATGTTGCAGCAAAGGCATTTGGTTGCCGCATCAAAGAAGTTTGGATGCTGCATCGAAGGCGTTTGGTTACTGCAGCGAAGAAGTTTGGTTGTTGCAGCAAAGGCGTTTGGTCGATGCTGCAACGGCGTTTAGTTGCTGCAACAATGGTGTTTGGTTACTCAATCATCTACACTAAAATAAGTGGAAATAAACAAGACGAATGCAGGATCTTCTACAAGGACAACAAGTATATTATTATATTAACTGAACATATTTTGTATAGTTTGTATTTGATGCTATAATGTACTTAGTTTACCCTTTTGTTTGTTTAATGAATTGAGTACAGTACTGAGATGATGTAATATGATTTAGCTCGTATTGAACTCGTAAAAAAAGATCCTGATCCTATATGAAGACGGCGTTAGTGCATTGGTATGTTGGTGAAGGAATGGAGGAAGGTGAGTTTTCGGAAGCGCATGAGGACTTGGCTGTTTTAGAGAAAACAAATACGAGGAGCTTAGAGTCTGAAGATGGGGAAGATGAAACTGATGAGGAGTATTGATGAGACTGCATTTATACATGGTCTCATCGTTCAAATCGGGCTTAAAATGCTTAAAAATATCATAAAATACCCCAAAATACGCTTGTGTTTGTTCATCGTGTATTTTAGGTACGGATTTCGTAAATTCACCAAAAGATTACAAGATTCGAGCAAAAACGAACACGGGAAACGAAGCCGCACAAAGAACCGGACCCGAATGATGAACTTTGCAAAAATACCCTTGAAGTTTGAAGATTGTACAAGTTTAGTCCCTCAACAATTGAAGATTGTCACTTTATACCCCTAAAGATATTCAAATATGAAAAGGAGTCCCTAACAGGTTCAATACTTGTCAAGATTAGTCCTCCAATTATGAAGAAAACACACATTAAGCCCTTTTAACGTGTTTGTTAACCATAAGGACTAACTGTGCAAAAGGAAAAGGACTAACAGTGCAAACAGCCAAGGACCTTGGGTGAAAGACTATTAAAGAATGTTGTTAAGTGGAGGCGGTGAATTTCCCAGTAGCCTATACTAATTAAACCTGCTACCCATTAAATACCCAACTCAATATCCGGATCCAAACCCATATCTACCCACCACCTCATAACCCAAGCCACTTTATTTATTATTAAACCCAATTTTAAAATCATTTTAATAATAATTACGTGGGCGGTAAATAAACCTTAACCCCCAACCTAATCAGATCAAATCACCACCACAGCCATAAACCCTAAATCCCTAATTACTTCAAAACATAAGGTTAAGTGTTGATTTTATCCATATTAACAATTCACCCTACATTAAACCAATCCCCACCCCAAAACTTTACCCAGACACTCCCATGTGAGCAGTGGGGACCTCCCCTACTACGTCACTTTCATCCCCAAACCCAACAACGACCAAATCAACGATTCTGCTTGATTTTTCTTCCCAAAGTATCAACCAATGTCTAACATGAGTCCTCACATGCTGGCAAAGGGTTGCAGTCCAAGATTCTTCACATGGGATCCAAGTTGACCAAGACCTCAAGGACATATTAGGAAGAACATTTGTTAGGGTTTATGATATTTACTTTTCTTCTAGTGTATTCCATAGCCTAGTATAAATACAGGTGTCATGTACCCGTATTTGATGTTCCAGTATTTGTAAAAAAATTCTGGATAATGAATATGTAGAGTGTTTCTTTTAATTTTTACAGATACTGAGTTCCCTCTTTACTGTCCCTTAGTTTAATCTTTATTTATTTTGCAAACATAGTTTAGTTTTATCAAAAAAGGGTTTATTTGTTAAAAAATTATTTGGCATTTATTTTTCTTTTGAGATCAGAGAACATTTGTTCGATTGTGGATGCCTGGTTTGACAACCCAAGCATCAACAAGGGAAAAGCTTTTTGTTATTCTTTTGGTTTGAGTTACTCAATTGTTTTACAAAGTTTTCCTAAAATTTGTGTTTTCAACAAGTTACTTGGATTACAATCTTTCTTGGTGTAGCAGCTTACTGTTCAAATTAAACAAGCTATAAGCTACTTAATAAATAGCTTATAGCCTGCTTATTTGAGCTTGAACTTTCTTGTTTTTTTGTGTTGTGATCAAACATGAACAAGGAACGTACTAGACGGTGGTAGTCTATGATTCTTGTGACTATTGTAGTCTAGAATCTTTCATCATTGCACCATCTCCATTATTCTTTAATGAAAAAGGATATGAGGAGGATGGCATCAGCCATCACTTTGGCTTGGATGTAAGTCAAAGCAGTTAAAGGCTTGAACCCCTCCTACTAGTTTTCTTTTTAGTTCATAGTCTAATTGGTTTGGCTTGATTGAGTTTTTGCATAGGTAATTGTTAAAATAGTGAGTTTGAGCTTGTGTGTTTGTAAAGTGAATTTAACTCTTAGTTTACAATTCATTGGATGTCCTTTGCATAATACATAGTTTTGGTTAGATTTGGTTTTGATTTGTGGAAACTCGTTTGCAAAACATCACTTTTAAGCATTTGATAGGGTGTTTGGATCTGTGATTAGGTTGTGCTAGGTGTGACACCTAGGGATTTTTATGGGTCTAGACATACATGTTTAGGATTGATAAGTCGATTTTCTTCTTTGGTTAGGGTAGTGTAAAGCAAAACATCAAGTTGTTAATTTTAAGTAAAATCTGCCATAGATAGACAGTAGGGTAAATGGGCTTCACTTAGTTTGTTTTGATGTTTGAAATATGGTAAATTGTTAGAATATAGGTCATTTAGGGTTGTGTGCAATTAAATTCAGGGTTGGTTTAGCTTAATAACAAGTAAACAAGCCCAAACCTCGGTTATTTGGTCAATTGCATCAGCAATGTGGCTGTTGTATGCATAGTAAGCATGCAGTGGGGGTTGCCTTGGGTTTTTGCTACTAAATATTGGTCCATTTGTTGGAATTTAGGCTAGGATAGGTTTAATTTAGCTGGTAATAGGTATTGGGCAGCTTGAGTTTGTTTAGGTAGCCTACTGTATGCACAGTAGGTCACTAGACCTCCATTTAGCTTTCGTAGTGGGATGTTTTGATTAATTATAGGTTTTAGATTGCGTTTTAAGAATATACTTTGGGTCACTAGCTAGTTATAGGATAGGTTGTATTTTTTATTGGCGGGAATTGTTAATTTGATAGTTTTTGGGTGGCGTTAGACTCGCCCTTTTAGCTCACTGGTTCACCTAACAAACCCGCAGACCCCCTCCCCCCCCCCCCCCCCCCCCCCTCTTGTCTACAATCCATTTCAGCATGCTTTTAAAGCCCCATTTATGTGCTTTATGTGCAGGATTGTGGGCATTTAGTGGCTGTTAGGGTGTCTTAGACTAATGATTGCCAGTATCCTAGGACTTGGAAGCGTTTTGGTGGTCTTATAAGCATAAAGTAGTCACTGTATCTCAGCGAACTCCACAACCCTCTTTCTTTGCAAAATATTGTGATTTGGTTTGATTATTTGTGGTCAATGTTGTGCTTGTGTTTGTTTTCTGCGTGTGTCTTGACTCCCCACACCTCAACTGGTGTGGGTGATACGGTCCAACATGTCCCGTCGCCTAGCCCACATCAGCAGATAACTCAGGCCCAAGCAAGGCCCGTAAGAGAAGTCAAGAAACCTGTGAGATATATGGATTGACTCATGATTCCACGTTTCCCTTTACTTTACTGCATTGTTTTGCATTGTTTCACTTTGAAGAAGTCTCCTGCATATTAGGACAGTTATCACATGATTAGAGTAGTGGCATAAAATAAGGGATATGGGTGATGAACCCACATTCTTAGCATGTTTAAATTCAAGTTCTTGGCATTGGGAAATACACAGAAAATTGCTCCAGCTTGTCTCTTTATTTTCTTCTTTACCTCCCTGTTCTCAAGGCAGTGCCATCATTTGGTGCTTTCATTCTCAACTCACCTACCGCCATGCCACCCCGCCGGGATACCACCGGTGATGATAACCAACCACCACTCACCGATCTCCTAACTCAACTCATTTCAGCCACCAACACCGCGGCAGACCGCAACACAACTCAACTGACTGCCTTAATTGAAGCCACCAAATCCTTAACAACCAAAATTGATTCCCAAACAGCGACCACCGCAAACTTAGTTACCCACATCGCAAATCTTTCGGACAACCTAAACACTAACACCAACAAAACGCCACACATCAACTTTCCGAAAAACAAGGAACCCACTTCCTCGTCCTACTCGAACAACCCACGACCACCCAAAATTCTGCTTCCATCGTTCGATGGCACAAACCCCCTCGGTTGGATTTTTCAGGCAGAAAGCTTTTTCTCGTACTACAAGATTCCACCGGAGGAACGAATAGCACTAGTAGCGTTCCATGTTTCTGGCGATGCTCTCGCCTGGTACCAGCACTTAGACAGTAACCAACTCCTCGGATCCTGGGATGCATTTAAACACCAGATTGAAACCCGTTTCGGTCCGTCTTCATACGAAAACCATGAAGCAACGCTCCTCAAATTACACCAAACCACCACGGTTCGCACCTATCAAACGGAGTTCGAAAAACTCAGTAACCGAGTCACCGGGTTATCCCCACAAACCCTAAAGAATTGCTTCATCTCGGGTCTTAAACCAGAGATCCAAACTGAACTAGCGATCCTTAAACCCACTACGTTTCACGATGCATGTGGCCTGGCCCAACTTGTGGAAGACAAAATATCACACCAACCTAAACCTAAAAGCCCATACTTCCCCAAACCATTCTCCACCACCCCCACGTCAAACCCTTCTTCCACTACACCTCAATCAACCTCCATCCACAAACCCTATTCCAATACAGAACCAACCCTCCCTCATAACCCACCAAAACCGTTACCGTTTACAAAACTCTCACCCGAAGCCCTCCAGCAACGCCGCAAAGAAGGCCTTTGCTTTCGTTGCCCAGAAAAATTTGTCCCCGGCCACAAGTGTTCCCCACCCCAGTTCCTTATCATCGTGGATAACGACGACCAACGACCTCTACCGGATCCAAACATCCCCGTTCCGCAGTTGCACAATTTGGAAGAAACGCTAACACCACAATTGTGGTCCTTATCCGCAGCCGCATATTTTGGTATGTCGTCCTCTCAAACCTTACGAATCACGGGCTTCATCAACAAATACCCAGTCACGGTGCTAATCGATTGTGGTAGCACCCATAATATTGTGCAACCACGCATAGCAGCATACTTAAATCTCTCACGCGAGCCGTTGGAACCATTCAGAGTTATGGTTGGCAATGGCCAGTTTATTCAGTGCTCAGAGTATTGCTCAGACGTCACTCTCCAACTTCAGAAAACTAAATTCACAATTCCCTTTTTTGTGCTTCCAGTAGAAGGGGCCGATGTTGTCTTGGGTATCTCGTGGTTGGGTGCACTCGGAACCATCACGGCTGATTTCTCAGTCCCACAAATCTCATTTATACAGAATGGAAAGCAATGTACTTTACGAGGAGAACCACGAAACCAACAGGTTTCCTTGAGCTCGTTATCCACTATGCTCAAACATGACTTCGTTGCATCCATTCATACCCTCACCATGGAACCACAACCAATCACACCCAAACCAAACGACACTAATGCCGACCCCCACATTACAGCCTTATTAGATCTATTCCAAACCATTTTTGCAACACCACACACCCTCCCACCAACCAGACACCACGACCATCACATTCCCTTACTCACCACTGACCCCGTCAATGTACGACCATATCGATACCCCCACTTCCAAAAACAGATCATGACACAACTCATCACTGAAATGCTACAAGATGGAATCATTCGACCCAGCCAAAGCCCTTTTTCATCCCCTGTTTTGTTAGTAAAAAAGAAAGACGGTTCTTGGCGTTTTTGTGTAGACTACCGCGCCTTGAACACGGTCACAGTCAAAGATAGATTTCCCATTCCAACAATTGACGAGCTCTTGGATGAACTACACGGCGCAACAGTGTTCTCCAAGATAGACTTGCGCTCAGGATATCATCAAATACGCGTCGCTGAAGCCGACGTCCACAAGACAGCCTTTCGAACAACGGATGGCCATTATGAGTTCCTAGTGATGCCGTTCGGTCTCACGAACGCACCCTCCACATTTCAATCTGCCATGAATGACTTATTTCGTCCGGTGCTCCGTCACTTTGTGTTGGTTTTCTTCGATGATATATTGATATACAGTAGTACCCGTGAAGAACACTACACGCACCTCCGTTATGTATTTCACAAACTACAAGAGCATCAATTTCATGCGAAAGCTTCTAAATGTGTTTTTGGGGTCACAGATATCTCGTTTTTGGGTCATCGAATTTCAGGTCAGGGAGTAGCACCGGAAGCCGAGAAGATAGCAGCCATCCAACAATGGCCACAACCCTCTTCATTCACCACTATACGGGCATTCTTGGGTCTTACAGGTTACTACCGACGGTTTGTTCCGCATTATGCACAAATAGCCGCCCCCCTAACCGACATTCTGAAGATGAAGGATTTTGAATGGACGGATTCCGCCGATGCCGCCTTCAAAGAGTTAAAAGCTAACATGCAGCAACTTATCACCTTGGCACTTCCAAACTTCACAAAACCTTTTGATGTTACAACCGATGCCTCGGGTAAGGCTATTGGGGCAGTTCTATCGCAAGAAAATAAACCAATTGCCTTCTTCAGCAAAAAGTTATGCCAAACCATGCAGGGTCAGTCCACGTATACAAAGGAGTTTTACGCCATCACGGAGGCAGTTAAGAAGTGGCGTCAATATTTATTGGGTCGTCGGTTCCGCATTTATACGGATCATCATAGCCTCAAACATATCCTCACACAAACAATACAGTCACCAGAACAGCAGAAATGGGTCACAAAACTCTTGGGGTATGACTTCGAAGTCCTTTACAAACCGGGTAGAGAAAATACAGTGGCTGATGCGCTTAGCCGGGTCGATATTCCTTCCATGCTAGCTATCTCCTACCCTACTGCCACATGGCTCGACGACATTCGTGATTACTATGCCACTGACCCAAAAGGCAAAGAATTTACAGCTAGTGTTACCGCCGACCCCACTGCCTTTCCGAACCATGTGTTTCGTGACGGGCTTGTTTTCATTACAGGGAAATTGTTTATTCCCCCGATTTCCAAGATTCGCGAACAACTCCTCGCAGAATTCCATTCATCATTTATTGGTGGCCACGCCGGTATCAACGCAACTGTAAAGAGGCTCTCAAGTACTTTCACATGGCTAGGGCTAAAGAAGGATGTTGCAAACTTTGTTAAAAGTTGTACAGTTTGCCAAGCTATCAAACATCCCAATCATAAACCATATGGTCTCCTTCAGCCGCTTCCAACACCATCACAGCCATGGCACGACATATCAATGGATTTTATCACACAGTTACCGCCGTCCAAAGGGAAAGTTTGTATATGGGTCATCGTCGACCGGCTTTCAAAGTATGCGCACTTTCTTCCTTTGTCTCCTAATTACACTGCTATTACCTTGGCTTCAATCTTTATGCATGAGATCTATCGTTTACACGGGCTCCCAAAGACCATTGTCTCGGACAGAGATCCGTTGTTTCTCAGTCGGTTCTGGAAAGAGTTATTTAAACTGATGGGCACGAAACTAGTACACTCCAGCGCTTACCATCCACAAACGGACGGCCAAACCGAAGTCGTTAACCGCTGTTTGGAAATGTATTTACGTGCATTTGTTTTTGATGAGCCGCGCACATGGGCAAAACTGTTATATTTGGCTGAGTTTTGCTACAACACTAGTCATCACTCATCAATCAACATGTCCCCTTTCAAAGCGTTGTATGGACGCGATGTCACGTCAATACATAATTATCTACCGGGGTCGACCACAACAGGATCCATAGAGAATTCTCTCCTCGAACATCAGAAAATCATGAGCTCCTTGAAGCAGTCCATCGAAGTGTCCAAACAGAAGATGGTCACACACGCCAACAAACATCGACTGGACAAGCAATTTGAGGTTGGTGAATTTGTTTATCTTCGCTTACACAAGTACAGGCAAACCTCAGTCCACAACCGTACCAACCATAAGCTTTCGCGACTTTTTTATGGCCCTTACAAGGTCATCGAGCGGATAGGGGAAGTTGCCTACAAACTCGAGTTACCTGCTGGATCGAAAATACACCCAGTATTTCATGTTTCATTATTGAAACCATCCTATGGCACAATGGCAGACTCTAAAGGCAACCTAGCTACCTTTGATCCAAAGGAAGACTTGGCGTTTTTACCAGAAGCCATAATCAGCTCACGTCTCAACTCGAAAGGCGATCCTGAGGTTTTAGTCAAGTGGGAGAAGCATAATTTAGAAGAGGCGACATGGGAAAATTTGGCTTCACTTAAGCTGCAATTTCCAGATTGCGATTACATTGAGGACAATGTAAATTCTGAAGGAGAGGGGGATGATACGGTCCAACATGTCCCGTCGCCTAGCCCACATCAGCAGATAACTCAGGCCCAAGCAAGGCCCGTAAGAGAAGTCAAGAAACCTGTGAGATATATGGATTGACTCATGATTCCACGTTTCCCTTTACTTTACTGCATTGTTTTGCATTGTTTCACTTTGAAGAAGTCTCCTGCATATTAGGACAGTTATCACATGATTAGAGTAGTGGCATAAAATAAGGGATATGGGTGATGAACCCACATTCTTAGCATGTTTAAATTCAAGTTCTTGGCATTGGGAAATACACAGAAAATTGCTCCAGCTTGTCTCTTTATTTTCTTCTTTACCTCCCTGTTCTCAAGGCAGTGCCATCAGTGGGGGTATCTTTTGCGCTCAAGCAACACTAGCCCGGTCATCCAACACCCCCATAACAGCAAGAGCAATGAAAAACAAAGAAAAAAGTTGAAGTTTCTGGTAATTTGATCCCTCATTTGTGCTTAAAACGTGTGAAGTTGGAATTTGTTTTTGTGTTTTTGAGTATTGAATCACTGTACAACAAGTATAAAAGTAGAAAAAGAAAAAAAATAAAATAAAAAAATTGCAAAAACCCGACCTAGCCCGGACTCGAACCCTCGACCCCTCGCTGGGGGACTAGAGGGCTTACCGGTGACCTAGGTGGTTTTCCTTGTTAGCCTTCCCACCATTAAATATATAAGGGATATTGGATTTGCTTATTAATAATCAATTCGGGCTTATAAAGCTGCCTTTTAGCTTATTAGACTTCCTTTTTTCCATTTTTCTTACATTCAGTTACCAGTTTAAGTATTTTAGGAGTAAACGTAAATTTTTGTTTTTATTAATTAATTTTTTATTAATATTTCCATTTTAAATTTTAGAAATTAATTTAAAAATAGTAAACAGTACTTTAAAATTTTAGAAAAGTATTTTTTAGTCAATATTTAATATAAACTAGGTTTACATTTAAGAAAATTTGTATTTTCACTTTTTATTAGTTAGATTTATTTTGGGGGTTTTTATTAAACTTTAAAAATTAATATAAATTAATTAAAAAAGTTTTGCAAATTTTGGTTTTCAATTTTATTTTAATTACATTTTTCTTGAATTAAGTCTTAAAATTGGTGATTTTTAGCCCTATTTTGCATAAAATGATAACAAAAAGATGAATTTTGGATTGCGTAATAAAAACGATCACTAATCCAAACATTGTCATATACGTATTGGCGCACACCACACACCTACTTCGAGAACGAACTTGGATATTTGATTTTGCGTTTTTACTAAAACGTAAGATTTAATACTTACCGGCTTATACTCCTTTTTCCTAAAAGGGTATAATTTTACTCCAACCATTTTGGCGCCGGTGCCGGGAGGTGTGAATATATCGTGTTCGTGTGAGTAGTGCGTTTTTGCTTTTCATTTTTGAAAAGCGTAAATATCGTACATACTCGTTTTTATTTTTTTAATAAATTATAAATATCCAAATAAAAACGTGTTAAATTGTTCCTCAAATAACACAAAAATCTTTTTCATTTTATCGTTTTCGTTTTCTTTTTTTTGGGTAAAGGGGACTCACCCCGGTAAAATATATTACACCAAAAATAACGTTAAGTACAATGGAATGTGGCTGAAGTACCACATTAACCTCAAGCTATAGCTTGAACAACCACTAGTTCATATGACATGCCATACGAACCCTAGAAACAACTACAAAGCTAAGTACACCAATGGGGAAAAACCACCGACCCAAACATAAGCATACAAACAAACTCATGACAAACATCTAAATAAACATCACATCTGGTAACCTCCAAATCTAGGCTAACCATTGACTAGCTTGCGTATTCCTGAAGCTACAAGAGATCAACTTCAATCGAACCAAAGATATAATACACTCAATCACTTGTTGAGAAGAGCGCTTCTTTAATCTAAACAACCTCCAATTGCGTTCCTGCCAGATAAAATAAGTTGTTGAAGCTAAAACAAGTTTAGCTATAATACTTTTGGACGACTTCCTAGCAGCATAAGGAAGAATCATAGCCACTACATCCGAAATCATGGGAGATGTAGTCTGAATGTCAGCCATTACCCGAACATGACTCCAAACACGTTGCGAAAAAGGGCATTCAAAAAATAGGTGTTCATGAGAATCTGCTTGGATTTCACAAAGAGGACATACCGCTGCAATCATAGGAGAACTATCCCAAACACTCACACGGTCCTGCCTCTTCAACCTCTTATTAACCACTAACCAAAGATTGAAAGCATGACGAGGAATACAACTTGCAAACCAAACAACCGGAAACCAAGTAACCTTAGGCATACGAGTTCTGATCGAAGACCAAACTTCAGCAATAGAAAACATCTTCTAGTCACCCCATCCTGCCACTGAATCTTGTCACAAGAACCCTCCACAACTATAGGTAAAGACATACCTTGGAGAAACGTATAATTGTTACATAAACTACTAGGCCACACCCATTGACCCTCATGAATAATCGAATGGACTTTGGTATTCATATTAAGACCAACCCTGTGAATCTCCCTTGGCGTAATAAGCTCAGCCAGCGGACTATACTCACACCACCTATCAAACCACACGGACGTTGTCCTTCCGTCCCCAATATTATACTACATGAAATCACGCATAAAAGGTCGCAATTGTAAGATCTTTCTCCAACCCCACGAGACATTACCTCGACACGGATATCCCGAAAATTACGACCCTTGAGCTTATAGACATGAATCCATTAGACCCACAACGACTCCTTACGCAATAAAAGTTTCCAAATATGAGAAGACATAAGAGCCTTATTAAAAAACCCCAGACTACGAACACCCAGCCCTCCCTCGTCCTTAGGAAGAAAAATAGTCTCCCATGCAACTTTTGCCTGCCCTTTTTTCATACTATCTTGAAACCAAAGGAAGTTACGCATAACCTGCTCAATATCTAAAAGAACACGAGAAGGAAGACCAAACACCGATGCCCAATAAACATGCACAAAACTAAGAACATATTTCACAAGCTGAAGACGACCTGCTTCCGATAAAGACTTAATCTTCCAGTCGTTAACCCGTGATTTAACTTTCTCGATAAGTTCTTTACAATCCCTGAAAATCAGCCTTGATGAAACTAACAGAACACCAAGATATTTAACAAGGAGCGTACCTTCTTCAAGAGGGATTATATTAAGAATAGAAATCTTCATAAAATTTAGCACATTACAAAAGAAAGTCGTGCTCTTAGGAAGACTCGGAATCAACCCTGACGCTTCTTTAAATTCAGCCAAAGACTCCTTAATGATAGAAACCGAATGAATATCCCCATACGAGAACAGAAATAGATCATCTGCAAAACAAAGATTCACCAACTCCAGCTGCTCACAATATTTATGGTATTTGAAAAAAAAAAGAATTACTCACGCTCCTTTTGATCATAAGTGTAAGCACCTCCATGACTAGAGTAAACAAATATAGAGATAATAGATCACCTTGATGCAGACCTCTACCACCTTTAAAATACTCATCCATTAATACTTATGTAGAAACATGCAGTTGTATCACATTCCATTATCCAAGATATCATATGAGCATGGAATCCAAAACCTTGAAGCACCATCCTGAGAAAACCCCAACCAACCGTATTGTGCGCCTTTTGGATATCAACTTTGAAAGCACATCTAGTTTCCTCACGATCTAAATGATAATTATGCATCAATTCTTGTGTCAATAAAATGTTATCCGTGATACTTCTACCCGGAACAAAAGCAGATTGATTAGGGCTCACAAGAACCTTCAAACTCTCTTTAATACGATTAGCAATGATTTTACTAATACACTTAAAGAGAACATTACAGCAAGATATCGGACGATAGTCATTAACACGATTAGGAGCATTAACCTTTGGAATAAGAGTAATGGTGGTATGATTGAGCTCTTTGAGAAGCTTCCCGTTAGTAATAAACTCCCGAATAGATAGAATTAAATCATCCTTAACTATATCCCATGTTTCTTTTAAAAAAAGCCGCTAAATACCCATCCGGTCCTGGCGCCTTATCATTGCCCATATCAAACAACGCATCTTTAATCTCCGGACTACTAATAGGTCGCACCATATCCTCAGCCGATACATGTGGAAGCTGATGTAGAAACAAATCTTCCATAAGAAATTCCGAAGTAGTACCCGCCTGTCCAAGAAACTATA
The DNA here is from genome assembly GCA_025667525.1 of Glebionis coronaria. Classification (NCBI taxonomy): domain Eukaryota; kingdom Viridiplantae; phylum Streptophyta; class Magnoliopsida; order Asterales; family Asteraceae; genus Glebionis; species Glebionis coronaria. The sequence goes on from JANFOE010000521.1 coordinate 145,884, forward strand.
TACAATGAGACACAAAGATATCAGCCACTTGATTGTTAGCATAGATAGTGCTTGCATCATCTTCAACCACGTCAATACGGCTTCGAGAAACTCTACTTTTCACAACTTTATGGAAGTATGCTGTATTAGCACCCCCTCCTTTAGCCACTGAATCTTTGGTTTCTGTTTCAAAAAACATTCCTCCACTAATAAAGCATCATTAAACGCAACCACAACAGTGGCTTCAGCCTCACGCAAAGCCATATTATCCGGATCAACATCTAAATCTGTTTGAATCTTATCGAGCTCATCACAAAGGCGGTTAACATTGCTGTGCAGATTCCCTTTTTCAATCAGAAGTTTCCGCAAAGGCTACTTTAGCAATTTAAGTCGTTGAGTAACTTTCAACATGTGAAAACCACTAACCTGCCTTGTCCAAACCTCTTTAACTACCTCCTGAAACCTTTCATTACGGCAAATAATATTAAAAAACTTGAACGGACGTGGTTTCTGCTTCGTAATAGTAGGAATAAAAAGCACCGATGGGGAGTGATCAGAAACCCGAAAAGGTTTAAACACAGCATAAGCCCCAACAAACGCAGAAGTGAAGGCCAAGTTTGCCATGATCTTGTCCAGTTTTTGAGTAATCCCCCAATACCCTTCGGCTTTTGAGACCACGTGAAATGTAGCCCAGAATGTTGTAATTTAGCAACTTCAATATCATTAATACACTCTTGAAACTCCCTCATACCAATGTCCATAGTAGATGTGCCCGCCCACGTATCACCAGCATGTAAAGTGGCATTAAAATCACCAAACATACACCACGGTATACCTCAAACAAACAACTTATGCCTACAAAGACTAGACCATAGATTATATCGTCGGTTATATCTATTATGAGCATAGACAAATGCACAAAACAACTCCTTTCTTTCCAATTTCAGCCAAACCCTAGTATGAATAGCTTGATCATCAGAATTAATCACAGCAACATCGACATCATTATGGTTCCATCCAAGAATAATTCTAGCACCTTTATCACAATGACTACCGCTAGACGTCCAATCCCAATGTCTAAAAACCAAGGCACACATTCGAAGAAGATTGGAATCTTTGACATGCGATTCGAGAATAGCACATATAGACAACTAGTTCTCCAGAAGCATATGCCGCACTTCACTTTGTTTAGGAGAGAAATTCAGGCCCCTAACGTTCCACGATGCAATATTAATCATGGATAACCGTGGTTAAAGGAGTGCTTGCCCCTTTAGATGTGGAAGTATTAGTTGCATTAGGACCCTCCATAATCATATCTTTATTAGCTTCCGAGTCACTTTCATTAACCACCTTTCTGGACACATCTTCTTCCCAGACCGTCTCTCCATCCTTACCTTCATTCAGAGCACTAAATGAGTTCTTAAGACTTATAGTAGCTTTATTGGATGACCCCGAACTTTGTTTATGCTGAGTACCCTTAGAGGCCCCCAAAGTCATTTTATTAGGCTGCAAAGAGGACCCCCTGAGCACCTTAGTAGGCTGAGAAGACTTTTCCCTTCTCTGACTTCTTATAATAAAATTGAGTAACACTTTTCCCTAACTTAATACCATCAATCGTATGCCTCGTCTGAGAATTATCATTTGCCTTCTTCTTAGAGACTTCCACAGACCCCTCATTATCTGCAATAGGAACTTTCTTAGTAGTGACAGGTGACAAATGTGACACCTCGGTGGTGTCCATTCATACTCCATCTCAACGGTTGCCAAAGAATGTCCCTCACCATCACCCCGTGGTATAACAATCACCATTGATTCCAATAATTCCTCTTCAGTCGACACCTCCACTAAAGCCCTAGCATATTCATTTATTCCCCATGATCTCAAGCACATGTTACTAGTGTATGTATCAAGCATTATGGGTCGACCAATCTGAGTAGTTACCAAACTTAACCCTACTTCCGAATAAGTTGCAATAGGAACATGTCTTAGTTTAACCCAAACATGTGCCTTCTTTATTTCCTCTTTCTTCAAGATCGTAGTACGCGTCCAAACATTTAGAATCAGAGGAATAAGTCAAATTAGCCATGGACCTCCCTCAAGAACTTTCTCCATCTCCTCCCTGGTTTCAAATTGGAATAGGAAAAAATCATCATCTAGCATTACACGTTTTAAATCATACTTCGCCCATGTGTTTTTCACATAGTTTTCAACAAGAGGAAAAGCAAGCCTCTTGCCAATGAAATACCCATAAAGGGTATTAGCGAAACGCGACCTGATTTCATTCACAGCCTGCAAGGGAATAGAAATTCTCGCACCCTCAACCTTCTCGTCATTACGCATCTCTTTTATCTTTACTTCCTTACGAAGCACAGGTTTATTGAGCATTGCTGCAAACGAACCCCCAGGCTGATCATTAGTAGTAACAGCAGGTTGAGTAGGGGTTTTCCTATTCAAAACCTTGTCTTTAATATTCAAAACCCTAGCCGCCTTAAAATTATCAACAACTGAGTACACCGTCAAGGGTAAGCTACCTGTAACCCCATTAACAGTATTATGCTTCATCTCTCAAAAAACCAAAAAACAAACCCCACGAAACCCTAGAACACGTTAGGGCTCCAAACACAGCAATAAATGACACCCTAGTCGGCTTCCATGATGGGAACAAATAATAAAATATTTAGATCCAAAAATCAAACCCTAATACTATGAAATGCAATACGCAGGCCCTAATAAACTTCAAACCCTAACTATGTTGTCTTAGGAAATAGAGGATGAACTATCAAACTCATGTTAAGATCAACGACACACGAGCTAATCGATCACAAAGACGCTAGGGCAGAATAAATCTAAAGCCTAACACTTATCAAAGACTTGTTGATGCGAGATTGACAATAACAATGAAAAGATTCAATAGCCCCACGAACGATATTGATCACAAGAACATTAGGGAAGAACGAATCCAAAGCCTAACGACTATCACAAAATCGTTGATGAGGAAATGATGAATCAAAAGATATTTAAAACGCTATTAAAAAGACGATGCAAAGGAATAATTTAATCAGCAAAGATGAAGAATAAGGATCAGTGAATCGCCCATAGTATTGAGAGAATTAGGGTTTCTATGGCTAGTTGAAATTTTTTCGTTTTCTTTTTGTGAATACCATATTATATTACGTAGAACAAAAAATACACAATATTATCCAAATACGTGAGAAATCGCACCTCAATAGTTGGGCGTTTCGGTCACTATTGTTGTATCGAATTCAAACAAAAATTAAAGGCAAAATAGATAAATACTCTTAAGAAATTTAAACTCAATTGATATAAACTATAAGGTGGGTATAAAGCGGTTGTATTTCAACACCTAACGAGAAAAGGCACTTAAGTGCTTCGCGCCGCCTTGTTTTACCTGCTCGCTTGTGCGTATCGATTTAGTGACGATTGATTAAGGGTTTGCCATTCAAGTATTAATACAACTATTTTTTTGAGTTTTTATTATTGAACCTCGAAACGTTTTGGCGTTCCGCCAACGTTTCAAAGTCGACGAGGGTTTTCATTTCACGTGATTACTTTCATTCTTCTTGGATTCATTAATCAAGACCTTTAATTATTGGATAAGTTTTTGTGGATTTAATTATCTACGTGTATACTTGGATTTGTGTTGTGTAGATCCAAGTTACATGTGTATACCTGGATGGTCGTAGGTTCGAGTCCCATGTATGGCGCCAACTTGTTGATACATAAGTTGCATGATCCTAGGTTGACCCGAATTAGGCTTAATTCGGGTGTTTGGGCGCCGGCTCTTGCACTAAGTGAACTTTGGTTTAAGATCTTGCACACCAAAGAAACACGTTGTTAGGCTTACCGTGGGAATGTATCCTATGGTTATACTCCGGCGTGAGAGTAAGTAATCGGTTTAGGGTTGATAATGCGTGAGATGTGAGAGTAAAAAATATGATACCCTTATGGAACCCTTGGGGCTTCCTTATATAGGTGGTAAAACCCTAATGGGCTTTTACCAAAGCTTCGGCCCCAAGTAAAGGATAAGGACCATAATTAGTTGATTGTTATCCTCTAATTATGGTTAGTGTATATCCTCTCACTTAGGGTAAATCACAGTCCCAATTGAGTTGTGACTCTGTTCAACCCTGTTTCGGCCATGCCGGGCCGTGGTCCGCACATGACTCATGCGGCCACTGTTCATCCGAACCCTATATTTTCAAATGACATTGATCCAACCCATTCGTGATGGGCCGGATACGGGTAGTACCCGTGGGCCGGGTTCATGAACCGGATAGGGACTATAGGTCATCAATTGAGTTGTAATAGTTGTGAGTTGTGAGTTCTCACTAAACTATAAAGTGATGTAGTTGTGTCTTGTGAGTTATCACTAAAATATAAAGTGATGTGTATTTGTGTCTTGTGAAGTTCTCACTTAGCTTCAAAGTGAAGAGTTGTGAAGATTGGTTCTACCTTTCGATTAGAACTCGACATCTAGCCTTGTGTCGTTAAATGGTGAAGTAGGAAACGTTGTGAAGATTGGTTCTACCTTTCTATTGGAACTCGACATCTAGCCTTGTGTCGTTAAATGGTGAAGTAGGCAACGTTGTGACGATTGGTTCTATCTTTCGATTAGAACTCGACATCTAGCCTTGTGTCATAAAATGGTGAAGTGGGCGACGTTGTGTAGATTAGTCTTAGCTAAGATTAGGTCGCGACATTTAGCTTAGTGTTGGAAAATAATGTAAGCGACGTTTTAAGGTTTTCTCCGCCAAGAAGGGAGCTTGTGGATATAGTGGAAATCTCGAGTAAGGTGTACTCGAGGAGTGGAGTAGGAACGAAGATGTAGCTTCGTTGCCGAACCACTATAAATCTTGGTGTCTTCCTATTAGGTTGTTTCTTTACTTACTCTTTACTTACTCTTACTATCATATCATTCACATCTATTACTTGTCATTGTTAATGCATTAGAATTGAACCTAATCATTATGCAACCAGCTTTCAAGTAAAAGGTAGTTTTGAGACAAACCTAATTGAAAGGAATTTTAATTAGGACGTAAACCGAAGAGAAATTATTCAGCCCCCCCCCCCCCCCTTCTAGTTTCTACAATTGGTATCAGAGTGATGGTCACTCAAGGTCTTTGAAGTATATTGTACTTTAAAACTTGGATCGATCCATTGTCTCCTCAAATTAGAAGGTTTTGTTGTACTAAAGTTTCTCTTTGGTCAAAACTATTTTTTCATTGAAAATAGGCCTTTTAATTGGTAATATTGCATCTCATCTAGATTAGTAGTATATATACATTTTAGAATTACCCTTGAAATATATCAACTAGTTTGTATCTTGCTATGTGTAGGTACTCATGAAGATTAACCGCTTAAGTGATTATGGATTGAGTTACTTACACTTGTAGAAGACTCATCTTCTTTGATTCTCAACATCATTGAATCATGATGCCAAGATGGATGAGAGTGATACTAGTCCTTGAAGACTTAGTAGTCACTTTGGTCAAGTTTGGGGTTTGCATTAGCTCCTTTAAGTCTTGAAGTACTCTTTGAAACTAAGGTACGTTTTCGTCCTTCCACAAGCCTTATTGATCATTCTTTTGATCATTACTTGACTATATGATTGTTCTTGGCATCCTTTCCTTGACATTTGTTTGTGGTATGTGATTCTATTCTCATATCCTCTCAAACCTTCATTGCTTGGATACTTGACTCACTTCGGAGATGTAGAGTGAGTTAGTAGTAGCTTAAAGAATCAAGCATGATCCATGGTTTGCACCCATACGGTTAGTAGGCCCTATATCATGTGTAATATGTGCTATTGAGCTCATCTCTTTGAGATACCAAACTACTCCATAGGTTGTAGTTAGGATATTACACATTTGGAATTGAAATATTCTAAGGATGTTGTTAATGTAATCCCTAGCAATAATAATTGTCTGATCATGTGGGAGAGAAAGTGAATCAATATTTTGCTTGTTGTTTTAAATAGCATTAAGACTACTCTTAAAAATGATCTTAATCTATTTTGTGAAAAAATTCTTGATATCATTCATTACCAAAGCCGTTTAAGCTTTCGCTAGAAAGGCGCATCTTAAACCACTATAATTGACACAAGCTCATCGTTTACGCTACTTGAAGTTTGTCACTTTGTTCTTGAGCATTTATCTTGGTCTTGATTCACTCCCCTTGGGTCCTCTGTCTTTTGCTTCTTTGCTACAGTAGTCGTTTCCCCGTTTTGATCTCTTTCGGTCTCGATTCCACTCGTAATCCTTCACTTAGGCATTATCTCCTAGCATTGAAGTGGTCAAATGATTTCCAAATGGCTTAAGATATATTTTAAGTATTTTATAAAAACTTGGTTTTGAAAATTTCTTTGCTTTTCTTTGTTAAAATCATGCCACTATTGGCGGATCCTTAATTGTCACGGTGCTAACCCACGGGTCCTTATCAATAAGGCACCGCAGCCCCACTTGGTGACTAAATTAATCAATTTTTAATAAATAAAAACAATATTTCAAACAAACCCTCCCTTTCTTCTCCATAAAAGGCGATGGGTTCTCTCATTCCTCCATTGTTGAACCTTCAAAAACACCAAATCACTCAAGATTAATTGATTCCAATCGTGGCTTTCACTCATCCCTCTTCCAACATCAATTAATTGTAAGTTACTTCATTCAATTTCAATTAATTTGTTCTAGGGTTCTTATTTTCATAATTGGGGATTTTTAAAATCAATGTTGAATTAAAATCTTGCTAGGAATATGGGTTTACATAGTTATATCACTATGATTCCTTAGGTTCGAATTCATTGAGATTTCGCTAAAACCCACTTATAGAACAATCCAAATTTTGACTAAGTATTTTAGGTTAAATGATGGATTTGTTAAGAACCCATAAACAAATTGATAATTACATTGTTAATGCTTACCCAAAAATGTTTTTAAAAAACCTTTGTTCAAAATTCATGGTTGATCTTACATTGTTAATATGTTATTGTCAATGATGAATTTGGTTCATTGTGAACATGGAAATGTTAAGGATTAATCCCTCGTTTGACAATTATTTGTTCAAACACATTTCTCATGATTTTTGTTTTTGGTCATTATGTAGCATATGAGTGATTTGGAAATATTTTTTGTTTGTTGATTATAGGTAACTAATCATGCCTTCAGAATACCATAAAGACCGCCGTAATATTAGAGCCTATATGCCAAACCTTGCCGAGATTTGTGCCTCACTAACCCTTGCCAATACCTATCGTTCACTCCAAAGTCGTTGTTTTCATGAGGGTAGAGTTGTCGAAGAGAACATTAGGGGTTATACATACATCAAATCAATGTTTTCTTAGATTGGCTTTGATTGTTTGTTATATATCAAAAAAGATACTTACGCCGAATTTCTCTTGGAGTTCTTTAGCGGATATTCTCTTATCTATAATGATAATGGATTATTTGTTAGGTTCACCTTAGATGGTAAGCTCATCCAATACTCTCTCGAGGATTTTGGCGCGGCTCTTTGTGTGCCATTTGTTGGTACTTTTCGGTTCACCGATTCTTTGAAACTTGATGCTTTAATTGAGTCTTCCGGTTGTGCTCCAAATGATGACGAAGAGCTAGACCTTGACCTCATCCTTGATACCATTACCAAAGAGCGTAGCTCATCCATTGTTCAAAGTATCCACTCTTTTATGCGATCTTTAAATCGCCATGAGATACTCGAAAGCGACCTTAATGATTGTTTGGTCCGATGGGCCGACATCCTTAGGGAAAATGTATTTTGTCTTGGTGGAAACCGGGACCATATCCCGGCGTGTATGGCACATATGTTATGTTGCATCTTTACCAACACCAAGTACAATCTCGCATTTTACATCGCTCGACGTATTAACTATGTCTCTCTCGACCAACCACAAATCTCCCATATGCCATGATCCTCACTCGCCTTTTCAAAAAGGTTGGTGAAGACTTTCCGAGCTGGATCTTTCTCACTTTTGTCCGGTCAATCATGTCAGGATGCCTATTCGAAAGGTACAACCACGAAAGCCGAGAAGTGATCGTGGTACGAGAAGGAATGAACCACAAGAGTTCGATGATGAGGACACTCATATGTCACCAAGTGATGGTGGTGACGAAGATACGAGTGATCACTTTGGCTTTTCGAGTGACTCCACCCCATCTATGAACACTTTCATGGACGGGTTAGACCCTCTTGTTCCTCCTCCTCACTATGCCACTAGTGACCTTCCGGAAAACCTCTCACTTGAGCATGTTTATCGTTCAAACCTTCAAACACGTGGTGAGTTACATGATTTTAGAGCGGAGCATAGGGGAACATTCAAGAGCTTTAGGAAGATGATCAAGAACCTTGGTAAGAAGAAGAAATGAAGCTATGGTAATGGAACAAAGATTAACATGTTTGTGAACATGTTTTGAAATGTTGAACAATTTCCTTTATTTAGACATTTTTATGTTTCTTTTTCTTAGAATTTGGTGTTAACTAACTAACACTTTGTATTGGATAACTTAGTATTTTAATCCTTAGATGTTTATGTGATCATTGTTTCGACTCACATATCTTTGTGCATTTCTTTTGTTAGTTAGCTTTCTATATTTTGGTTTATTGTCTATATTGGCTTGATATAGACTTCTGAAAAATCTGGGGTTTTGAAAATTGTTGGAGGAACCTTTTTCTAAAGTTTCTGTCCACGGATCTTTAAATACATGTGGTTCCTTAGTGATAAAGAACTGTGTTGGGAATTATTTTTAAAGTACCAAGTACTGTTAGTGTAAGTGTAAGTATTGTTAGGGTTAGCAAGTACCGTTAGTGTTAACACGGTACATAGCAAGTACTGTTAGTGTTAAGTACAAGTACTGCTATATTGATTAGGACGAATATATCTTTGTATAAGATATGTCATAATTATAGATAGAGTATATCTTATGTGATATACTTAATAGTTAGAATGTTGATAATATATCGTTTGTGATATACTTATCTTTATAGAATATTCTAAGGCTTCTAGGGTTCCTTACTCTATAAAAGGAACATAGGTACGATGACATTCATGTACCTCATTCAAGTCGATTAATAAGAGAATTGAATAGTTAAAAGTAATTATGTTCTTATGTGCTTTATAAGTTAGATTCTGTATAAATTATTTAGTTGAGTAAGAGTTCTCAAAGTGTTTTAGTTTGATTACAAACTACTATACTAGTTCTTAACAAAATATAGATCCAATCAAAGGGATCAACAAGTGGTATCAGAGCTTATTGAGAAACTCTAAAAAAGAAGAAAACAACCCTAAAATCCCCGCTCACACCAAAATTCAATGTCTCAACTTGGTGATGACCCTCACTTGGAAGACATTATAGATCCTGGTCCAATACCATAGGGACAGTCTCAGGTTGTGCATCCTGCACCACCACAAGGTGTTCAAGCCATAGATGTTATAGTTACTTCTACAGCTACAACACCTTCCCATACTCTCTCTACTGTCAAACTCTCAGTTCTCAAAGGTGATAACTATGAGACATGGGCTATGCAGATGGAACATTACTTGAATCACACAGATCATACTCTGTGGCAGGTCATCAAGAATGGGAATACACCTAAGAAGTTGCATTGGTTACCTGATGGTACATGCTATGCTTTACCTCTTGTGACTTCTGAGGAGGTACAAGCAGAAATCAGAGAAAGAAAGGCTAGAACTGCTTTAGCTATGGCACTTTCAGAAGACATCCTACCTAGCTTCCATCACTAAAAGGGTGAAAAGGTTATATGGGATGCCATCAAACTTAGATTTGGAGGTAATGACAAATCTAAGAAGATGAAGAAGATTGTTCTGAAACAAGAATTTGATAACTTCTCAATTTCCAGTATAGAAGGAATCCATGGTGGCTATGGAAGGTTCAGCAAGCTACTGATTCAATTGGAAGTTTATGGACAAATAATTCCTAATGAAGAAGCTAATCTAAAATTCTTAAGAAGTGTTCCACAAGAATGGAAAGCAATGGCTATGCACTTTATCACAAGGGATGATCTGGATACAATTCCTTTTGATCATCTCTACAACAATCTTAGAGCTTATGAGATGGATGTTAAAGGCGTTGAGGTGACCAAAGAAACAACAACAACAAAGTCTAACTTAGCTTTTGTGTCAGAAGGTAATGGTGGCACTTACCTTCAAAATATCGCTAGTGGATCAAGTAGCGGTACTTATTTCCAAAATACCGCTGGAGGACTTGCAAGTAGTACTTACTCTCAAGGTACTAAAGGCAGTCCTATTGTATCTCAAAATCCACAAGGAAGGTCTTCACCATTGTTTAGTGATAATGATGCTTTCTCATTCTTTGCTGGACAAGACAACAGACCAAGATTGACTCTCAATGACTTATTCCAAATGGATGATGTTGATACTGAGGAGATGGACCTCAAATGGCAAGCTGCTATGATCTCTGTAAGATCTAATAGCTTCTTTAAGAAGACTAGAAGGAAGATGACTGTTGATCCTAATGAACCATTAGGATATGACAAGTCTAAAGTTGAATGCTATAAATGTGGAAGGAATAGACATTTTGCAAGGGAGTGCACTAGAGACAAGGCTAAAAGTAGCAGTCAAAAGTCCATGAACAGCTATAGAACCAGTCCAAGAATCTTTGAAAGCTTTCCAGAAGGAAACAGCAAGAGTCCTAAAGGAACCAAAGCATTGGTAACTGTAGATGGAGTGGTGAACTCGGCTGAAGATGAGGAAAAAGAAGATCTTGGTTTGATGGCTCTCTCTCATGAAGATACTAAGGTACATCCTTGTTCTAAGGATTGTGTTGTTAAAATATATAGTCTAAAAGTAGAACTAGATGAACACTATCAAAAAGTCAACACATGTACTGTAGAAACAAATTATTTTAAATAGGGTGTTGCTAAGCTAGAGGAAAATATAGTTTTGTATAAAAAGGGTCAACAAAACTATGAAGAGAAAATTAGAATTTTGACTCTTCAAATGAGAGAAAAAGATGTGGAAATAAAAGCTTTTGAAAAACAACTTTTAAAAGTATCAGCAGAAAATGAAGCTTTAAAAGCCAGTCTTTATAATGAAAGGGAATTGATTAATCATTGGCAAATATCCTCAAAAGGATTGGGTAAGCTGATTAATTCACAAATATGATATTATGATAAATCAGGCCTAGGATATATTGAGGACCAACCTGGGATAACTTTAACTGACAAGGACTTATCAAAGGGGATTTTTGATAGATCTAGTGAGTCAGATGATATTCCTGAAAATGATAGATATGCTGAAGGAATGAAGGCAGTTTGATAGGTGTGTAAACACCCATCCTTTTTCCACTTAATTCTGGCTAAAACGAGACCAAAACGCGTATTTAATATCATTTTTTTGGAATTATGCGTGGTTTTTGTGTTTATTGTGTTTTCAGAGTTAACCGGATGAATATTGAAGAAAACATGGGATTCCACGGGTTTTATCGAAGAAAAAGACTCAAGACGAAGTCTATTGTCCAAGAGGTGCAAAAGATTTGAAGTCACTGGGCCTATTTGAAGATTTATCGAAGAAAAGGACCAAAGATGGAAGATTTACATATGTCGAAGAAACTCAAGTCTATTAAACGAAGATATTAAAAGACGAGTTGAATTTAATCGTCGACAAATCCAGAATCAGAATCGAAAACGTCGAATTTTCTGAAAAGACGAGAAGACAAGAAGAAAGGGAGAAAGCCCACTCATCAACCAAAGGGAACACCTATATAAAGAATTCCCTTCACACTTTTCATGCAGTTTTTTCCTTTTTTCTCTCCTTTTTGTTCGTAGGCTTCACCAACACCATTAGGGTGTTTGGTGATTTTGATTCTTGTTTTTCCAATCTTGTAGTTTAATCTTTGTCTTTTGTTTGTTTAACATTAATCAATCAATATCATCTTTCATTTCATCTTGTTCATCTTTCTTCTTTTTGATTCCAAGTCTTAAAGTTTATTTTGTTGAGTTTGATCTTTAAAAGTTATTGGGTTTTAAGTTTTTATTGATGGGATTTGTTGTTTATGGTTAGTAAATGATTCGTGGTTAGTTTTACTTAAGTTTTGGTTAAAAACTTGGTGGATTTTGGCTTGAAATCGCGTTCCCCTGTTTTTTCTGTCGCCCACTGTTCTTAAGTTTTTCAAAAGTTCCGAATCAGTTTAAAAGTTCCGAATGAAAGTGTTTAAAAGTTCCGAATCAATTTTATTTAAAAGTTCGAGTAAACTTCCGAATAAACTTCCGAACCAACTTCCAAATCAATCTTTTTCAAATCTTCCGAATCAATCTTTTTTATAAGTTCCGAATCAGTTCAAAACAAAAAGTTCCGAATGAAAGTCCTTAAAAGTTCCGAATAAACTTCCGAATCAGAGAGTTCCGAATCAAGCTTATTCACTCGGAAGACTTCCGAATCAAGGAGTTCATCCGGAAGAGTTCCGGATCAAGAAAGTTCCGTACCAGAGGGTTCATTCGGAAGAGTTCCGAACCAAACTTCCGAATCAAGACTTCCTGATCAAGGGTAAAGTAGAAACTTCCGAATCAATTTTCTTTTGAGCATTTCGAATTAGAGTTAAGTGATATTCACTGTTTCCTTTTTTTTAATACTTAAATTTTAATTCAAATTTTATTAATTGCTATTAAATTAATTAATTAATTGCTTTTAGTTTAAGTTTACATCTTATTGCATTTAAACCTTTAGTAGATTAGAAAACCAATCTCCTTTTTAGTAACCAAGAACAATCATTCCACTTAGAGCCGAGATCAATTCGAGAGGATACCGAGATTAATCTGAACCCATATATAAGTAGAAGTATCAAATGGCGCCGCTGCCGGCTCTTCTCGTTAAGATCAACAGTTTTTTGTGAGAACTTGGATTTTGGGATCCGTTCACCGTGAACGTTACTTTTTCATAAAAAAATTCAAAAACACAAAAAAATATAAAATTTTCAAAAATCCTAAAAATTAAAAAACATAAAAACCAAAAATATTTTTGCTTTGTTTTTGCCTTGTTAGTTCTTTTGCAGGTGCATGCGTACACGATCCACGTCTTATCAAGAGCCCGAGCCTCTCGAAGACTTAGACATGGCTGGTGTACAAAACAACAACAATAACCCACCTCAAAACAATAATAACAATAACAATCCACCTTTCAACAACAATAACAACAACAACAATGAGCCTCTACCGGATAATCGCCCGATGATTGAACTTCTGCAAGCACATGTAGATGGCAACAATGATCCAATTGTCATACCCGCGTTTGCAGCCAACAACTTTGAGCTCAAATCCGGCTTTATCCAGATGGTCTCTGCTCAACCATTCTTGGGGCGTACCATTGATGATCCACATGACCACATCAAGAGATTCTTGCAACTCACCAATACGGTCAAATTCAATGGTGTTCCACAAGAGGTAATCCGTTTACAACTTTTTCCCTTTTCTTTAGAGGGACAAGCCCGGCATTGGCTTGCTAAGGAACCGCCACAGAGTATTCTTTCGTGGACGGATTTGGAGACCAAGTTTATCAATTACTTTTTCCCACCCTCTCGTACTACCACTTTGCGGAATGAAATTATCAATTTTGAACAAAAGTACGATGAGTCGTTTAGTGAATCTTGGGACCGTTTCAAAGACCTTTTGAGAAAATGCCCACAACATGGTTTTACCAAAGTGCATCAAATTAATACTTTTTATAATGGTTTAAACATGAATGACCAAGATTCACTAAACAGTGCCTCGGGGGGTAATCTTTTGGCTAAGACTTCCAATGCTGCTTGGGATATCATTGAGAATAAGTCTCGTGTGCAAACCAAGAGTGTTCGGACCAATGTCGCTAGTGCTAGTACTAGTGACAGCGATAAGTGACTTGACAAAATCACTGCGCTTCTTGAATCGCTTGCTACCCAAACCGCCAGCAACACCAACAGCATCAACGCTAAAGACGCTCAAGTCAATGCTGTCAGCCAACCATGTGAGATATGCGGGGGTCCTCACTCTTACACCACTTGTACTGCCACCCAAGACTACCCTTCTGAAAATGTGAATGCAGCTTATGGCACCTATCCTCAACCCGCTTATCAAGCTCGTCCTCAAGGTGACCGCAACCTGCTTAGCTACCGTTCGAACAACTATCTCTCACCACCCGGTTTTCCTCCAAACAGCCCAAACCAACAACAAAACCTCAATCGCCCTCCTCAACAACAACAACAACAACCTCGTACACCATACATACCACCTCACAAACAACCATATCCACCTCAAAGAAACAACCAAGTTTACCAGCAACCTGCTTATCCACCACCCGCATACAATGCTCTTCCCAACCAACCCACCGCTTTACACCAAGAAGTGGAAACCTACATGAGGACTAACGATGTGATCGTGGGAAATATTCTGCGGGAAGTGCTCAACTTGAAAGCAGACCTGGTGAAACAAGGGAACAATCTGAGAGCTGATATGAGAAACACTTTGGATAGTCAAACGAATGACTTAAAGAACATGATGGCTAGTTTCTTCCAAGGTAATCAACCCTCTTCTTCGGGTACTCTTCCGAGTAACACCGTTGCGAATCCAAGAGGGGAGATGAAAGCAATCACCACTCGCAGTGGCAAAGGTACCAAGGAACCCGAGCTTCCTATACCTCCACCGGTGATTGTGACTAAGGAAAACGAGTCACCTGCTCCTATTCCTCATCCTTCTCCTTCCCCAATTTCTCCACCTCTTACTTCTACCCCTCCTCCACCCAAGGATGTGAGTGATCCTTCGATCCCAAAGCCTTCCTCTTCTTCCGATATACCTTATCCCTCAAGGTTGAGGAAATAGAAGCTCAAAAGTAAGGATGATATTTAGGTTTCGAACTTTCTTAAAATGTTTAAACAATTGAATTTCAACATCTCCTTCGCTGAGGCTCTCGCTCACATGCCCAAGTATGCGAAAATGTTCAAAGATCTTCTTAGCGACAAGGAGAAGCTTCTTGATATTTCTAACACCCAACTTAATGAGAATTGCTCTGCAGTGCTCTTAAGGAAATTGCCAACCAAGCTTGGTGATCCGGGTCGTTTCTTAATCCCTTGTAACTTCCCGGGAGTAGAGAATTGCATGGCCCTCGCCGATCTAGGTGCCTGTATTAATCTAATGCCTCTAAGCGTTTGGAAGCAATTATCTCTCCCTGAGCTAGTCCCCACCAAAATGACTTTGGAATTAGTTAACCGTACGGTTGCTTATCCAGTGGGGATAGCCGAAGACGTCTTTGTAGGAGTCGACAAATTCACTTTTCCTACCGATTTCGTCGTCGTAGACAACGATATGGACCCTCGTGTGCCACTAATTGTTGGTCGTCCATTCCTGAGGACCGGTCGCACTCTCATCAATGTTGAAGCCGGTGAGCTTATCATGAGAGTGGGTGACGATAAAATCATCTTCAACATGGGAAAGTTGTCTAAACAACCTTATTCATACGAGAGTGTTAATTGTATTGACGTTCTTGATGAGGCTTGTGAAGAACACTTTATTGATGCTTGTAAAAATATTCCTACCTTTCTTCCTAATGTTGAGACCATTTCCTCTATTGATTCATCACTGTCTCCATTTGGAGAAAGTGATTTCTTTTGGAAAGATCTTGAAGCCACCATGGGAGATGTGAACTTAGAAAATGACGATTCTCCCACCGATTGGGATGAAGACATGCATTTCTTTGAAAACCTTCTCAAAGAAGACAATCTTTCTCCACCATCTCCCACGGTTATTGCTATCGATGCTCCGACTTTGAAAACGCCTCCCATCGAAAATCCTCCAGATTTAGAACTTAAGGAGTTGCCGCCCCACCTCGAGTACGTGTTCCTTGAAGAAAACAAGAAGTCGCCTGTCATCATCGCGAAGGACTTGAAAGAAGAAGATAAATCTCGCCTCATCGCCGTGCTTAAAGATCATAAGAAGGCAATTGCTTGGAAAATTTCCGATATCCGCGGAATTGATCCAAACTTTTGTACTCACAAGATTCTCATGGAAGATGACTTTAAACCAGCAATCCAGAGCCAAATAAGGGTTAATCCTAAAATTCATGACGTCATCAAACAAGAGGTTATCAAACTTCTTGATGCCGGCTTGATTTACCCTATTTCGGATTCACCATGGGTAAGTCCCGTCCATTGTGTGCCCAAGAAGGGCGGAATAACCGTTGTTTCCAATGAACACAACGAGTTGATTCCCATTCGTCTCGTTACTGGGTGGAGAGTTTGTATTGATTATCGCAAGCTCAATGATGCCATGAGAAAAGACCATTTTCCTCTTCCCTTCATGGATCAAATGCTCGAGCGTCTAGCTGGTAATGACTATTACTGCTTCTTAGACGGTTTCTCCGGGTATTTTCAAATTCCCATCGATCCCAAGGACCAAGAAAAGACCACATTCACTTGTCCCTATGGAACATTTGCTTACAAACGCATGCCTTTTGGTTTATGTAATGCTCCTGGGACGTTCCAAAGGTATATGATGGCTATCTTCCATGACATGGTGGAAGACACTATGGAAGTATTCATGGATGATTTCTCGGTTTATGGCGATACTTTCTCTGCTTGCCTTGCCAATTTAGAACGTATGCTTAAGCGGTGTGAAGACACTCGCCTTGTTCTTAATTGGGAAAAATGCCATTTCATGGTAAAATAGGGCATCGTGCTTGGACACAAGATCTCCAAAGCCGGTCTTGAAGTAGACCGTGCTAAAGTCGATGTTATCGCTAAGTTGCCTCCACCTTTAACAGTGAAGGGTGTGAGAAGTTTCCTTGGTCATGCGGGCTTTTATCATCGATTCATCAAAGATTTTTCTCAAATCGCTCGCCCGATGACCCACCTCTTGGAAAAAGACACTCCTTTTATCTTTTCCAAAGAGTGTATCGAAGCCTTCAACTCGTTTAAGGATAAGCTAACTCAGGCACCCGTCTTGGTTACCCCTAATTGGGAGCTGCCTTTCGAGTTGATGTGCGATGCTAGTGACTTTGCTATTGGAGCGGTTTTGGGCCAAAGAGTGAACAAACACTTCCAACCAATCCATTACGCTAGCAAGACAATGACTGGGTCTCAATTGCATTACACGACAACCGAAAAAGAGCTTTTAGCTGTTGTCTATGCCTTTGAAAAGTTCCGCCCCTATCTTGTCCTTTCCACCACCATCGTTTACACCGATCATTCCGCGTTGAAGTACTTGTTGACTAAGCAAGATTCCAAACCAAGACTTCTTCGCTGGGTTTTGCTACTCCAAGAATTTAAAATCGAAATTCGTGATAAAAAAGGAGCTGAAAACCTAGCCGCGGATCATCTCAGTAGACTTGAGGATCCTTACCAAGGGGATCATCCGAACAAAGAAATCAATGATTCTTTTCCCCTGGAGACCTTAATGTCTATCAACTCGACTTCTGATGAAACCCCGTGGTTTGCGGACATTGCAAACTACTTGGCGGGTGGAATTCTCGTTGACGGGTTAACATCCCAGCAAAAGAAAAAGTTCTTCAAAGACATTACGACTTACTTTTGGGATGACCCGTATCTATTCAAACAATGTGCTGATTTGATCATTCGCCGATGTGTTGATGGACCGGCAGCTTTAGAAATCCTTGACGCTTGCCACAAAGGACCCACCGGTGGTCACTTTGGTCCCAACTACACCGCCAAAAAAGTGTTTGACTCGGGATTTTATTGGCCCACCATCTATCGTGATGCTCACGAGATGGTTAAACGTTGTGATGCTTGCCAAAAACAAGGCAAGATCGCACATAAAGACGAGATGCCTCAGAATTTCATTCAAGAATGTGAAATCTTTGATGTTTGGGGTATCGACTTTATGGGGCCATTCCCTTCCTCTAAAGGAAACAAATACATCCTTGTAGCCGTTGACTACGTTTCAAAGTGGGTTGAAACCAAAGCTTTACCTACTAATGACACAAGGGTGGTTTGTAACTTTTTGAAATCATTATTCGCTAGATTCGGTGTGCCTCGTGCCATTATTAGTGATCGCGGGACTCATTTTTGCAATGACCAATTCGCAAGAGTCATGGCTAAGTATGGTGTAAATAATCGTTTTTCCACCGCTTACCACCCACAAACTAATGGCCAGGCTGAAATATCCAACCGAGGATTAAAGCGAATTCTTGAAAGAACCGTGGGAGAGCATCGTGCCTCATGGGCTGATAAACTTGATGATGCTTTGTGGGCTTTCTGTACCGCATACAAGACTCCGATTGGTTGTACACCATATCGTCTCGTGTACGGGAAAGCATGCCACCTCCCCATTGATTTGGAGCACAAGGCTTACTGGGCCTTGAAGTAGGCTAATTTTGATATCAACAAAGACGGTGACCTACGCAAGATCCAACTCAATGAGCTGAATGAACTCCGTAATGAGGCTTATGAAAATTCTTTGATCTATAAGAAAAAGACTAAGCTCATTCACGACTCTAAGATTAAGAACCGAGAGTTCCAAGTTGGATACAAAGTTTTACTCTTTAACTCTCGGTTGAAAATCTTTTCAGGCAAGCTGAAATCTCGTTGGTCCGGCCCATTCACCATTGCCCAAATTTTTCCATATGGTACTCTCGAGCTCGCTCAACCTAATGGACCTAATTTTAAGGTGAATGGCCAACGAGTGAAGTTTTACTTTGGTGAGGACATCTCTCAGGAGATGATTCCATCCCTCACCACGTTCCCCATGAACTAATTTTGGGTCGAGTCAGGCTCGTGACTCGGTTATCAAAAACAAGCGCTCCTCGGGAGGCAGCCCGAGTATCTATCCTTTTCTGTTTTAACCTCCTAAGTATAGGGGGACCTATATAGGTGTTTGTATTTGTGTGGTGATGTGATTACAGGGTTAAGTGCACTCTTGGAATCTCTGAAGAACCGTGCTCCCGTGTTATCCGAAATCCGGTTCTATCTCTCAACTATCGTGATTCAATTTTCTTCATACTCACATTTGAAATTGATCACGTTAGTCGTCTCTTCCTTAACTTGATTTAACCAACGTGCACAATATCATAAGTGTAGGGGAGACTTTTCCCACATGCTTAAACATTGAGGACAATGTTTATCTTAAGCGTAGGGGGGGCTTCTATCGAAGTTTTAAGTGGACTTTTCCATGAAAATGCCTTCATTTAACCGGAAAATCATCTTTTTCAACATTTTTCAAATTTTTTATTAACTTTGGCCATTTAGTCGTAATTTTTAAATTTTTATCGTTGCTTTCATATGTATATATCTTGTAATAAAGTCAAAATATTAATAAAGTGGTGTAGCTAGTTTAGAAATCTTTGACATATTAGGCCCGTTGCGATTATTTTGACTCAACCCGAATAGACTTATCCAAGTTTATTCTAGCTAGTATCCTTAACCATGTAGACCTTAATTGGTTTATTAGGCTAAGTATCCACGAGTCTCATTACTTGAGATTTTAAATTGTGGAGGACGAGAAATGATAGAGTCAATTATAAGTCGGTATTCTTACACAAGCTCACTTGGTGTAATTATTTGCCTATTCTCCCATCACTTGCTAATAATTTATCTGCAATAAGTAAGGTCGTACGATTTGAAAAGTTACTTAGCTTCTAGCCCAAGATCGTTTAAAAGTTGCTCGGTAATGATAAGAGTTCATAGCCAAGGCATAACTTATGAAGCGGGGCACGAAGATTGGCGAGTCCGAAAAGGCCCTAACAAGGCATGAGGATTCAATATTATTGCTAAAGATCCAAGGTGATGTGAAAGCATTATTCCCAAAATCAATATGAAGGATCAAGACTCACGACGAAAAGCAATCAACTCCCATAAAGATGATGGAGAAGTCTATCCGAAAAGACCCTAACAAGGTATGAGGATAAATAGATCCAAGTCCGAAAAGGAGGCGGATCGTTGTATCTCAAAATCCCAAATAGAGATTGAAGAAATAATCATGAAGTCGTGGTCAACAAAGTTGGAGTACCCCTCAAAAGTCTCCAAGTGAAGAAACTCTATTAACGATGAGAAGACCATTATCTCAAGCACGTCTCTCAAGATTTGAAGTATGAAGTACATGCCAAATATCGGCCCGAGAAAGGTCTCAAATCGTGAACCGAGTTATGCCAAGATATGAACTTTTTGATATCCCGAGAAGCAGTTTTAAGAGATTTTGTCCTTTAGCTAACTATTGATCAAATCGTCCTACTTTGCTTTCAGCCTAAATAAATTATCTAAATAAGTCCAAAAATACATCTTAATGATCATTCTAAGACAAAAACAAAATATAAGAGATACACCTAGGAATAAGGGAGTTTAAGCATATAATTAAGCCATGTGTGTAAGTGTCTGACTTGCTAACTTATAATAACAATGATCTCGTTTTTAAGCTTAGTTTGGGGAACGTGAAACTTGAGGGTGATAAATCTTCGCAGCACCAAAGCCCTAATGTAAGTCCTTGATCTCTTTGCAAGTTATTTCCATGTAGCTATTTTCAAGTGAAAACGGTTTTCTACCCTTTTGTTTCCTTTAAAGTTTTAATTTCTTTTAATACTTTAATTTTTGTTTAGTAGTATTTTAATAAGGCCAAAGTTGATTGATTATGAGAAGAGTGTAGAATTGCTTTATCACTAAGCATTGCATGAGAGCATGGCAATGGTTAAGTGTAGGGGATTTGATAGGTGTGTAAACACCCATCCTTTTTCCACTTAATTCTGGCTAAAACGAGACCAAAACGCGTATTTAATATCATTTGTTTGGAATTATGCGTGGTTTTTGTGTTTATTGTGTTTTCAGAGTTAGCCGGATGAATATTGAAGAAAACATGGGATTGCACGGGTTTTATCGAAGAAAAAGACTCAAGACGAAGTCTATTGTCCAAGAGGTGCAAAAGATTTGAAGTCACTGGGCCTATTTGAAGATTTATCGAAGAAAAGGACCAAAGATGGAAGATTTACATATGTCGAAGAAACTCAAGTCTATTAAACGAAGATATTAAAAGACGAGTTGACTTTAATCGTCGACAAATCCCGAATCAGAATCGAAAACGTCGACTTTTTTGAAAAGACGAGAAGACAAGAAGAAAGGGAGAAAGCCCACTCACCAACCAAAGGGAACACCTATATAAAGAATTCCCTTCACACTTTTCATGCAGTTTTTTCCTTTTTTCTCTCCTTTCTGTTCGTAGGCTTCACCAACACCATTAGGGTGTTTGGTGATTTTGATTCTTGTTTTTCCAATCTTGTAGTTTAATCTTTGTCTTTTGTTTGTTTAACATTAATCAATCAATATCATCTTTCATTTCATCTTGTTCATCTTTCTTCTTTTTGATTCCAAGTCTTAAAGTTTATTTTGTTGAGTTTGATCTTTAAAAGTTATTGGGTTTTAAGTTTTTATTGATGGGATTTGTTGTTTATGGTTAGTATATGATTCGTGGTTAGTTTTACTCAAGTTTTAGTTCAAAACTTGGTGGATTTTGGCTTAAAATCGCGTTCCCCTGTTTTTTCTATCGCCCACTGTTCTTAAGTTTTTCAAAAGTTCCGAATGAAAGTGTTTAAAAGTTCCGAATCAATTTTATTTAAAAGTTCCGAGTAAACTTCCGAATAAACTTCCGAACCAACTTCCGAATCAATCTTTTTCAAATCTTCCGAATCAATCTTTTTTATAAGTTCCGAATCAGTTCAAAACAAAAAGTTCCGAAGGAAAGTCCTTAAAAGTTCCGAATAAACTTCCGAATCAGAGAGTTCCGAATCAAGCTTATTCACTCGGAAGACTTTCGAATCAAGGAGTTCATCCGGAAGAGTTCCGGATCAAGAAAGTTCCGAACCAGAGGGTTCATTCGGAAGAGTTCCGAACCAAACTTCCGAATCAAGACTTCCTGATCAAGGGTAAAGTAGAAACTTCCGAATCAATTTTCTTTTGAGCATTTCGAATTAGAGTTAAGTGATATTCACTGTTTTCTTTTTTTTTTAATACTTAAATTTTAATTCAAGTTTTATTAATTGCTATTAAATTAATTAATTAATTGCTTTTAGTTTAAGTTTACATCTTAGTGCATGTAAACCTTTAGTAGATTAGAAAACCAATCCCCTTTTTAGTAACCAAGAACAATCATTCCACTTAGAGCCGAGATCAATTCGAGAGGATACCGAGATTAATCTGAACCCATATATAAGTAGAAGTATCACAGTTCCTCCACCATTATCAGGAATTTTCATGCCCCCTAGTAATGATACAGGTATAGAGTTAGATGAATCAAAAGTTGTTAAGTCAAATGATTTAAACTCTAGTACTTTGACCCAAGATAAATATGTTGTGACCAAAAACATTGTTTATCCACCTTTAATGAGCAATTTTGTATCTGAAGAACAAGTGTCTAAAACTAGTTCTGCTCCCAAGCAAGTAAAAACTCCTAGCAAGGCATTGGAAAATAATGCAAAACATAATAAAACCAAAAGGGGTGGGATAGGTTTTGAGAAAAATAAGTCAAAACAACCTTTTGGGTCTTCTTTGAGAAGAAAAGGATGTTATATTTGTGGTAGACTAAATCATTTTATCAAAACACTCTACATGAAGATAAAATTGTAAAACAGAAGTCTACACAAAAGGTCACAAAGAAAAGTAAAGGGAAAATGCACAGGTTAATAGGCAAATGGGATCTAAAGATGAAAAAACTAAGTTTGATCATGCTAAAAGAGTAGATAAACCTTATAAGGTTACAAGTATCTCTACCAAGAACTTTATTCCAAGAGCAGTACTTATGAAACAAGGTCTAGTACCTTTGAAGTCTAGTAAACCAAGTACCGACAAGTCTAGAACTACAAGTACTGCTAGACCAAACTCAAGTACCGCTGGTCAAAAGTCTGTCAAACCAAAGTCCCACAAGACTTCTAAGATTGTAGTTGAGAAAGCTAGAACATCTAGAAGTAAGCTTAATAACAAACCAGTGCAAATGTGGGTTCCTAAAGGTGAAAAACCGTGTGTTCAAGCAAGTACTGCTAAAACAGTACTTAAGCCAAAAAGTTTCAAGGAAAACAAACCCACTTATGTCTTTGATTATTTGACTGGAACCATGAAGTATAAGAGTGTGTGTAGTCTTACTGGAAAAACTACCTATCAAACTCTTAAGTATGTAGGTCCCATAAGATCCGAGCCAAATGTGGCTTGGGTCCCTGTTAAAAACTAATAAGTTTTGTCTATGTGCAGGGGCATTTAATTGATGAATTGAAAGATAAAGGTATTATAGATAGTGGATGCTCAAGACACATGACAGGGAATAAAGATTTCCTTGCTGAATTTGAAGAATTAAGAGGTGGACCAGTAGCCTTTAGAGGTAGCAAAGGTAGAATTACTGGCAAATGGAAAATTAATACAGGGAAGTTGGAATTTGAAGATGTGTTATTCGTAACATAATTGAATGAATTCAATCTCTTTTCTGTATCACAAATGTGTGATAAAAAGAACAAGGTGCTTTTTACAGATACAGACTGCTTGGTGCTCTCCAAAGACTTTGAGATGCCTAAAGTATCTCAAGTACTGCTCAAGGTACCCAGGCAAGAAAATATGTACACCTTTAATCTTCATACTATTACTCCAACAGGTGGTATTACATGTTTGCTGGCTAAGGCTTCTAATGATGAATCTAATTTATGGCATAGGAGGTTGGGTCATTTGAATTTCAAGAATCTTAATAGATTGGTGAATAAAAATTTGGTTAGAGGGTTACCTAACAAATCTTTTTAGAATGATTTCACATGTACTGCTTGTTAAAAAGGTAAAAAAAACATAGAGCCTCTTGTAAGACCAAGACTGTCAATTCCGTGACTAAGCCTTTGCAACTTTTTCATATGGATTTGTTTGGTCCAGTTTCTGTTAGGAGTATTAGTCATAAGACCTTTTGCCTAGTTATAACTTATGATTATAGTAGATTCAGTTGGGTTTTCTTCTTAGCACTTAAGAGTGAAACCAATGGATTCCTTAAGGATTTTATCACTTTGGTTGAAAAGTAGTTCACTAAACAAGTCTTAATCATTAGGACAGATAATGGGACAAAATTTAAGAATGCTGAATATTTGATGAATTTTGTAGGTCTAAAGGTATCAAGAGACAATTTAGTAATCCTAGGATTCCACAACAAAATGGAATAGCTGAAAGGAAAAATAGGACACTAATTGAGGCTGCTAGAACTATGTTATCTGATTCTCTTTTGGCAAATATATTTTGGGCAGAAGCAATCAATACTGCATGTTATGTGCTAAATAGAGTCTTGGTGACCAAGCCTCAAAACAAGACACCTTATGAACTTTTGACTGGTATTAATCTAACCATATGTCATTTAAGACCTTTTGGATGTCATGTGTCTATTTTAGATACTCTTGATCATTTGGGGAAGTTTGATGGAAAATCTGATCCAGGATATCTTGAAGGATATTCATTATAAAGTAAAGCATATAGATTTTATAACTTGGCATCTAAGAAGGTTGAAGAAAATTCCCATGTTTATTTCTTAGAGAATAAACCCAATTTCCCAGGAATAGGTTATGCTTGGATGTTTGATTTGGATTATCTAACTAATTCCATGGATTACTATTATATGCAAAAGGATTGTCAAACTAACAATGCAGGAGAGGATATTGGTACAACAAAGTTAGGTACTCAAAGAGAACCTTCTTCATCAGATTCTCAAGATGATGATGTTCACATCTATGTACCAAGTATGTCTAATGTTTCTCCTATGGATGCTACTCCCCAAAAGTAAACAATGCCATCAGCTGATGAACAAGCCTTCCAAGAGCTTAAGAGGCTTCAAGATCAAGAAAATAATGCTACATCTGCTAATAAGCATTCATGATAAGAATCTTTGGAATCACAACACTCAGCAGTACATATTACACCTAGCGGTACCTCATTTGCAAGTACTGCTAAGTCAAATTCTGTAAAGTATGTTGATTCATTAGAAGATATTCTACAAGCTATGGGCGATGAAGATGGTTATGCTAGTCTAAATGAAGGAATCTTCTCCACAGCTTCCTATGACGAGCATGGTACAGTAACTGATTTCAGGAAATCCTAAGTCTGCTGTGCAAACCAGGAGACAACTTCAAGCCAATACTGAAACTCATGCACTTGTGAGTTATGTCAAACAACAGTAGAGAACAAATCATAAGGATACTCGGCATTGTTTGTTTGCCTATTTCTTATCACAAGTAGAGCCTAAGAACATTTCTAAAGCTCTTGATGAAGAAAGTTGGGTAGATGCCATGCAAGAAGAATTAACGCAATTTGAACTACAAAAGGTTTGGATCTTGTGGATCTTCCCTCAAGTAAAAGAGTTATCGGTACTAGACGGGTTTTTAGAAATAAGAAGGATGAAAGAGGAGTTGTTGTGAGGAACAAGGCAAGGCTTGTTGCTCAAGGCTATAGACAGGAAGAAGGGATAGACTATGATGAGGTTTTTGCACTAGTGGCAAGGATAGAAGCCATTAGGTTATTTTTGGCCTTTGCATCATATATGGGTTTTATAGTCTATCAAATGAATGTGAAAAGTGCCTTTCTCTAAGGTACTATTTCAGAGGAGTTATATGTTTCACAACCTCCAGGTTTTGTAGATCCTAAATTCCCCAACAGAGTCTACAAGGTTATCAAAGCACTTTATGGTTTACATCAAACTCCAAGGGCTAGGTATGCAACTTTATCCACTTTTCTGTTAGAACATGGATATAGGAGAGGAACCATTGACAAAACTCTATTCATCAAAAAGAATGCTAAGGATATTATTCTAGTACAAGTCTATGTTGATGACATTATTTTTGGTTCAACCAAGAAATCATGGTGTGAAGAGTTTGAGGCTTTGATGAAAGGAAGATTTCAGATGAGTTCTATGCGAGAACTTACCTTCTTTTTAGGACTACAAGTCAAACAGAGGAAGGATGGAATATTTATCAGCCAAGATAAATATGTTGGTGAAATCTTGAAGAAATTTTCATGTATGGATACAAGGAGTACAAGCACACCTTTTGAAGCAAAGAAATCTTTGTCAAAGATGAACATGGTGAAAATGTTGATATTCACCTATATAGGTCAATGATTGGTTCATTGATGTATCTTACTACTTCAAGACCAGATATTATGTTTGTTGTGTGTGTCTGTTCAAGGTTTCAAGTCAATCCAAAGGTGTCACATCTACATGTTATGAAAAGGATTTTTAAGTATCTTAAAAGTCAACCCAATTTAGGATTATCGTATCCTAGAGACTCAACATTTGATTTGGAAGCTTACTCAGATAGTGATTATGCTGGAGCCAATCATGATAGGAAATCCACAACAGGAGGTTGTCAATTCCTAGGCAGAAGACTCATATCAAGGCAGTGTAAGAAGCAAACCATTGTTGCTACTTCTACAACTGAAGCTGAATATGTAGATGCAGCTCATTGTTGTGGACAAGTACTTTGGATTCAAAATCAGTTGTTAGACTATGGGTTCAACTTCATAAACACCAAGATCTATATTGATAATGAAAGTACTATATGCATTTTCAAGAATCCAGTCTTTCACTCCAAGACCAAGCATATTGAGATAAGACATCACTTCATAAGAGATGCCTATGACAAGAAGCTTATTCAAGTCTTGAAGATTCATACAGACAACAATGTAGCTGATTTGTTGACCAAGGCATTTGATGCAAAGAGATTTGAATTCTTGGTAACACATATTGGTATGCTCAACTAATAAACTACTGCATATGTTAAGGGCAGGTAATAGCTGTACAAATTTTTATGCTAATTTTTATTATATAGTGTTTGTTTTGTGTTTTTGATGTGATTGCAGGTTAATAGAATAAGATAAAATAGGATATAATGATAGTGGAATGCATGAACTGGTCAAATGTGTGAGGTACCGTTATGGATCCAAGTACCGCTAGCACAAATCCAAGTACCGAGTATGTTCCATGTACCGCTACATATCCGTTGTACCGTTGAGGATCTCTTTTGTAAATTTGTCGTTTTCTTCGCGCTTGGGTCTGTTATTTACATAAATACTTACTCCAATTACACAATTGATTCACCTAACCTTTTATTCTTATCTCTTAATTCTATAACCTTCTCTCTTAAATACTAATGGCTGCTTTACAAGTGATCTTTAAGCACAACCTAGTTGCGAACCTTGCTCAGAATGATGATTCTCTTGGTTTCCATGGGATACTTGGATTTTTATCTCGAAGTCATATTCATTTTGCGCTTATTGTAAGTCCTATTGTCTCTATTCCTATTGTTACACAATTTTGGAATACTGATGTCAGGTACTCGTCATAATCAACCTTGCATTAGGGCTAGGGTGAATAATAAGAATATTTATGTGACTGAGGTACTGCTAAAGGCTAGTTTAAGACTAAATGATAAAAATGGACTAAGTATGTTAAATAATATAGATATGCATGATGGCCTAGCAGCCATGGGTTATCTAGGGAAAGTCTTACTTTCTTTAAAGCTTTATTTTCACCACAATGGAAATTGCTTTTTCATGCCATTATTCACTGTATGAGCTCCAAAAGTACTTCTTTTGATCAAATCCATGCTGCATTGGCATCAGCTGGTATTTGTCTAGCAAATGACAGAGTTTTTAATTTTTCAAGATTAATTTTTGAAGGCATGACTAAGAATTTGGAAGGATTTAAAAAGTTTTTGATGTATCCTAGATTCATTCAGGCTTTAGTTAATGACCAAATCCCTAACCTACCAGAGTTGACAAATACATGGGATGTTCCTACATTTACAAAGAGAACTTTCTCTTTCTTGACCAAACAAGGCAATGCCTTTATAGGAACTATCACACCCTTATTTGCAAATATGTTAGCCCAACCTGCCAACCAAGAAGGTGAGGAACCTAGCTCAGCTATTGCTTCTCAACAAACTCCTTCTCACTAGACTCCCCGTTCTTCTGAAGATACTCAATCTTCTTCTCACAATGTTGGTAATCAACTAATTCAGATGAGATGATCCACACATATGTTGCTTCAATTGCTGCTAGTGGTTCACCACAAGCACAAGCAACAGAGATGGTGGATGTTGCAAATTTTGTGCACTAGCTTGTCTATACAGGTACATGTATTGCAAAAGGAGAAACTTCCTCAAGATAAGAGAATTTCTGAATTAGAGGACAATTTAATCAGACTATGGAATCAGGTATCTCCTTGGGTGAGGCAGAACAGATCAATTCAGAAAGCTGCTCTTAAGAAGCAAAGATTCAGGAACCTCAAGAAAAGGCAACTGAATGCAACCAAACAGGGGAGGAATTATGAAGAACTACAACCTTCTTCTGACATTCATACTAGGGTCTCTGGAAATGACATCAATTTTGAAGCTGATGATGTCATTGGAAATTTTGAAGATGGTAATGGCATAGAGACTATTGTGGAAAAAGATAGCTTGGAGCCTACAAACATGGAGCTTCAACAAGAAGAACCACAACATGCTCATGAGGAACCACAAAATGAAGAGATTTTGGTGACTCAGCCACAACCACAACCTCAATCACCACAACTAAAGTGAATTAGATTAGTTTCTATGAGAAGCTGGAGGAAATCAATGTTCAATTTCCTGAGTCTTCAACTCCACCTCAAAGGCAATTCTGGTTTCACAAGAAAAATTCTTTCCAAGTACTATCAAGATCAAGAGTGAGTTATGTATCAGACAAGACTGAGGAGTTACAAATTGAGAAGACTGCTTCAAAAGAAGAAAAAGTATCTGGAGATACTTTGGTGATTCAAGAAACAAGTGTGTCTTACACTGGTGAAGCAAACATTGTTGAAGAGCCAAGTACTGCTAAGCCAACTAAGCCGACTACACGTACCGCTAGTGAACAACCTTCACTACATTCTTCTGCAGAAAGTCAAACTCCTTTTTGAGAGGATGAGACTTTAGCACAAGTACTGCTTGATCTAAGGGAGAAGAGCTCAGCTAAAAAAGAAAAACAAGCAGAAGCAGAGTTAAAGGCACAACAAGAAATTCTTGCTAAGAAAGAAAAAGCTAAAGGCAAGAAGATTCAAGCTTCACAACCCACCAAAGGTGTTGTCATTCAACAGCAATCAAATGAAGATGAAGAGAGAAAATCTTCAAAGCTAAAGAAAAAACTACCTAAAATCAATCCAAAGGATAAGGGCAAAAAGGTGTTACAATCTGAATCTGTGGAAGAAAGTGATTCAGATGATGACATTAGAAAAGTCATGAATAGATTCAACCAACTAGAGCATAATGAAGAGTTAGCTTTCAGATTACAAGCACAAATGCATGAAGAAAATATACAAGAAGACCTTGAAGCAAAGCAACAAATGCTTGAAGCTCAAATAGTACAGCAAGAATGGAACATTGAAGAATATGATAGAATACAGGCTGAACATAAAGCAAGTGAGCTTCTTGCAGAATCATTGCTAGCTGAAGAAAGGGATTCTTATGATGAAGAGGAGAAAGATAAACTAATTGATGATTTAGTGAGGGACCAACAAAGATTCTTTGCAGAAAAGAGAAGAAAAGAAAGGGTTAAGCCTCCAACCACTATGCAAATCAGAAATCAAATGATGACCTATCTCAAGAAAGTCAAGCATTTTACCCATGCTCAATTGGTCAGAAAGACTTTTGAAGAAATCAAGGCTTTGTATGAACAGCACAAGAGGACCAAGTTGAATTTTGTTGAGATTGGTTCTGAAAAGGACAAGCAAGACATTGAAGATGTAAGGAAGCATCTTCAACAACAAAGACAATTTGGATGTACCCCCAGACTAGATGCAAGTACTGTTGTACAAAAGGAAGCATCTCCACCCATCAAGACTACCTATGTTAGGAAGAAGAAAAGGGTGATAGAAGTTTCAAAGGGAGCAGAGATTATTCAAGGAATGGATGAGGGGAATACAACTCAAGATGCTAGCAAGAAGATTGAAAATGTACAAGCAGTACATACACAGTCAACAGTACTTAAGGAAACAGTACATACTGATTTGGAGGAGGGTTCAATAGAGTTTGAAGGAACCTCCAAGGGTGTTAAAAGGAAAAAATCAACAAAGAAGAAGCAAGAAACTAAGAAAAAGGTGAAGTCTACTGAACAAGATAGTGATGATGATGAAAGCTACAAAAAGCACTTAAAGATAGTGAACTTTGAAGATCAGTGCATTGACACATAAATCTTTGGAAAGAAGTCAGATATCATAAGATGGACAAGTGCTATGAAGGATGGATTAGAAATTCATGGAATCACTAGGTCAGATGGAACATTCAGAATGTTTAGACTACTTGAAGAGATTCTACACATCCTTGACAGACAAGACATTCAAGATCTTAATAGATTTGTTGGAGGTGGAAGTAAAGGTCAAGCAGAAGCCACATTACTGAGGAATGTATTGAAGTTTATGTATGAGCTACATACTTATGATCAAAGAATATTGAAGGACTTAGAGAATCAGGTTCCTACTTACTAGAGATAGGTTGTCCCATAAATTTAGATGATTAAAGATAGAAAATAGATGAAAAGAGATGGATTCCTAGAGAGAGAAAGTAGTGAGAGAAAGTAGAGAGAAAGAGATGATTAACTTAATATTAGATTAGAATAATGAGAGTTACAAATGATCATCCAGCCTTCCTAACATGCTAGGAAGGGCCTTATATAGTCGGGCTTACATGTAACCATAATGGGCTATATTGATTGGACCGGGCTTGTCTTTTGGGCTTTAAGTAGCTTAAATCCAAGCCTGTGAACCACGACTATTTAACTATCTATTACAACGTTCTAAAAATATTACAATAGAAACTTATGACCGAACATTCTTGTTTGACTCAATATTTTGAAGCTAACAATCTCCCCCAATGTGGGGTCATTCCTCTTCGATATTTGGAGATTAGTGGAGATTTATGAATTTCGTCATAAATGAGTCTTGAACGTGTAACAGTAGTTTTGTTCCTTCATGTTGTGATCTTAGAGCCTTTGTCATTGTCTTTCGACTTAGTCTTTTATCTTGAGATCTTCAAATCATTCTTGACTGTCTTTGTCGTCTTGTGATCTTGTGTCTTTATCCACATGCTCATACTATTAACTGTTGAATAAGTCTTTAGGCATGAATATGTGGTTTTTGAATCTTTGACTTTGTTGAGTACACCGTGACGCCACCTTCTCGAGACAAAACATAGACACGGACTGAATGGCTTTGACATTCGTCCTAAATCGGCAGCGTTTTACCTCCAGTCGATGAAGACCGTTATACGATATTAAATATCGTACCTGTGATTAGGTAGATTCAATTAAGAATCTCCTTGACAAGGTTTCGCGGTTGTACTGGTCGTTCCCTTTACTCGACCGTCTCAAAGCAAGACTACGAACATAAAGAGTGAATCAATTGGATAAATATCCACTTGATTAAAGTCATCAATTCAAATTCCTGGAACAAGTTTGATTCATTAAGAATCTTACCATTGTTGCTTTCCAGTTGACACAAGTTTGATTCATAAGAATCTCACAAGTCACCTACCGTAGCGCTGTTTGATGTTAACGCTAGAAGGATTTCCATTCGTCACTGCGGATATTAATGAATATCACTCTGAATGTTCTGGAAAGACCATAAAGATAATGCGTAGAAACCTGAAACGAGTTTGAATCAATTCAGAATCAAACCATTGTTGCTTTTCAGTTCTACACATGTTCAATTCATAACGAATCTTTCATATGACCTACCGCAGTGCTGTTTGATGTTAACACTAGAACAGATTTCCACTCATCATTGTGAATACTAACTAGTATCACTCTGAGTGTTCTAGCAATATCGCAAGGATATAGCGTAGGACTCTCTTTATCTTCATCCGTGTGTCCTAACGAGATTTGATTGATCTCTTGGCTCTAGACTCGATTTGTGCACTTTTGGTAGTCGGAGGCTGGAGCATATGCCACCTATTCAATATCAACTATCTCGGAGTGAGAAAGTCAATAGAAGTCGTGTTGATCTCCGTGACAATAAAACAAACTTCTTTGAGAGAAGCCTGAGTAGCTAGGAAAGGGTTGTGCTTCACATCACTGGGTACATGATGAGTTTGTCTTCATGATGTGTTGACCCGGTTTCTGCCTAAGTTGTATGGAGGGCTTCTTTCTTTACACCCTTTATCCTTACATTTCTTTTTCATTCTTCAACCCCTTCAATGCTTACCAAGACATCATTACTAGCACCTTGTTGTGATTGTTCAAGTGCTATCATCAGTACTTAGTCGGCATTCAGCTACGTTCACATTCTACTCCATCTTTCCTAAGGACTTCTAATAATCTATTGGATTGTCCCTGGGAAGATCCCTCTGGTCCTGGTTGGATCATAGGACTTAAACTTAACCACCCTTTTGACACCAATAACGTCATGAATTTAAGATGTTGTGGGTTTTGATCGTAACCATGAGTGCTTGAGTCTTTAGATCACATTTTAATCACATTTTCTCCCCCTATCTCTAATATATAAAATCTTTTGATATTAGAGATACCAAATTTGATTAAAATATATTTTGAAAAATAGTTTTGAAAATCTCCATGAGAAAGATGTGTTAATCTTTTGCATGAAGTTAAAATGCTCCCCCTCAAAAATTGATCCAATGGAATTGTCATTACGAGTATATGATCCACATTAAACTTTTAAGGATAGGAGTTGTTGAACACACAATTTTTGAAAGATTTTGAATATCATTGAGAAATTCTTGAAAAAATTGTGTTCAACGCTTTTTGAAAAATCAATTCTTTTTGGCGAAAAGGTTTTTCTAAAGCATAAACTTGAGTTCATAGACTTTGAACGTCTTGACAAAGCCACTCAAGTGTATGAAGATTTAACTTCTTTTGCTGAGGGTAAGAGCACGAAATCGTACACTCCCCCGTGAATATAGTTACGGGTTGCAGTCTGAAAGTGATTACAAGCCATTGTGTTGAGCTCAAAACATTGAATGTTTTGTGACAAGCTCAACCCGAGATAGATTGCTCTACCCGTTGTTGGAAATATTGTCCAAAAGAGACAATTTCCGTTAAAAAGATAGAAATGACATGTTTTGAAAAATATTTACAACTTTCATTCGAGCTTTATGTATACACCCGTGTCGTTATTGAGCGACGTACGTCCATATTATCGACAGTGAAAGACATGTTGAGAAGAATATTTTTGGATTATCAAAGATTTTTTAATTTTTTATTGCTTTTTCATTAATATTTACAGATAGATGTTTGATAGACGAATCAAGCAGGCTTCTTTGCCAGAACCTCCAGTTCTGCTGGAGTCAAAAATCTCATACCAATTTGCCAAACTAGATACGCAAACCTCTCTTTCGAAAGAGCTTTTGTAAACAAGTCAGCTAATTGGTAATCCGTTCCAACAAAGTATAGTTAACGATACCTCTTTCAACTTGTTCCTTTATGAAGTGGTATCTGACATCGATGTGCTTCGTGCGAGAATGTTGTACCAGATTGCAGGAGATGGCTATGGCCGACTTTGAGTCACAGTACACAGGTACTTTATCAAAGTGGAAGCCATAATCCGTGAGTTGTGTTCTTATCCAAAGAACTTGAGCACAACACGCAGATAGAGACACATACTCCGCTTTGGCTGATGACAATGATGTGGAATCCTGATTCTTGGAAGACCATCCCACAAGCTTATCTTGACCTAGAAATTGTGCACCACCAGAAGTACTTTTACGTGTATCAAGACACCCTGCATGATCAGAATCTGAATAGGCCGTTAGAAAGAAACCGGTTTCCCTCGGATACCAGAGTCCCATGTGAATGGTATTCTTAAGGTACCGAAAGATCCGTTTAACCTCCTTGAGGTGCTTTACTGTGGGTCATTCTTGATATCGTGCACAATAGCATGTAGCATGATGAATATCAGGTCGGCTTGCTGTCAAGCACATGAGGGACCCGATCATGGAACGATATCTCGTTTGATCTATGGGTAATCCCTCCAGATCAGCATCTAGGGATGTGGTTGATAATGGTGTCCCAACGAGGTCACATGATGTCATACTATGCTTTTTGATTATCTCTTGACAATACTTAGCTTGGTTAATGAAGATACCACTTGGGGATTGGTTAACTTGAATTCCTAGAAAGAATTTTAGTTCGCCCATCATAGACATTTCAAATCTGTTGTGCATTACTTTTTCAAACCATTTTGAAAGTTTTGGGTTTGTAGACCCGAAAATAATGTCAT
Source organism: Glebionis coronaria (assembly GCA_025667525.1). Lineage (NCBI taxonomy): Eukaryota > Viridiplantae > Streptophyta > Magnoliopsida > Asterales > Asteraceae > Glebionis > Glebionis coronaria. The sequence continues at coordinate 180,075 of JANFOE010000521.1, forward strand.
CAACATAAATCTGCACAAGCAAATGTCATCCCCATATTTATAAGTGAACAAAGTTAGATCAATGAAACCTTTGAGAAACCATTGGAGACCAGAAATTTCGAGAGTTCGTCATACCACGCCCTTGGAGCTTGCTTGAGTCCATAAAGTGCTTTGTGGAGACGATACACCTTGTCAGGATAGTGAGGATTGACGAACCTTCCGGCTGTGTGACATAGACTTCTTCCTTTAAAGGACCGTTAAGAAATGCCGTCTTTACGTCCATTTGATAGACAATGAATCCCTTATGTGCAGCATAAGCAAGAAAAATACTGACCGCTTCCATCCGAGCTACTAGTGCAAATGATTCTTCAAAATCAATACCCTCTTTCTGTCCATACCCTTTAGCCACTAGCCTAGATTTATTCTTGATGATCGTGTTCCTTTCATCCATCTTGTTTTTCCAGATCCATCGAAGATTTAATGGTATTACATCGTATGGTCTGTCAACAAGTTCCCAGACTTTAAGTCTTTCAATTTGTTGAAGTTCATCCGTCATCGATTCAATCCAATCATGATCAGCCATGGCTTCTTTGATGTTTTTCGGTTCAGTTGAACTCACGGTGAGTACGAACATACAAACATCGCCATCGGTGTTAATCTGTCGTCTTGTGCGAACGGGCTGTGAAGGGTTTCCAATTACATGAACCAAAGGATGATCTCGGGTCCAATGATGTTTTGATGGATGTAGTTGGTAGAATGTATGCATATTTGACGGATCAACATGGCGAGTAGAAGACTCTCCAGTTTCGTGTACCGGTGTACCGAATGGGTTGATAAATTCGTCTTCGTCAGATAATGCATTGTCTGCTTGATTTGTGTTCTCTGGAGCAATAACAGTAGTTGTGGATGTTGTAGGATCGATTGTTGAAGTGATATTCTGAGGAGGTAAATCTGCAGCAATCGGTGTTGAAGTAGATGAAGTTGTATCCTTTTCTTGACGATGATCGGTATCATCATTCTTATCATGAGTGAGAGTGGAAGGCTTCGATACAACTTATTTCTACCCCGTGAAATATTCATCATACATTGGTCCATATAACATTTCCAACTCTTCAATTGTCGTGTTGACTGTCATATCAGCTCTAGGAACATTTTCTGGAACCAGCGTTGAACTTGACGGTTCATTGCTGTGCTCTTGAGTTCCGAGTTTCGTGCGGTTGTGAACGGAAGTCGTTTGTCGTTGTGGATTGGGACTTAAACTGTTTTGTTCAAGTGCCATTTCTTGTAATTCATCAAATCGGATGTGAATAGTCTCGACAATCAATTTTGTTCTCTTGTTGTATACTCTATACCCCTTAGACTGAGTTGCATATCCCACAAGAATACATGCATCACCTTTCTCTTTCATCTTATCCAAATTTTCACCATCTCGTATAATGTAACAAGTACATCCAAAAACATGAAGGTGTTTGAGTGAAGGTTTTCGATCATGAATTATGTGATATGGTGTCTTTTCGTGTCTAGGAATAATTAAGGATCGGTTTTGTGTGTAGCATGCGGTTGACACAGCTTCGGCCCAAAATTATAGTGGAAGTTTTGAAGCGGAGAATAATGTTCGAGCAGCCTCAACTAAAGTACGGTTTCGTCTTTCAACAACGCCATTTTGTTCGGGTGTTCGAGCAATAGATGTTTCATGTTCAATTCCTTCGGCTTCAAAATAGTTTCTCAGATTTGAATTCAAAAATTTTGTACCTCTGTCAGTACGAACCACTTTAACTTGAGCTTGAAGACCACGTTGTATCAGTTTAAGAAAGCTTATGAGAACTTCGGGTGTTTCATCCTTGGACCTCAAGAAGTGATTCCATGTGTACACGTATGGGACCACACAGATCCATATGAAGAAGATCTAACCGTCCTTTAGAGCTTGGTGTGGTCTTTGTTTTGAAGTTACTTCGTTTAGCTTTACAAAGTTCACAAGAGGAACAAAGATGATCCTCGATGAATTTCAAACTTGGAAGGCCTCTCACAATATCTTTCTTGGAAACCAAGTTGATGGTATCAAAGTTAAGATGAGAAAGACGTTGATGCCTTAACCATGCCTGAGTCGTTGAAGCTTTAGCCATGAAGCAAATTGGAGTTGATGAAGTTGTGTCTTGTAGTGAAATTGTGTAAATATCAGTACCCCGTGTACCGGTAAGTAAGTCATTCCCATCATAATCACGAACAAAACATGTCTTCTTTCTGAAAGCAACCTCCAAATCCGCATCACAGAATTGACCAACCGAGAAAAGATTGTGATTGAGCCGTTCGACGTAGTATACCCTTTTGATCGTGATATTTCCTTGATCCAAATCTCCATATCCTAGGATCGGTGCAAATTGATCATTTCCGAATCGGACTGTACCCAGGAACTTCTCCACGAAGTTAATTAGAAGCTTGAGATTCCCCGTCATGTGCTTCGTGCATCCGGAGTCCAGTATAAAGAGAATTATTTATATCACCTATAGAAGAGTTAGAACACGAAGCATTTGCTAAATTGGATACCACAGTAGTTGTGATTATAGAATCATTAGTGTCCTTAGCAACATTTAAAGGCATACTAACACTCGTTTTCACATTTTCTGTCCTAGCTTTAGGCATCCATTTATATCCTGGAGGACATTGATTAGCAAACCACCATTTCGAAGACTTACTAGCAGACTCATATAATTCCTTAATTCTACTTCTAGGGTTCTTAGTGATGGAGTCTGATGCATTACTTTTCTTAGTGGGGGTAGCACCAGAATGGTTCACTTTGTGTTTGGGTTTGCTAGCTCTAATAGGCATCACAACTTGCTTCTTAGTTCTAGTATCTAAGCCTTTGACTTTATTCATAGCACACATAGAATGATTAGCATTAGCACACTTTCCACATTTGACACAAACAAATTTCACATTAATAGCATTCAAATCGTCATTACATGCGATTATAGACTTTTTATTCTTAAAAACATTCAAATTCCTAGGGTGTTCTTCTACTTCCTTCATCTTCTCTTGACTCTTGTGTTTCCAGACCTTATCATTCATTTGAGTGCGCTTAAGTTGAGGCCAGCTAACAATAGTAGTGGAAACTATTCCTGTAGTTGAAGACACACGAATATTAGTGTTTCTAGAAGTCTGAGGCGAGTGAGTATCTTTGTTTGTGGGCTTAGTGGGCATTCTATACATCCCTGGTTTAATCACATTATTGTGCTTAACGCTTGGTGCTATTGTATTCTTTATGGGTTGATTCTGTGGTAACCTTTCCTTTCCTTTCCATCCATCTTGGGGGAAAACACAGGTTTTGCAAACGAGGAATTTGATAAAGCAGATGGTTTTCCCAAGATAGAGGATCTATTCACTTTAGAGGCATTGGGTTGTCTAACAACAGGTTTCTTAATGCTAGGTTCCACAACTTTCCCACCCATTTTAGCAACGAGTTTATTCAACTCTGCTATCGCTCTTTCCTTGTCTTGTAACTGAGCTTTCAACCCTTTAATTTCCAAATTCTGTTCATTCATTTCACGAAACGTTTTGGAAAGTTTTTCTTGCAAGTTATTATCATGTGGAAAACTACCAACGTCTTTTTTCAAAGCAAGTTCAAGGGAATGACAATGTTTTTGAAGGAAATCAATTTTGTGTTGAAGTAACTCAAAAGCCTTTTTATCAACATTTTCTTTACGTTTCGAAAGCTTAATTTCAAGACGCTCACATTCTTTGATCTTATCAAGATATTTGCATGCAACATCAGAATATTCATCAATATCAGCACAAGATGTAAACTAAGCACACATAACATCTTTAGAAACGCATTCTTGCAAGAGTAAATCATATTCATCTGAAAAATCAGACTTTTCCATTTGAAGATCATCAATGTGTTTCTCAAGAGACTCAACATATTTTAAATCATCAAACATTTCAGTCCGAATGTACTCCTCAAGTTGAAGAACAGTTTCTTCAATCAACGTCGTGTTTGGAATTAAGAGTTCTTTCACAAGCAAGGTAATATCTTGAGGAATCAGGCGTTACCACTCAGCATTTTCATGTTTTGCCTAATCTCTTTCAACAATATATTTAACATTATCTATGTGGTGTTTAAGAATACCTAATGTTTTCCTACTCTTGCTTTTGGATTCATCTAGAGGAAGGTAGTTTATATATTTGTAAACATTAGATTTCTTAGTGGCAAAAGCTTTCTTCCATTGAATTCTCTTTTGTTTGCATTCTAAGAACACTTCCTCACGAGTTTTCTGAGTTTGTTTGTTGAAAAGGCCATAAAGACTATTCATATAAGCATAATTATATGGTTTCACAAACTCCTTATTGACAAGTGGTCGACTATCATCATCCCAAAGGGTAGTCTCTTCACTATCGGCACTTACAGGCATGCAATCAAGATCGGTCCTTTCAGTCTAATCAAGATAAAGACACGGGTTCGCAGCTTGAGCTTTGGCAAGGTACTCAGGACTTGCAAAGCTAGCTTGACCTTTAAACATCGACGGAGGTGCTAGCATTCTTACGGTTTGAATAGAATCATGCGTTTTATAAACAACTTTCTTCAAAAATTCGACTTGTTCTTCTAGTTTTGTTACTTTTTCGGTTTCTTTATCATATCTACTTTTGAAGTCTTGTTTTAACGCATCTACCTCTTGTTTCTTAACCTCAAGAATTTTAGCAGAATCGGTAGTGGTCATAGAGAGCTTTTGTTCAAGTTCATTAACTTTGGTATTGGCAAGGTACGTTTTTTGACGTTCATCCATTAAGAAAACATTATATTGAGCTTCTCTTTGGCTAATAACTGAAGAGTTGTATTACATTTGTTTTCAAAATCGTCCTTTTGACTTTTTAACGTACTACCCTTGTACCCCTCAAGCTCTTTGGTTTTCTGAAGGAGCTCATCTCTAAAGCTTTCAGTCATCTCACTCGATTTTATAAGAGCAACTTTGCATTCTTCCAAATTTTGAGTGAGCGTAGCATTTGCCTTATTTAATTGGTTTTGACTCTTTTTATTTTCAGTGACATCTTTTTGTAAAGTGGCAATTAAATTAGCAAGCGCAATACGTTCCTCTTCATCATATTCATTTGCATGTTGATCATCCTCAGACACATTATTGCACATGAGACTGAAAGGACCGATCTTGATTGCATGCCTGTAGGTTCCGATAGTGAAGAAACTGCCCTTTGGGATGATGATAGTCGACCACTTGTCAATAAGGAGTTTGTGAAACCATATAATTATGCTTATATGAATAGTCTTTATGGCCTTTTCAACAGACAAACTCAGAAAACTCGTGAGGAAGTGTTCTTAGAATGCAAACAAAAGAGAAATCAATGGAAGAAAGCTTTTGCCACTAATAAATCTAATGTTTACAAATATATAAACTACCTTCCTCTAGATGAGTCCAAAAGCAAGAGTAGGAAAACATTAGGTATTCTTAAACACCACATAGATAATGTTAAATATATTGTTGAAAGAGATTCGGCAAAACGTGAAAATGCTGAGTGGCAACGTCCGATTCCTCAATATATTACCTTGCTTGTGAAAGAACTCTTAAATCCAAACACGGCGTTGATTAAAGAAACTGTTCTTCAACTTGAGGAGTACATTCGGACTGAAATGTTTGATGATTTAAAATATGTTGAGTCTCTTGAGAAACACATTGATGATCTTCAAATGGAAAAGTCTAATTTTTCAGATGAATATGATTTACTCTTGCAAGAATGCGTTTCTAAAGATGTTATGTGTGCTTATTTTACATCTTGTGCTGATATTGATGAATATTTTGATGTTGCATGCAAATATCTTGATAAGATCAAAGAATGTGAGCGTCTTAAAATTGAGCTTTCGAAACGTAAAGAAAATGTTGATAAAAAGGCTTTTGAGTTACTTCAACACAAAATTGATTTCCTTCAAAAACATTGTCATTCTCTTGAACTTGCTTTGCAAAAAGACGTTGGTAGTTTTCCACATTATAATAACTTGCAAGAAAAACTTTCCAAAACGTTTCGAGAAATGAATGAACAAAATTTGGAAATTAAAGGGTTGAAAGCTCAGTTACAAGACAGGGAAAGAGCGATAGCAGAGTTGTAGAAACTCGTTGCTAAAATGGGTAGGAAAGTCGTGGAACCTAGCATTAAGAAACCTGTTGTTAGACAACCCAATGCCTCTAAAGTGAATAGATCCTATATCTTGGGAAACCATCTGCTTTATCAAATTCCTCGTTTGTAAAACCTGTGTTTGCCCCCAAGATGGATGGAAAGGAAAGGTTACCACAGAATCAACCCATAAGGAATACTATAGCACCAAGCGTTAAGCACAATAATGTGATTAAACCAGGGATGTATAGAATGCCCACTAAGCCCACAAACAAAGATACTCACTCGCCTCAGACTTCTAGAAACACTAATATTTTTGTGTCTTCTACTACAGGAATAGTCTCCACTACTAGTGTTAGCCGGCCTCAGCTTAAGCACACTCAAGTGAATGATAAGGTCTGGAAACACAATAGTCAAGAGAAAATGAAGGAAGTAGAAGAACACCCTAGAATTTGAATGTTTTTAAGAATAAAAAGTCTGTTATCACGTGTAATGACGATTTGAATGTGCTGAATGATTTGAATGCTATGAATGTGAAATTTGTTTGTGTCAAAGGTGGAAAAAATGCTAATGCTAATCATTCAATGTGTGCTACGAAAATTTTGAAAGGCGTAGATACTAGAACTAAGAAGCAAGTTGCGATGCCTATTAGTGCTAGTAAACCCAAACGCAAAGTGAACCATTCTGGTGCAACCCCCACTAAGAAAAGTAATGCATCAGACTCCACCACTAAGAACCCTAGAAGTAGAATTAACGAATTATATGAGTCTGCTAGCAAGTCTTGGAAATGGTGGTTTGCTAATAAATGTCCTCCAGGATATAAATGGATGCCTAAAGATAGGGGAGAAAATGTGATTAAAATGTGATCTTATATAAGACTCAAGCACTTTAACTCTTTACCTACATGTGCGAAACACTTTCGATTATCGATGCACATGTGAAGGGGGAGCATTTCTGAAACGACAAAACTAGCAAGGTGTTAAATGTTTTTTAAACACTTTGTTAGTATTTAAAGTGGTTTTCATGGCTACGATCAAATACCCACAACATCTTCAATTCACGACGTTATTGGTGTCAAAAGGGTGGTCAGGTTTAAGTCCTATGATCCAACCAGAACCGGAGGAATCTTCCCAGGGACAATCAATATATTATTAGAAGTCCTTAGGAAAGATGGAGTAGAATGTGAACGTAGCTGAATGCCGACTAAGTACTGATGATAGCACTAGAATAATCACAACAAGGTGCTATTAATGATGTCTTGGTAAGCATTGAAGGGGTTGAAGAATGAAAAAGAAATGTAAGGATAAAGGGTGTAAAGAAAGAAGCCCTCTATACAAATTAGGCAGAAACCGGGTCAACACATCATGAAGACAACTCATCATGGACCCAGTGATGTGAAGCACAACCCTTTCCTAGCTACTCAGGCTTCTCTCAAAAGAAGTTTGTTTTATTGTCACGGAGATCAACACGACTTCTATTGACTTTCTCACTCCGAGATAGTTGATATTGAATAGGTGGCATCTGCTCCAGCCTCCGACCACTAAAAAGTGCACAAATCGAGTCTAGAGCCAAGAGATCAATCAAATCTCGTTAGGACACACGGATGAAGATAAAGAGAGTCTTACGCTATATCCTTACGATATTGCTAGAACACTCAGAGTGATACTACTTAGTATTCACAATGATGAGTGGAAATCCTTCCAGTGTTAACATCAAACAGCACTACGGTAGGTTATGTGTAAGATTCTTTATGAACTGAACATATGTAAAACTGAAAAGCAACAGTGGTTTGATTCTAAATTGATTTAAACTCGTTTCAGGTTTCTACGCAATATCTTTATGGTCTTACCAGAACATCCAGAGTGATATTCATTAAAATTCACAGTGACGAATGGAAATCCTTCTAGCGTCAACATCAAACAGCGCTACGGTAGGTGACTTGTGATATTCTTATGAATCAAACTTGTGTCAACTGGAAAGCAACAATGGTAAGATTCTTAATGAATCAAACTTGTTCCAAGAATTTGAATTGACGACTTTAATCAAGCAGATATTTATCCAATTGATTCACTCTTTATGTTCGCGGTCTTGCTTTGAGACGGTCGAGTAAAGAGAACGGCTAGTACAGCCGCGAAACCCTGTCAAGGAGATTCTTAATTGAATCTACCTAATCACAGGTACGGTATTTAATATCGTATAACGGTCTTCACCGACCAGAGGTAAAACGCTACCGATTTAGGATGAATGTCAAAGCCATTCAGTCTGTGTCTAAGTTTTGTCTCGAGAAGGCGTCACGGTGTACTCAGCAAAGTCAAAGATTCAAAACCACATATTCATGCCCAAATACTTATTCAACAATTAATAGTGTGAGCATGTGGATAAAGACACAAGATCACAAGATGGAAAAGACAAGTCAAGAATGATTTGAAGATCTCAAGATAAAAGACAAAGTCGAAAGACAAAGTCGAAAGACAAAGTCGAAAGACAATGACAAACAAGGTTGTCAAAATCCCGATCTTGATCTTAAAATCTTACGATTTTACGATATTGTAAAACAAAAACGATCCGGATCTTACGTAAGATCTTTGCATACTTAAGATCTTATAGGATCCCGATCTTGATCATAGGATCTTAGGATCTACTACGATCCGATCTTACTTTTCTCGAACGACAAAATAAAAAACTTCAAATTTATAGGTTCTATTTTGTATAATCTGAACAATAACGTGTAAATCTTCTTATATATTTCATAATAATAATTTATAACCATATTTTTATGAAATATTCGTACAATTTTGTGTTGGCAATGTATATTAATTTGTAAATTAATAAAGTATTGCAAAAACTACTACGAAATTACATCATATTAGGATCTTACGATCCCGATCCTACTTTACGATCTCGATCTTGCAACGATGAAAACGATCCTAAGTATGATCCCGATCTTAAAAACCTTGATGACAAAGACTCAAGTATCACAGCATGAAGGAACAAAACTACTGTTACACGTTCAAGACTCATTTATGACGAAATTCAAAAATATCCATTGGAATCCAAATATCGAAGAGGAATGACCTCACATTGGGGGAGATTGTTAGCCTCAAAATATTGAGTCAAACAAGAATGTTCGGTCATAGGTTTCTATTGTAATATTATTAGAACATTGTAATAGATAGTTAAATAGTCGTGGTTCATGGGCTTGGATTTAAGCTACGTAAAGCCCGAAAGACAAGCCCGGTCCAAACAATATAGCCCATTATGGTTACATGTGTAAACACATAATGTATGATTTTCATCTCTAATGTGACTTTTAGGGTCAATGAATAGAAACAAGTAAATGTCTCATAGAGTAAATTTCGTCATCCTTGATTGTCATACATTCCATGCTAAGTGCAAAAACGAGATCATTGTTGGTACAAGTCACAATGCTAACACTACTCATACGTCCAAATTGTGTAATACTTTTTCTCCCCGCAATCCTAGTTATTATAAAAGGAAATGGGTTTCTAGAATTTTTAACTATTTGTCATGGATCACAAGTGATTCATATTGACTTATTTGAGTATTTATTAGTCCGAAAGTAAAGTAAAACGATTTAATCGATAGTTAGCCGAAGGACAAAATCTTTTAAAACGGCTTCTCGTGTATCTCCTTAAGTTCATATCTTGGCATAACTCGTTTCACGATTTGAGACCTTTCTCGGACCGATATTTGGCATGTACTTCATACTTCAAATCTTGGGAAGACGTTCTTGAAATTATGGTCTTCTCTTCATATATTGGAATTTCTTCACTTGACGTTTTTGAGAGATTCTTCATACTTGGACCACGACTTCATCATTTTTCTTCAATCTTTATTTTGGATTTTGATATAAAACGATCCGCCTCCTTTTAGGACTTGGATATATTTATCCTCATACCTTGTAAGGGTCTTTTTGGATAGACTTTCTCCATGATCTTTAGGGGAGTAATTGCTTTTCGTCGTGTGTCTCGGTCCTTCATATTCATTTAGGAATAATGATACTTCACATCATCTTGGATCTTTAGCAACAAAATAGAGCTCCTCATGCGTTGTTAGGGCCTTTTTGGATCTTCACCAATCTTCGCGTCCCGCTTCAATAAGTTATGCCTTGGCTATGAACTCTATTCAACCCCGAGCAACTTTTAAACGATCTTGTGCTAGAAGCTAAGTAACCTTTCAAATCGTACGACCTTACTTATTGCAATTATTTTTATTCCTAATGCATTGATCTTATGGGAAAAAAGCCACAATTAAAAACATATGAGTTTTTGAAAGAACATTTTCATGTTCTACGTTTAGCATGATCACTTGTCTAACTCTATCATCTCTCGTTCTTCACTATTTAAAGTCCTCTAATTAAAGAGACTCGTGAATACTTAGCCATGCAAGTCAAAATTAAGCCAAATTTGGATTAGCTTTCATTAAGACTATATCAATTAAAAGTTTTGGGTTTTCAAGCCACCTATAGGATCTTGCACTTTCTTGGACTTTTTCAAGTTTAGCGAATGCATTTTATAGTTCCCTTGATAAGTGACTTTCTAGGATCAATTATAGGAACTTGCGAAAAGTTCTTGTTCTTAACCCGAATGAGCTAATACTTTCGCGTTTTAAAGTTCCCTATATAAAAGTCTAGCAAAACTTGAATTGAGCGGGTTAAGGAATGTAAAGGGCTCCAAATGCCCATCAAGTCAAAAATTAGCTCTTATTCTACCCATCAGAAAATACACATTCGTGTCTTAAAAACACTTATTAAAACTAAGAAAAAATTTAAAATTTGGCCATTTTTAGCCTTATTAGCAACAACATAAAACAAAACATTAAAAGTTGGAAAACGTGAGGGCGTAGCAAAACAAGTACCTATTCACCCCCATACTAAAACTAAACATTGTCCTCAATGTTTCGAGTCTAAAGGTGGAGCACCCCCAATACTAGAGACGAAGAGTCGAATGCTTAGGATCTAGCATGGAAAGGGTGATCAACAATATATCTAAAGCCGTTTATTAATTATGCTAAAGAATAATTGTTAGAACAATAAAGGATATGTCATGGATTCGTGAAAAACTTCTTCAAGCAAACGATGGAGGCTCACGTAAACGAACACGAGAGTCTTCAATCGTAGTGATGATGATGATCTAGATAACACAATCACAAACAACCACAAGAAAACCAGTTGGAAGGGCACAAATCCCCTCTAATTATTTACTAGAAAGCATAAAAAGGATAAGCATGGGATCTCCCCCACGAGGCACCTCGTTTTTGATTACCGAGTCATGAGCTCGACTCGATCCCCTCATAAATGTGATCATTTAGGGATAGTCATGGTATGGTTAATTTTTGGTGGGATTACATGATAAACAAGGCCAAAAAACAACCGGTATTAAGGACTAAGTATCTAATATTTAACAAATTTCACACGATACCAATTGGTGTCCCTAATATTTAGATGATTAAGGATAGAAAATAGATGAAACGAGATGGATTCCTAGAGAGAGAAAGTAGTAAGAGAAAGTAGAGAGAAGGAGATGATTAACTTGGTGAATATTAGATTAAGAAAGAATAAAGTGAACAACCAACCCTCCTAACATGCTATGAGGGTAGTATATATAGTCCACCCACATGCGGGCTCTAATGGGCTATATATTGGGTCGGGCTTGTCTTTTGGGCTTTAAGTAGCTTAAATCTAAGCCCGTGAACCACGACTATTTAACTATCTATTACAACGTTCTAATAAATATTACAATAGAAACCTATGACCGAACATTTTTGTTTGACTTAATATTTTGAGGCTAACAATGATTATTCACAAGACACAAGAAGATCATAATTTTAAGACAAAGATGATATTCATGAGACTTGAAGGTTATCTTAACAGAAGAAGATCTACATAAAAGTGTTTGGCTACATTCAGTTGGATACAAGTACAAATTACCAAGTTCAATCCAAGTTTGAAGAGAAGACTGAAGACATGTATTCTAATACGTTCAGTACAAAGAGAAACAAGAAGAAAACAAGTTATCATTCTTGTTTAGGGGAGGATTGTTGGGAATTATTTGTAAAGTACCAAGTATTGTTAGTGTAAGTGTAAGTACTATTAGTGTTAGCAAGTACCGTTAGTGTTAATGCGGTTCATAGCAAGTACTGTTAGTGTTAAGTACAAGTACTGCTATATTGATTAGGACGAATATATCTTTGTATAAGATATGTCATAGTAATAGATAGAGTATATCTTATCTGATACACTTAATAATTAGAATATTGATAATATATCATTTGTGATATACTTATCTTTATAGAATATTCTAAGGTTTCTAGGGTTCCTTACTCTATAAAAGGAACATAGGTACGATGACATTCATGTACCTCATTCAAGTCGATTAATAAGAGAATCAAATAGTTAAAAGTAATTATGTTCTTCTGTGCTTTATAAGTTAGATTCTGCATAACTTATTTAGTTGAGTAAGAGTTCTCAAAGTGTTTTAGTTTGATTACAAACTACTATACTAGTTCTTAACAAAATATAGATCCAATCAAAGGGATCAACAAACCGCATTCCTATTTAAGGATCTGCAGGCTCCATTTTCAACAGAATCTTTGCTTTACACTGTTTTCTCTAAATCTTTGTAAACATTGATAAAAAAATTTCTAAAAGACCAACTTTTTCCTAAATTAGCCTACCTAATTTCATTGTTCATCAAAATGATTTTAACCCATTACTAGTTTGGATCATCCCCTTCCCTTTTTAAACCTCCCTTGTTTGATCTTCTTCTTCATCCTTCAAACCCTCTTCTAAACCTAGACACAAAACCATGGTGTCCACAAGATCATCAAATTCTTCCAAACAATCCTCATCCAAAAGAAACCTTAAGATCGAAATCAAGTTTCCTAAACTTGATTCTTCATCCTTTGACACACCTAAGAGTGAGATTTCTCCAATTCTCATCTCTTCATCATCCTCACCTCCTCTTGCATCATGAAAGACAAGCTCAACCCAATGGTACTAACCATTCTCATTAGTCTACCTCATCTTCATTCCAATGTAGAATGAATGAGTTTTCCTCACCATTCACTCCTTGTCCTCTCTTGGATGTGAACCCTCAACCTCTCCAAAGCATTCCCATTGCGAATGACTTTGTTGAGCCATTGGTTACCTCACCTTTCACCCCACCAAATTCACCTATCTCACCCTTGGACACCATGCCTCCTCCTCCTCCTCCTCCCTCAAACACTCCTCTTTTAGGTGTTCCCATTTCATACTTTATGGGTGATCGATACTTCTTTGGTTTTCTAGAAGCTCATGGTGCTAATTGTCCATGTTGCCTCTATAACAACTACATCATTCAAAACCTAAGAATGGAGATGTTTGGACTTCATAGGAGGTTGCAAGACTTCTTGCTTACCTTGTTCTCCATGCCTCCACCTCCTAAGAGATGAATGATGATTTTCTAAAAATAAATGTTTTTAAAAGAAAATCAAGCCAAGGAAGACTATCTATCAAGAACTAGTTTAACTAACTTTGTAATAGTTAGTTTGTATTTCATTTCTTGTATTCCTTTCCTTCATGAGTTTTCATGAAGATGTGTTATGGATTTAGTATTTGTGTGTTTTAACCTATGTGCTCACACCAATCAACTTCAATTTTATTTTAAATTGAACCTAAATCTATCACAACCTTTTAAAACTTGACTAAAATTGGATCAAAATGTTATCTAAATATTTTGTCACCCTTTGTCAAGACACACTTTGTGAGTGTGTTGCCTTTTGTGCAACCAAAGCATAATCTACTGCTAAAAATGGTAACAAGCCAAGATTTTCAATTTTTTGAAAAAGTCTTATATTTTCTCAAAACCTTGTAAAATTGCATTTTCACGTCCACTGTATGTGGATCCCCAAAGATCGCAAGGTCCCTTATATATAAGGAACCGCAGGTTCTTTTAAAGAATCGCGGACAACATGCCATTTTTTGGCTCGTTTTTGGTGTTTCTTATTTGACCACAGTCTTTTTTCAAGATTCCTTGTTTACCAATTTTGGCTAAACATTCCTTGAAAACTTTTTTTTTCATTTCAAATCTTTTCCTTGTCTACTTTCTTTAAATTCTCTTGTTTTGGGAGTTCTTCTTCTCATCCCTCACAATGCCTAACTCTCCTAATCTTAACCTTGACATCTCTTTGTCACAATCTTCTAAACCTAAAGCTTCTTCTTCTAAGCTTTCCAAGAAACCGAAAATATTGGTTCGACCTATTTGGGTCAAGAAGTAAAAGGATCATCATGATTCCTATTCTTCCAAACCTTGCAAGACTTCTTTCTCTCCCATTGCGTATTGGAATGAGACTTTCTCAATCGATCCAATTACCAGAGAAAGAGAAGTTCTTCCACCACCACCTAAACCTTGCAACATACCTCCTCTCAATGACCTATCTTCTTTCCCAAATATCACTAGGCATTGTGAAAACATCTCTTATCCATTATCTCCCTCTCCACCACCACCTTCTCATCTTGATGGTCCTCCCCCATCCAACGACTTTATTTTGCATCATGGAAGCTCGTGTGCTTGTTGTCGATCTCAACAAATTGAACTTGCTCATGTGTATGACAAGCTAAGTTTTCTTGAATTTCTTCTCACTCGAACTCCTCTCAAAGTATTTGTTCCAGTGAACAAATCTTCTAATGATGCCTCGTCGTCTTATTTTTCCATTTAAAGCACACTTTGTGTTTTAGTTGTTTGAGCCAACTTAAGCAATCTTGGAGGATTTCCACTACTAGAGTAGTTTATGCTTTTGTTGTTTATTTTCCTTATTTGTTGTGTTAAATATTCATATTGTGTGTATGAATATTTCCCTTGTTTGTTTTTTCATATTTGTGTAATATGAATGTTATGTGTGTTACTCCATTTCCCTTCAATTCGTTTTCACACATTGTTTAGAGTAGATCATGGTTAAAACTTACAATTGCTATTGGATGATTACACCGATTCTAAATTTCTAACCCTTTGACATATTATCACTTCAGTTGGTTTGAAATTTGGATGTTTCTTTTCTACGTTTATTCCACCAATTGAACTTTAATTTTGTCAAAACACCCTCCTTGGACATTCTTAGAAAATACTTACTACTAATTTGAGATTTCTTTTCTTCCTCCCTCTCAAGTTACTTATTAGGTAGTGACTATATATACATTGGTGATTCTTTTCTCTCTACTAACCTTTGTGTAGCATGTCACCTTAGCTCATTCACTTGGTGCCCCAAGTAAGGGGGAGTAAACACCAAGGGGGAGCTTCTAGCAAAGTCACTTCTTATCTTCCTCATCGACTTGTGCTAACCTTTTTTCTTCGACAAATGGGGATAAATGATAGTGATAAACTCGTTAATAATTCGAACTATTTTGAATTTTACATAAATGAGCTTATAGTTTGTCGTAATAAAAAAGGGGGAGATTGTTAATGTAAAGCAATGCCTAAAAAAATTATTAGTGTTAACTAATCTTTCTTAGTTTTTATTACGACAAATTAAAAAGACATTTATCATCAAATACAATCATAAGATGAATTATTTAACAAACACTATCATCAAGGTAATAATCATTTAAGTATTGCACTAACATATCTTAATCATGATTAGTGATGTAAACTTACATTTTGTCAAATGTGACAAAAGACTTTTTAATAAACTTTCTTTTTAAGAAAATGTTTTATTAAAATGGAAAATATAAATTTGAATATGGCATATTCCAAATACCATAGGAATATCCTTTTGAAGGTAAAATCTTACCGCAGATATTATTACTCCCCCACTAAAAGACAAAAGGGAGCGGAGTCTATGAGCATGAATCCTTTTTGCCTATGTGGATCCTTATTGATAAGGAACCATAGGCACAATTAAGGCACCGCGCTTAGAGAGCCATTGGCCTTTGTCTCCTATAAATAGTGGATCAAATCTGCATTTTCTACAACCTTATTTGGACACTCTTTCAGCTATCCTTTTCCTTTCTAATTCCTAATTTGTAAATGATCACTTAATGTGTTAAGTATGTTTACTTATGATTATCCCATTGATCTCCTTCTTTACCTTGTCCAAAGAGAAGATCACTCACACACTTGTGATGTAATTAAAGATGAAGCCTTGATGAAGATCATCTTCTCCTAAGGATCTAGTCATGTTCATCATTAGTTTTATTTGAGTCTTGTATAGATCCAATGTAATTGTGAATACATGGTTCTAGTCTTGTGTAAATCCATTGTATATATGTATACTTGGATTTGTGTTGTGTAGATCCAAGTTACATGTGTATACTTGGATATGTGTTTTATTGAGTTGTAATAGTTGTGAGTTGTGAGTTCTCACTAAACTATAAAGTGATGTGGTTGTCTTTGAGTTCTCATTAAACTATAAATTTATGTATAGTTGTGTCTTGTGAAGTTCTCACTTAGCTTCAAAGTGAAGAGTTGTGAAGATTGATTCTACCTTTCAATTAGAACTCAACATCTAGCCTTGTGTCGTTAAATGGTGAAGTAGGCAACGTTGTGAAGATTGGTTCTACCTTTCGATTAGAACTCGACAACTAGCCTTGTGTCGTTAAATGGTGAAGTAGGCAACGGTGTGAAGATTGGTTCTATCTTTTGATTAGAACTCGACATCTAGCCTTGTGTCGTAAAATGGTGAAGTGGGCGACGTTGTGTAGATTAGTCCCAGCTAAGATTAGGTCTCAACATTTAGCTTAGTGTCGAAAAATAATGTAAGCGACGTTGTAAGGTTTTCTCCGCCAAGAAGGGAGCTTGTGGATATAATGGAAATCTCGAGTAAGGTGTACTCGAGGAGTGGAGTAGGAAACGAAGATAGAGCTTCGTTTCCAAAATACTATAAATCTTGGTGTCTTCCTATTAGGTCTTTTCTTTCCTTACTCTTTACTTACTCTTACTATCATATCATTCACATCTATTACTTGTCATTGTTAATGCATTAGAATTGAACCTAATCATTATGCAACTAGCTTTCAAGTAAAAGGTAGTTTTGAGACAAACCTAATTGAAAGGAATTTTAATTAGGACGTAAATTGAAGAGAAACTATTCAACCCCCTTATAGTTTCTACACACCATCTTGTAACGGTAGACAAATATCCTCCCATGCCACCTTAGCCTTACCCCGTTTATACTCATCGTTGCACCACAAAAAAACCCGGATGTGTTGATGTGTATCATAGATAATACCTTTAGGAACAAGAAGAACCGAAGCCCAATAAACATGCATAGAAGAGAGAACTGACTTACAAAGTTGGAGCCTTCCCGCAAAGGACAAAGATTTATTCTTCCAGTACCCAATTATGTTCTTAACCTTTTCCACAAGCACTTTACAATCCCGATTTAAAAGTCTTAAGGAAATCAATGGAACCCCAAGATATTGAACCGGAAGGGTGCCTTCCGAGAAAGGCATAATACTAAGAATATTAAGCTTCACATGATTAAGCACATTGCAAAAAAATGTCGTACTTTTAGGAATGCTAGGAACTAACCCTGACGCCATTTTGAATTCTTCAAGAGAATCCCATCATGACCCGGGCAGAATTAACATCACCCCGAGCAAATATAAAAATCCTCACAATACCGATGGTATTGAAAAGAATCAGAATTACGAACCCTTCTTTTAATATCAAGCGTCAAGATCTCCATAACCAATGTAAAAAGGTAAGGAGAGACTGGATCACCTTGCCTCAGCCCGCGTTTACCCTTAAAGAACCCATGCACATCACCATTTAAATAGATGGAGAAAAAAGGAGTAGCAATACACGCCATGATCCATTTAATCATCGTGGGGTGGAAACCAAAATGATAAAGAATACTTTTCAAGAACCGCCAATCAACTGCGTCATACGCTTTTTGGATATCCAACTTGAACGCACAACGCAGGGGCTCTATATCCAAGTGATATTATGCATTAGCTCTTAGGTAAGTAGGATATTAACAAAAGCAGATTGATTTTCACTAACAACCTCCTCCTTAATGCCATCGATGATACGAGCTGTCAGAATTTTGCTAATACACTTATAAATGACATTACAACATGAAATCAGACGATAATCATTAACCTTAACCGGGGTAGAAACCTTTGGAATAAGAGCAAAGAAGGTATGGTTAACTTCTTTCAACAATTGGCGCATTAACAAAGAAATCCCGAACTGCATTGCATACGTCATTACCCACAATATTCCAACAATGCTTAAAGAATGCCGAGCTAAACCCATCAGGACCCGGGCTTTTATCATCCCCAATACCAAACATGGCAGCCTTTACCTCATCATTGGTTACAAGTCGTATCATATGAATACGAGTGGCATCTGAGACCTGCTTATGATGAAGGTTTATTAACATCATAACAATTATATAAAACCCTAAACGAGATCAAAGCACACATATAACGGAAGCGATTTAACAAGATCATAATTAACACAATTATAATTAATCTCATTAAGGTTACATACCTTTACGCTAAAGCAAATCCACAAGACGAAGAACGAATCACCAATTAGGGTTTATAACGAACACCACCAAGATTTAGTCTAAAGTAAGACTATATTACCTTCTTGTACACACGTATACAACGAGCTAACCGTGATTCTAGCACGTGTAAACCGAGCTTTAACACTTGTGGAAAATCTACCCAACAACCCTAGAGAGGGGCTAGGACTAGATTATAAGCAAAATTGAGCAAACAAGAAAACCAACTAAAAACCCTTTCGTGGGTTCTTGCGATCGCAACAAAAGAAAGAGAGGGAGAGATTATTGTGTGTCTTGAATTATGAGGTGAGGGGTTTTTTATATATACCTAATTCCTATAGTTAAAACAAATATAAGGAAAGTTTTTTCCCCTTCCCCTTGCCTCCATAACTGACGGTCGAAACACCCTAAAGGGGTGTTCCGGAACCTTTCGATCTTCTTTCTTTTTATTCCACTTACTATATATTCTATAACGCTCGTTAATACTTAACTCTTAATTATTTAACGATCGTTAAAGTTATATCTCGGTTTAATTTAATAAATACATAAATATATATTTATTAAATAAATTAATAAATAAAATAAATATATTTATTAAATAAATTAACTCTTTACGTATTGAGTGCAATCCCGTAATCTCGAGTTCGATCCTATCACACGACTATTAAATATAAGTCCATAAACTTTCAACTCCCACTTGGACATATTTCGAATATCGTGATTACATTGACTAGCATCTAGTTACACTAGCAATGTCTCTAGTCCAACTCGAGTAAGGTCTCCTGGATAAAATCGTTTAATGATTCATCATTATTATTATCCTTTTATTTCTAATACAACATTAATAAGGATATGGATCTCAGTCATTCCTTTCATTAACCATTATGTTTCTCGTTCATAGATTCAGCAAGATTACCAAAACAAATTTAGGTGTGGTCACACAAACATCTTACTAATCCCACGAGGAGCTTAGCTGTATTATACTCCAAAACGAAATTGGAGAAAATAAATTCCATATTAACTACAAGCAAAACTTATGAATTTTACAACATTTCCGAAAATAATCCTTATAGCTACCAGTTACGTTTAGCGTTAGATTATTCCACAGAGATGCACTAGATTCATAACAGTTTCCTGGTATCTCAAGTCTAAGGATAACTTTTTATGATTTACTTGATGACAAAGATCCACAAAGTAAAATCATATAGTTGGGATAAGTCCAATATTCGATTCATTGAATATCATCCAAAATTGATCAATATACTTTCAAGTATACTCTATTTCAATTTTGAATTGTCTTAATTTAATAATATTCCCATATTATTAATCGACAACGGACATTTAGCATAACAATTTATTCATGGATTAAAACATGTAAAATAGGATACAAATTTAAGTAATAATAATAAACGAAACCCAATCTTTATTTTATTAAATAATAATGTCTTAACATCCTTATCTAAATAGTAATCACAGATTTATTGCATGAGTTCGCTAGCTAGTTGCAGCCCAATAGCCTTGGCATGCTTAACTACCTTTGGTCTAGGAAAAGCCTTAGTTAAAGGATCAGCTACGTTATCATCTGTGTGAACTTTTATTAATTTGATTCCACGAGCTTCAACTTGTTCTTGGACGTAGTGATGTCTATGTTTAAAGTGTCTGGCGCCTTTCATGACTCTAGAATCATTGGTGAATATTATTGCGGCAGAATTGTCGCAATATATATCAATAGGTTCTTTAATTGAAGGCATCACTCCAAGATCTCCAATAAACTTCCTAATCTAAATAGCTTCTATTGCAGCTTTTGAAGCAGCCATGTACTCAGATTGAGTAGCATGCATTGCAATCGTTGTTTGCTTCTTGCTCTTCCAGTCAACTGCTCCTCCATTGATAACAAAAACGTAACCCGTTTGAGACTTCGTATCGTCTTTATCACATTCCCTGGACGCATCATAGAAACCTGTCACATTCAGTTCTGTGTCTGGTTTCCCTCCAAATACTAAAAACATATATTTCGTACTCCTCAAATACTTTAGAATATGTTTACCAAGTTCTGAGTAAACGCCACATCAGGCCTTGTGCATCTTACAACATACATAACAGATCCTACAGCCGAAGCGTAAGGCACCTTCTGCATGTATGCCTCCTCTTCAGGAGTTGATGCATCCATCTCATGACTCAGATTATGCTTAACTTCCATAGGTTGAAAACCTTTCTTGGAATTATGCATGTTATACTTCTTCAATATCTTATCTATATAAGCATCTTGACTTAGACCAATTAACCGTCTTTTCCTATCCTGATAGATCTTAATTCCGAGAATGTATGCAGTTTCTCCTAAATCCTTTATAGAAAAACATTTACCAAGATAATCCTTAACAACTTTAAGTCTTGGAATGTTACTTCCCATTATTAATATGTCATAAACATATAGGACTAGAAATACTACATCAGTCCCACTAGCTTTGCGATATACACATGGCTCATCACGATTTTGAATAAATCCAAATTTTTTTATTTCTTCATCAAATCGTTCATTCCATTGACGTGATGCTTGCTTCAAACCATAAATGGATCTTTGAAGTTTGCACACGTGTTTTGGATTCTTAGGATTAACATACCCTTCTGGTTGCTTCATATAGATGTCTTCATCTAAGCGACCGTTCAAGAAGGCATTTTTAACATCCATTTTCCATATCTCATAGTCAGAGTATGCTTCTATAGCTATGAGAATCCTAATAGCTCTTAAGTCTACTACATGAGAAAAAGTCTCCTCGTAGTCTACGCCAAAAGTTTGAGTAAAACCTTTAGCTACTAAACGAGCTTTATAGGATTGTACTTTTCCGTCCATGTCGGTTTTCTTCTTGTATATCCACTTATGTCTCACTACTTTAGCATTTTGTAGTGGATCTATAAGAATCCAAATATCATTAACTTTCATGGATTTCATTTCCTCATCCATAGCAGCCATCCACTTATCCTTCTCAGGATCAAGCATGGCGGATTTATAATTAGCAGGTTCTCCAAGATCCCCTACTTCATCATCATCCTCTATATTAAGACATATATTGATATTTGCATTTTTAATCCTTGTGGATCTACGCAGAGGAACTAATTCCGGTAGAACCGCCAAACTTTCTGGTTCTACACGAATTATTTCGCTAGTGTTTTCAGAAGGTAATGTATCTATATGACTCTCTTCAAGATTATAATTTCTCCCACTGAATTCTTGATTTACAAGATCACTTTCATGGAAGTCTCCATACCTAGCAACAATCACTTTGTTCTCAGGTGGATAATAAAAGTAGTAACCCATAGTTTCCTTAGGGTATCCTACAAAGATACATTTCACATATCATTGTTGGAGTTTGTCTCCCGAGTCACGTTTCACATACGCCTCGCAACCCTAGACCTTTAAATAAGACAAATATGGCTTCTTGCCATGCATAGTTCATATGGTGTCTTATTGACCTTCTTTGTGGGAACCATATTTAAAATGCGAATAGCAGATTCTAAAGCATAATCCCAAAAGGATAAAGATAAAGTTGTAAGATTAAACATAGATCGCACCATATCTAATAATGTATGATTTCTCCTTTCGGATACACCATTTTGTTGTGGAGTATGATGCTGAACAATTCCATTCTCACTTAGATAATCTATAAACTCTTGACTTAAATATTCACCATGTTAGCCTCAAAATATTGAACAAGAATGTTCGGTCATAGGTTTATATTGTAACATTTATTAGAACGTTGTAATAGTTAGTTAAAATAGTCGTGACATTACGGGCTTGATGGCTAGCTTAAAAGGCCTCTTTTAAGGTACTAAGCATTTTATTCAAGCCTGGTCCATTAAACAATATAGTCCATTAAGGCTACTTGTATAAGCCCGACTATATATACCTCTCCTAGCATGTTAGGAGAGGTTGGATCTTTCATTCTTCTTAATTTAATTTCACATAGTTTTCTCCAACATCTCTCTACTTTCTCTCTCTAGAAATCATCTTCTTTCTTTCTTCTTTCATTATTAATTAAACAAATCAACCATGGTGAAGTGAATAAATATGGGAACAACATTTGCTATCAATCGCCACGGGGTAGATTAGTGATTGGTTGTTGTTATTGATTTGATTCGTGTGCTTTGATCTAAAATCATCACGAATTGAATTTTTTTAGTGTTTTTCGGGCTCTAAATCTTGATATAAATCTCCCACATAGTTGTGGTAGGGATTTGGGTTAGTTATTGTGGTTAAAATCGCAAGTTTTTGGGGTGTTTGGATTGATTTTGGGGTGTTTTTCGAAGATCAGCAATATTCGTTCCGTCTTTTCACTTTCGGAAAAGGGTTTTGGTGTTTTCCCGAAATTGAAAAAAACATTTATTCCGAAAGTGACATAATCAAGGATTGCGAAAGTGGCTTTTCTCATTTATCCGAAAGGTAAACTTTGATTATTTATCCAAAGGTGATCTGCAAATTTCATTTATCCGAAACCCAAGTCATTTATCCGAAACTCACAAATTATTGCGAAGCTGTAGATTGTTGCGAAAGTCATTTTTGACAAAATCCCGAAAGTGATTTTGGAAAGTTTATCCGAAAGTGACTATTGGACATTTTCCCGAAAGTGGTTTTTTGAAAAACATTCCGAAAGTGAAAAATCCTGAAACCCAATTTTTCCCGAAACTCATTTTCTTCCGAAACCTATTTATTCTAAAACTGGAAAGTATTCTAAAACTGGAAATTATTCCGAAACTGGCAATTATTCCGAAACTGGAACTTATTCCGAAACTGTGAATTATTCCGAAAGTGGTTTTTGGGTATTTTTGCGAAACTACCATTGGGTTATTGGAAGTATTGCGAAAGTGACATTCGTTTTGTCTTAGATTTACTCCGAAAGTTAGTTTTTCCATTATTGCGAAAGTTGATTTTTTCTTGAAAGTTACTAGTATTTCGACAGTTGGTTAAAAAAATTAAAAAAGAAAGAAGAGTTTTTTGGCGGGAAAACCGAGGTAAAATTTATTTTTCCTAGACCATTTTTAGGTCATTTAAGCTTCGATTTCAAATTTTTGGTATGCGAAAAAAATTTCGACCAAAAATTCAAATTTTCGGATCAAAATTCAAATTTTGAGGCCAAATTTCAAATTGTTTAGGTTTTATTTTTTGTTAAAATTTTCATATTTCAAAGTTTTCCCTATTAGTTTTTGTCTATTTCGAACTCGATTTCAAAATTTGGTAATTCATATATTTTCGGTTTATCGTTTTATCGGACTGGAGAATTTATTGTCGGACCGAGGAAAAATCATAATTTTCGAAATTTCAACCACAACCCAATCACACCATATCTACTTAAGATCCAAAGTCACTTTATCAACCAAGACACCATCATCATGGAAAAGAGCAATGAGTGTTCAGTTGTAACAATTCTCGAGATGGAACAATTACAACAACGGACACGCTTCTTGAGAGATAAATGCATGGAAAGTTTGAGAATACTTCAATCATCGTTTGAGAGCCTTCAAAATTCCTGCTAGACTTAGGTGAATCCACTGGCACGTTCATAAGAGCTTTCACACAAGCCATGGAGAAACTTGCAGCACAACTTGTCAAAGAAAGACTTCTTGGGAGTGAATGCAAGATCACATTCACTGAACTCAAGACGAAATTTAAAAAGACTATTGATTCAAAATTCCTCATATCTTCGAGTACACAACGATACTTCATGAGACATCATGAAACTACTCAAATGTTCAAAGACCTGATCCCAAGTAACATCAAATCCATTGAAACCTATGTCCACAGAACAATAATTCACGAACAAGAGATAGATCAAAGGTTCAATGCAAGTTGTGGTACAGTATCGGGTCATGTGAATGAAAGCTGCACATCACGGAACACAAAGCATGGTACGCAGAATGATCTTACCATACATGGGAAAGAAAGCAACGACACTGGCACACAAGACATCAGTTCTGAGACTGTCATCAGCAATACACCTTCCTATGATAATGGCCCTATCTTCGACTCTGACCCATTAGAAGAGGTACACAATGATGAATATAATGTGTTTGCCAATGATAATACGCCTGAGCATTGTGATCAAACTCAAACCCTTATTAACACATGTATGACAGAAAAGGTTGATAGCAATACCATACCTGATGCCTCAGACACGTGCAATAATGAGTCTGCCGATGATCAACATGCAAAGGAGTATCATGATGAGGAGCGTATTGCGCTTGCTAATATAATTGCCACTTTACAAAAAGATGTCAAAGAAACTAGAAAGAGTCAAAAGCAATTAAAGAAGGCAAACGCTACGCTCACTCAAAATTTTGAAGAATGCAAAGCTGCTCTAATTAAATCTAGTGAAACCATTGATAGCTATAGAGCTCATCTTCTTCAAAAGACCAACGAGATTGAGGGGTACAAAGGGTGTTTAATTAACATAAAAAAGGACGATTATCAACAGAAATATAACTAAACTCTTAAGCTTCTAGAACAAGAGAAACGTAATCATAACACCTCTTTGAGTACTGAACGTCACAAAACGTATCTTGCTACCACTGAAGTCAATTAGCTAACTCAAGTAAATGGTTTCTTTAAGAGGATAAAACTAAACTTGTTAATGAAAAGAAAGCAGTGGTTGAAAAGTTGGAAAAGGATTTCAAAACTAAACAAGCGAATGACATCGACAAAATGGTGGAACTTGAAACACAAAGTGATTTTTACAAGAAAATTGGTTACAGAACTAATCAATCAATTCAAACCATGAGAATGTTGGCAACTCGTTCGTTTTTCAATGGTAGACCTAGTTTTGCAAATCCTAAGTACCTTGAGCAAGCTCAATCTGAGAACCAGCACCTATATCTTGACGAGTCCCAATGGACCGATCTTGATTGCCTTGTTGTTAGGCCTGATAGTGAAGAGACAAACGATTTGGAAGAAGAGAGTAGACCAAAAGTTAATAATGAATTCGGTAAACCATATAATTATGCGTATGAAAACAGTCTTTATGGTCTTTTCAAACCGCAAACACAGAAGTCTTGTGAGCAACTATTTTTCGATTGTGAACAAATAAGAATTAAATGGAGACAAGATTTTGCCACTAAGAAAACTAATGTTTAAAAATTTATTGAGTACTTGCCATATAAAGCTTCTATAAGCAAGAGTAAGCAAGCACTTAGTTTTCTTAAACAAGACACTGAAAATTTCAAAAAGGTTGTTAACGACGACTGGAAAGAACGTGAACGTTTGAAAGGCAACAAAGAAATTCCTCACGATATAACTATGCTTGTGAAAAGTATTTTGATTCTGATTGCGGAACGAACGCAGAGACATGTTTTGGAATTTGAAACATTATTTAAGCAAGAAATGTTTGACGATTTGACATATGTGGAATCTCTTGAAAAAGAAGTTGACGATCATCAACCTGAAAGAGACGAGTTTTCTCAGCATATGATCTACTCTTACACGAATGTCTCTTCAAAGATATTTTGTGTGTTGCTTTTACATCTTGTGCAGATATAGACGAATATTCTGACGTGGCATGCAAATATCTTGATCAAGTCAAAGAGTGTGAACGTCTTAAAACTAAGCTTTCGAAACACAAAGATAATGTTGATCAAAAGGCTTTTGCGTTAATTCAACACCGATGTGATTTTCTTCAAAAACATTGTCATTCTCTTGAACTTGCTTTGCAAGCCAAAGTCGGAATAGGACCAAATGATAATAACTTGCAAGTAAGACTTTCAGCATCGTGTCGAGAAATGAAGGAAATGAGTATGGAAATCATAGACTTGAAATCTCAATTGCAAGAAAAGGACATAGCGATAGAAGAGTTGAAGCAACTCGTTGCCAAAATGGGTGGGAAAATTGTGGAACCTAAAGTTGTGAAACCTGTTGTTTGACAACCCAATGTGTACAAGGATCCAAAGCCATCTATCTCAGGGAAACCGACTCCTTTCTCCAATTATTCCCATGTAAAATCTAGGTTACCCCCTCAAACTGCTGTGCAACCAAGTGTTCCAAAACCATCCATTTCACCCTATGTTCCTCCATTTAGAAAGCACACTGTTGCTAAACCCAACCATGTGAATGCACCTAGTACCTCTAGGACTCCTCCAAAACGTGTGACATCCACGTCCACAAAAGAATTTGTAGGTTCAAATGACCTACTTCATACCAACAACCTAGAGGATGCTAAGCAAAAAGGGAAGATTCAGAAAGACAAACCCGTGTATTCAAAACCTAGTTCACCAAATCCCGCTAGAGTTCCACACACTCCTAATGATAGTCAACCAAAACCTAGGATCCCTCACCAGCAATCTAGGAATTGGAAACCATCCATGCATAGTCGTGTTTCGAACACTACGCCAGAACGATTTGGAAAACCAAGGAATACAAGTACTTTCGTGAATCCCAAATTCCATGTATGTCCCACTTGCAAAAAGGGCATTCACAATGGAAACCATGATCATTGCGTTCTACAATACCTTTATGAGGTCAAATCTCGTGCCTTTGCACAAAGAAAGAATGCAGAATCCCATAAGACAACAAGGAGATACAAACCTGTCGCAAAGAAAACCAATAACACCATATTTGAAACGTGGATTCAAAAAGGACATAGTTTCTCTCCAAAGAAGTCTTCCGCTGTGCAAGAGAAAACTACTCCTAAATCTAGCCATCAGTGGAAACCAACAGGTAGGATCTTCAAGGACGTTGGTCTTAAGTGGATTCCAATAGAGAAGAGTGATGAAACCTGCGCCAGCACTAATGCTAATGTTCTACATCTTGAAAAGGAATTTGTTACTCCTAATACTAGTATTTGTGCAAACTCTTCTTCATTGATTGTAGGTACCTCAACGGATTCTGAATCCACTTCTTCCTCCAAGGGTTCCAATTCTGTACATTCTATATCACATTCTTCTGTTGTACAAAAATCTATTTTGGATATTTTCGAAAAACTTGAAAAATGCAAAAATACAATAAAATGTAAATATCAAATAGAAAAACAAAATAAAAAATGGAAAAACTTTCAAAATACCAAAAATATTCTTCTCGACATGTCTTTCAGTATCGATAATATGGACGTACCTAGAAATGTCGTTCAATAACGACACGGGTGTGTACATGAAGCTCGAATGAAAGTTGAAAATATTATTCAAAACATGTCATTTCTACTTTTAATAAAGGAAAATGTCTATTTTGGACAATTTTCAAACAACGGGTAGAGCAATCTATCTTGGGTTGAGCTTGTCACAAAACATTCAACGTTTTGAGCTCAACACTATGGCTTGTAATCACTTTCAGATTGTAACACAAATCTATATTCACGGGGGAGTGTACGCTTTAGTGCCCTTACCATCAGCAAAAGAAGAGAAATCTTCTTACACTTGAGTGGATTCGCCAAGACATTCAAAGTCTATGAACTCAAGTTTATGCTTTAGAAAAACCACTTTGCCAAAAAGAATGGATTTTTCAAAAAGCGTTGAACACAATTTTTTCAAGAATTCTTCAATGATATTCAAAATCTTTCAAAAATAGTGTGTTGAACAACTCCTATCCTCAAAAAGCGAAATGTGGATTACATCCTTACAATGACAATTCAATTGGATCAATTTTTGAGGGGGAGCATTCCTAATTCATGCTAAGTTTGACATATTTTTCTCCCGAAGATTTTCAAGACTATTTTTTTAGCAATATATTTTAATCAAATTTGGTATCTATAATATCAAACGATTTTATATATTAGAAATAAGGGGAGAAAATGTGATTAAAATGTGATCTAAAGACTCAAGCACTTATGCTTACCATCAAATACCCACAACATCTCTAATCCACGACGTTATTGGTGTCTTAAGGGTGGTTAGGTTTAAGTCTTATGATCCAACCAAAACCGGAGGGATCTTCCCAGGGACAATCCAATAGATTATTAGAAGTCCTTAGGAAAGATGGAGTTGAATGTAAACGAAGCTGAATGCCGACTAAGTACTGATGCTAACACTGGAACAATCACAACAAGGTGCTAGTAATGATGTCTTGGTAAGCATTAAAGGGGTTGAAGAATGAAAAAGAAATGTAAGGATAAAGGGTGTAAAGGAACAAGCCCTCCATATAACTTAGGCAGAAACCGGGTCAACGCATCATGAAGACACGCATCATGGACCCAGTGATAAATGCACAACCCTCTCCCAACTGACTCAGGCTTCTCTCAAAAGAAGTTTGTTTTATTGTCACGGAGATCAACACGACTTCCATTGACTTTCTCACTCCGAGATTGTTGATATTGAATAGGTGGCATCTGCTCCAGCCTCCGACCGCTAAAAGTGCACTAATCGAGTCTAGAGCCAAGAGATCAATCAAATCTCGTTAGGACACACGGAATGACGATAAAGAGAGACCTATGCTATATCCTTGGGATATTGCTAGAACACTCAAAGTGATACTACTTTGTATTCACAATGATGAGTGGAAATCCTTCCAGTGTTAACATCAAACACCACTGCGGTAGGTCATGTGTAAGATTCTTTATGAGTTGAACATATGTAAAACTGAAAAGCAACAGTGGTTTGTTTCTTTATCGATTCAAACTCGTTTCAGGTTTCTACGCAATATCTTTATGGTCTTGCCAGAACATTCAGAGTGATATTCATTAATATTCACAGTGACGAATGGAACTCCTTCTAGCATCAACATCAAACAGCGCTACGGTAGGTAACTTGTGAGATTCTTTATGAATCAAGCTTGTGTCAACTGGAAAGCAACAATGGTAAGATTCTTTAAGAATCAAACTTGTTCCAGGAATTTGAATTGACGAATTTAATCAAGCGGATATTTATCCAATTAATTCACTCTTTATGTTCGCAGTCTTGCTTTGAGACGTTCGAGTAAAGATAACGGCTAGTACAGCCGCGAAACCCTATCAAGGAGGTTCCTTCATTTGAATCTACCTAACCACAGGTACGATATTTAATATCGTATAACGGTCTTCACCGACCGGAGATAAAACGCTACCGATTTAGGACGAATGGCAAAGCCATTCAGTCCGTGTCTATGTTTTGTCTCAAGAAGGTGGTGTTACGGTGTACTCAGCAAAGTCAAAGATTCAAAACCACATACTCATGCCCAAAGACATATTCAAGAATCAAGAAAGCTAAAGACTTCCACAACTCTGATGATCAAAATCTTCCTTATCAATTAATGTAGAGGAATGACCTCTCTTCAAAGGAGATTGTTTCAAGCTTTCAATATGGTGCAAAGTATGAGCATGTGGATAAAGACACAAGATCGCAAGATGGCAAAGACAAGTCAAGGATAATTTGAAGATCTCAAGTTTAAATACAAAGTCGAAAGAAAACGACAAAGGCTCAAAGATCACAACATGAAGGAACAAGACTACTATTACACGTTTAAGACTCATTTATGACGAGATTCGTAATCTCCATTGGTCTCCAAATATCAAAGAGGAATGACCTCACATTGGGGGAGATTGTTAGCCTCAAAATATTGAGTCAAACAAGAATGATCGGTCATAGGTTTATATTGTAACATTTATTAGAACGTTGTAATAGTTAGTTAAAATAGTCGTGACATTACGGGCTTGATGGATAGCTTAAAAGGCCTCTTTTAAGGTACTAATCATTTTATTCAAGCCCGGCCCATTAAACAATATACTCCATTAAGGCTACATGTATAAGCCCGACTATATATACCTCTCCTAGCATGTTAGGAGAGGTTGGATCTTTTATTTTTTTAATCTAATTTCACATAGTTTTCTCCAACCTCTCTCTACTTTATCTCTCTAGAAATCATCTTCTTTTTTTCTTTTTTCATTATTAATTAATCAAATCAACCATGGTGAAGTGAATAAATATGGGAACAACATACCACCTCTATCAGAACGAAGAGCTTTAATCTTCTTTCCTAGTTGCAGTTCTACTTATGCTTTAAACACTTTGAATGTTTCAAATACCTCATGTTTATGCTTAAGTTAATAAACATCACCGTAACGGCTATAATCATCCGTAAATGTTAAGAAGTAGCTAGCACCTTTCCTTGACACATGTCTAAGTGGTCCACACATATCAGTATGTATTAATCCAAGTAGATCAGTAGCTCTTTCAATATTGCTATTAAAAGGTTTCTTGGTCATCTTGCCAGAGATACAAGACTCACATTTATCAAATGATTCATCATTGATATTTTCCAAAAGACCTTCACATTGAAGCTTTTGTTTACGAGTCTTCCTAGTATGGGCAAATCTACAATGCCAAATATAAGAAGAATTCTTGTCAAACTTTCTCTTCTTATTCATGCTAAAAACAGAATTATTATTATTCTTGGATTCATTATCATGCATGTCTATTTCAAACACACCATTCACAGAAATTGCATTAAAATAGAAAATACCATTTTTCCAAACAGAAATTCTATTATTATCAATAGTGTGAAAAAATCCATTATTCAACAAACAAGAAAAAAAACAACACCCCTAACAATTGTAGGTGCATAATGACAATCATTTAAAATCAGTACTAAACCCGAAGGTAAAACTAAATTAAATGCTCCTAAGCTTCAACCGCTGCTTGTGCGACATTGCTCACTTGCAGAAATTATTCCTATAGCTTCCTTTCCAGATTAGATCCCTGCAACGTATTACAAATGTTAATACCACATCCCGTATCATATACCCAGGAATTTAATTTGTATGTTAAATTGAATAATTCAATCATAAATAAAGTACCTGAAGCTGCAGCGCTCTGCTCACACTTCTTCTTTATTTCTCGCAACTCTTCGAGGTAAAGAGGGAAATTCCTCTTCCAGTGACCACTTGCCTTGCAATGGTGACAAGTCTCATCCTTTTGAGATTTATTCTTCTTGACAAAGTTCTGGTTAGGTCTTGAATAAGTCGCAACTTGCTCGCCCTTATCACCCTTGCCTTTGCCTTTCTTCTTATTCGCTTGCGGTTTTGGCTTACTCACTCTACCATTTTGTATGGTTAGTACAGGAGGAGAAGAAGTAGATGCCTTGTACTTTAACCCCCTTTCATAGTCAATGAGCATTGCATGCAAATCATTAACTGTCTTCCCGGTGCAATGCATATTATAGTTTCGAACAAAATCATTGAAGTCCTTGTTAAGGGACCTATTGATCAAGTTGATAGCGATATTATGATCATAGGGGTGTCCTAGTGCAATGATTTGTTCCATATAACCCCTCATATCCAAGTAATGGGCACTAATAGACTTTCCAGGAGTTTGCTTGCAGCTATGCAAAACATCTACTAAGTCTTAGATCTCCACAGCTTGCGGCTTCTCGAACATAGCCTTGAGCTCATCAAGCATTCGCTTAGGTGAAAATAGCTCATTCTTCTGTTGGAGTGGAGGAGCCATTTTCCCTAACATTAAGCAAGCCACCTCATAGTGCTTCTTAACATTAGCAGCGTGTTCAAGCCTTTGCGCTTCAGAAGCTCCTTCAACAAGACCCTCGGGATAAGGAGTGGTCAAGATATCAATAGTACCCGCTACTCTCAAGATAATTCTTAGTGAGCGATACGAATCATTGAAGTTTGGGCCAGTAAGTTCAGGACGATCAAAGAACGCTTTGAACGTAGAACTTATAGTGTTATTGTCGGGTGAGCCATTTCTACATAAATAAGTTCAAATATTAGTATTTTCGATAACAAAATACTTTCAAGAAAATAAAATTACCCCGGTATATAAACCATAGTATTTTCCTTGAATCCTAGAACTATATTGACATAGATTCATTACATCAGTTGATCTGCTAGTAATGAATGTACTCAACATAGCGACTTGTCGAACAATTCAATTGACAAACAATTTTCAATTTCTAAATTTTTAAGAGATTTACATTGCCAAAAAACGTTTTGCATTGTAAACATGTTTCATCCCTTCTGAATGCTTTAAGTTTTCATATCTCACTGGGTAACTTAATTAAGTCGTCTAATCTAAATAACGTAAAACCATCATACGAATTCTCATTCTATGTAAGTTTTCTCTCCATTAAAACATCCTCCAAAAATCTCATTTGATGACGTAGTATTTTTATGTGTTCGTCAATTAGATAGCATTCGACTTAAATTTAAGGGTATAAATTTGATGTCAAAATAAATGTATGGAGAAACATGCATACAACTCCATAGCATAAGTTTAATAAAACATTTAGTAAACATTTTCATGAGACTAAATTTCTACATAAATTATGTTGAGGTATTGGTTAAACCAATCAAAGAATTTACCCACAACTATTCACAACGTACTTTTTCTAGAACTTAGTTAAAGCATAAAGCAATACCCTTATTCATTGTGTTTCGGATGTGAACTTGTGGTAAATCAACTTTAAGGTATAATTCAATTAATAATCATAGGTAATTTCAATTTGACGCACAGGCGAGCCGGGAATTTGGTCAGCGACTAATGGCATAAAACCTCATTCCTTAATCGGGTACATGACCAGCGGTGCGTTAAACCCACTTTATAGTTTGTCAAAAGGAGTAGGCCGTTAAATTATTATTGCAATTCACCAATCAACGTAATCTTATGTAATTTACATCTCTAACAACTCTTTATTTTAATACGATTTAGTCCATATTATTTCTTTTCTAAAAAAACCCCTGGTTACAACAATTCAATAATTTTAATATGTAAACAAGTAAAAAAACTAAATCATAAACACATAATAACAATTTATATGTACGATAATAAATCAAATAGCCACATGCATACGATTTATTCAATAATCATAATATCTAGGTTTTTATATTCATATAAAAGTCTTCCTAATTCAAGATTTATTGAATCAAATAATCACGTAGCACATAAAATCATATAAACATATAATTTTACGATCCATGAAAACGTGCACGTTATCATGGATCCTCCCACAAATCTTAACAATTAAATCTATACGGATCGTAACCATACATGACATAACAATTAATCATGCATTTTAATCTAAAATCATCCCACATGTAATTTAGGGTTTCAAAATAATTCTTTTTTTTAATAAAAAATTCAGCCAAAACCCTAATTTTTAAAAAAAACAAAACCCTAATCTTAAGAAAACCTAAAAAACATGTAGTTTTAACTCAAAACAATTATTAGTTAAAAGACTTTAGATTTTCAATAATTATAACATGTTAAAACGAATCTGATACCACTGAAGGTTTATTAACAAAATAACAATTATATAAAACCCTAAACGAGATCAAAGCACACATATAGCGGAAGCGATTTAACAAGCTCATAATTAACACAATTATAATTAATCGAAATAGGGTTACATACCTTTACGCTAAAGCAAATCCACAAGACGAAGAACGAGTCAACAATTAGGGTTTATAAAGAACACCACCTAGATTTAGTCTAAAGTAAGACTACATTACAATCTTGTACACACGTAATTCAACGAGCTAACAGTGATTCTAGCACGTGTAAACTGAGCTTTAACGCTTGTGGAAAATCTACCCAACAATCCTAGATAGGGGCTAGGACTAGATTATAAGCAAAATTGAGCAAACAAGAAAACAAACCAAAAACCCTTTTGTGGGTATGTCTTGCGATCGTAACAAAAGAAATAGAGGGAGAGATTATTGTGTGTCTTGAATTATGAGGTGAGGGGTTGTTTATATAGACCTAATTCTTGTAGTTAAACCAAATATAAGGAAAGTTTTTTCCCCTTCCCCTTGCCTCCATAACCGACGGTCGAAACACCCCAAAGGGGTGTTTCAGAACCTTCCGATCTTCTTTCTTTTTATTCCACTTACTATATATTCTATAACGCTCGTTAATAATTAACTATTAATTATTTAACGATCGTTAAAGTTATATCTCGGTTTAATTTAATAAATACATAAATATATATTTATTAAATAAATTAATAAATACAATAAATATATTTATTAAATAAATTAACTCTTTACGTATTGAGTGCAATCCTGTAATCTCGAGTTCGATCCTATCACACGACTATTAAATATAAGTCCATAAACTTTCATATCAAACAGCTCATTGGTATCTAAAGCATAGGAAGTACCTGCAACACCAAGGAACAAGCTATAATGATCAACAATAGCCTGTGGCACAACAGCCCCTGTGAGCTCCTGGTTGGCAGTATCAATCAAAACTTCTATGCGGCTCCTTTGATTTCGACTATATAACGGACTTGTGGAAGTACGTTGAGTTTGTATCACCAAGGTTCAACCACTCAATCTTTGTTTTTTTTGGTACACTCAATCTTTGCTTTTTGCTTTAGAAATCGCTCTTCATCTAGTTTAGCTTCATTGAAAGCTTGCAAATAAGGTGCTTCCTCGTCACGTAGATCAGCATTAGAAGGATCACAATCAATGGCCCTTTGAACTTCATCCAACTCGTGCCTAATTTTATTAACCCGGTCATGCAGATTTCCTTGGTCATGAAAAAGATGACGAAGGGGTTTCTTCGTATTTCGTAAGTTCTGGACCACCTTGTACATACTATAACCTGCAATTCCACTATTCCACGTATCAGCAACCGTATCTAAAAAATTAGGCTTATGAACCAATAAATTCGTAAATTTAAATGGCTTAGGCCTACTGGAAGTCAACGTAGGAATTTTAAGGACCGATGGAGCATGGTCAGAATTCCTATAAGGTTGTAAGACAACAAAAGCACCCGAAAATAAATCCGTAAACTCCAAATACCCATCACACGATCCAGTTTTTAAGAATACCACTAACTCCTCTCGGGTTTTGGTTCCAAGTATAATGAAGCCCCGAACATGTAAGATCCAAAACTTCAATTTAAACAATCCTAGAAGTCACACATAGTCGACGTCATAGAAGACGACCCGGCATGCGTATCTTCAATATTCAAAGCAACATTAAAGTCACCCATAATTACACACGCACAGCCACGAGTAACCTATTTATGAAGCCCCAATTCCTCCCATAGCCGCCGTCTAACAATAGGATTATAATCCGCATATATAAATGAACATAATATAGCTTTATTAGTCTCACGATGAATAATTTTGGTGTGAACATCTTGTTGCATTTGGGAAACAACTAAGACAGAGACAATATCCACATTCCATCCTAGAACAATACGGAATCCCTTTGTACACAAATTATCATTTGAAGTCCAATCCCACGTACGAAAAAATTTCTTACAAACAGAAGCTAAACGTGATACATCTACATGCGATTCCAAAATTGCACATACACTAAGACAATTTTCATTCACAATTTGACGCACTCTGTTTGCTTAGGGGCTCGGTTCATGCCTCGTATATTCCATGAGGCGACACTAAACATGAGCAACGTCTTGTATGGGAGTGCTTGCCCCCTTTGAATCAGAAAACACAGTTTCTGACAACTCTTCAACCTCACTTTACTCCTCTATATTAGAATCAGCATTCCCCTCCTTGCTCGTGCCACTTAGTTCCCCTACCTCCATAGTTTCACAATACTCCTCAGTATCATTAAGAACGTCAAATTTATTCTTTGAAACAAATTGCTTCCTTGTGATTCTGAGAAGTGGTCACTTTGTTCTTCTCCTTTGACTGGAATTGAAGATTAACCTTTGGTTTAGTAAGCTTAATCCCCTCCACCTGTCTAGCTTGAGGCTTGTCTACCTTTTTGTTCTTCTTCCTTCGTTGTGTAACGATTGTAAACCCATCAGCCTCAATCTCAACAGTACACATGCCCTTATCAACTGGTGTAGGTCGTTTAGGGCAGTGTGCATGCGAATGACCAAATACATGACAGTCCTCACACATGGGTGGTTTCCATTCATACTCAACTCGCATATGAACCTTGGAATGACCATCTCCATTAACATTCAACACTACCATCATAACTTTTTCCTTTAGCGGTTTCTCAGCCGTGACTTCTATCAAGGCTCTAGCAAAACCCAATCGGCCCCACGCTTCTGTACACATAATGTTAGTGAACGCATCAAGCATAATTATAGTACGAATTTGAGATCCAATAAGGCTTAAACCGTCAGCTGTATATGCAACAACATGAACTTTATGTATCTTGACCCATACCGACACCTTAACCACCTCGTCCCTAGACAAAACTAGATTAGGAGTCCACTTTGTCAGGATCAAAGGTTGGTTCCGAATCATCCATGAGCCCTTTTCTAGAACCTGCTCTAACCCCGTCAATAAGTTAAACTTAAAAAAAATACACCCCGTCTTCGTCTTTCATAACCTTTTGCTTACCCCAAGTATTCACCACATAATTCTTCACAAGCGGAAATGCAACCGTTTTACCAACGGAAAACCCTACTAAAGAATTAACAAATCGACTATGGGCTTGATATGAGCTTAAACTCATATCCTTTTATCAACAAATAACCCTAAAACATGAAGCAAAATACCCAATTATTTGGCAAAAACAGTGTTATGTGGTATGTTTGTGTTTGTGTGCACTTTTGTAGGTAAGAAGATACATTTTCAAGCAAACAAGGAAAAACCAAGCTCAAATGGATGAAAAAGACAAAAGAGGATCAAAAGTGACAAGACTTTGAAGTTCAAGGACCTATCTTGACAAGTTATGGAAGTTAAAGGACTTAAAGTGCAAATAATGTAAAGTCAAGATTCAAGTCAAATCTGGTCAACTATAAAGTCAACTCAATCAAAAGGCCATTTTGTTGAAGAATTAAAGTTGAAGGGCCAAAATTGTCAAAAGAATAAAGATTCTGGCCTTAAATAGCAAACTGCCAAGAAGAGGGACTTGTTTTGCCAAGATGGGAAAGTTTTGCAATCTTAATCCATGTGAAAAGGAAGCAACCAATGAGAAGAGAGAAAAGACATGACCCGGATTGCCACTTCACCTTCATTATTACCCACTACCGCCGCTTTTCATTTATTACAAAATCACAACAGTACAATCCGCAACACATGCTCTCAACGAATATAAAAACGCCACGTGTCCATCTTCTTCAAAGAAAATATTGCCAGGATCGGGATTTTTATAGAAGACGTTTCATGAGAAGTTCAAAACACCAAAGTTGCTCAATTTTGGAAGACGAATTCAATGGTGCAATCCAATTAACATATCATCCATTGAATTAAAAATGCCCAAATCAGTTCATAACCTTCAAAGTGGGATTTGCAGAATATTCCACGTGTCAAGCTATGATTGGATCTGCCACGTCACAAACCCCAACAGAATCTCCTCTCATGCCTATAAATAGCTAGGATGTACTTCATTTTCAAGTAGTAGTTCAATTTTGTAAAACACATAGTTTTTAAATTTCCCTTTCCTTATTTCCCTCATTCTCCCCTAACTACTCAAGAGTCTGACAAACTCTTGAGTTAGTTAGTTAGTTTGTAGCTTGTAACAAACATTTGTAACTGAATTCATGCAATAAAATTCAAACTTCATTTTCCCGCCAAATTCTGTTCTTCTCAATTCTGTTACTACTTGCTGTTATTGGATCATCCTGTTGTTGATTTGTGATTGTTATGATCAATCATTGATCATAATTGTCATTGGAGGAGTTTTGTAGCTGTTTGTTCAGAATTCAAGTCAATCCTTTGTTCCTTTGAAGATTTGTAGCAGGATGATGAATGTAGATGATTGTAGCTGATTAGATTGATGATTTAGTGTTCCCTAGTGATAAGGTGGTGGTTATCACTAGGGCAAGAGAGCTCAGCGCTCCTCTTCTTCTCAAAGGCTATCTTTAATAGGTGCAAACGCTTCTGTTTTTAAATTCCACTCAATTGCAATTGCATGCTTAATACTTAGTGTAAAGTTCAATTTGTTTCATGATAAAAGGTGATTAGATTAGTGTGATTGATTTTAGGCCTGTTGTAGCTTTAGTGTGATTGGATCTTGCTTATTAGTTTAGGTACTTTACATGTTCACAGATTTCATAAGCTTAGCTTTTCATTGTGAGTTTAAGTAGTGCTTTACTCTTGTTGCTTGCTTATACACATTGCATTTTGCTTGTTCACTTGAGACTGATATAGCTTAAAACTCAGTATTCACTCTTGCTTAAAAACCTTTCACAAAAACTCATAAGTAGATCAGCAAGAGTGTTTGGCAACAGGTTTTGGTAAAGAACTTTGTATGATTTGTAGTGATCTAGTTGTTATAAGTTTGATTTTCAGCTTGATTCAGTCTTGTGTGATCAAGTTTAGTTCAATTCTACTGAAATCTTTCACTCTTAAGACCTATAGCTCACTTTTTCTGTTTTCAACCTTTGTGCATCAGTTTTTCATTCTAGCAATTTTAGAACTTGCTACTTTCAAATCATCATTTCTTCTTTGTTAGTTAACCATTTCTTTTCAAATCTTTTTCAAAAGCTTAAGCAACATCTAAGGATTCAGTGTCTAGGAGGATTTTCTACAGTTTTCAGTCATAAGCCAGAAATCAGTTTTTTAGTCAAGCTTAAGCATAGAGCTTTCTCTGTGATAAAATTGTGGACTGTTTTCCCATTGCTCTCAATCCTCTTCATAAAAGTCACGATTTTCTTTCACAATCATGTTTAATAAGTGTTGAATATGAGTTTTTGAAGTTTTGAACTTTTTCCAAATTTTTGGTCAAACTTGGTCAACATAAGCTCATTTTAGCTTATTTCGGATTTCTAGCTTATTACTGGACGAAATTTGTTCTGGTTTGATTTCCCAGTCTTTAAATCAAGAGCTTATTCAATTTCTTTATAAAAATCAAGTTGTGACTGTGTGGATTAAGCTGTAGCTTATTTTGAGCTTATTGATAAGCACTCTTTTGCTCATTTTTGATTCTTAGCTAAATTCCTTTAATACACGTTGCTTATTTTGGATTAGAAACCTTTTGCAATTTGTCTCATGGAATTTGGTATAGAAATAAGCTCAGTCTAGCTTATTTGGTCCTTAGCCCGTTTTTGGTTAAAAGGTTTTTTGGAAATTGCACTTAGGTCCCTATAAGTTTAGCCAGTTTTAATCTTGGTTTTTATTTCCTAATTTTCTGGATTTTGCAAAATTAAGTCCTTTACTTTGAAGTTTGTTAAATTTCAGTTATCAAGTTGTTATTTTATTACATTTTTGGTTAAGTTTGTTATAGATTTTACAAGTTTGATCCTTATAGTTAACAGTTTTGCATTTTTAGTCCCTAAAGTTGTTAGAATTTAATTTTCAAGCATTTAATTTTCCTAGAATTTACATTTTCAGTCCTCTTAGTTTTATATTTTGAAATTTTAATTTTGTTTGAATAAAAACTTGGTATTTGCAACTTGTTTTACGTATAAGTAGGTTTATATTTTTCATTTTTAAATAGTGTTGTTGAATTAGCAATAGAT
Source organism: Glebionis coronaria (assembly GCA_025667525.1). Classification (NCBI taxonomy): domain Eukaryota; kingdom Viridiplantae; phylum Streptophyta; class Magnoliopsida; order Asterales; family Asteraceae; genus Glebionis; species Glebionis coronaria. Next base: position 219,966 of record JANFOE010000521.1, read on the forward strand.
TACCAAGCAAGCTTGAACAACCAAGAACAATAATAAATCTGATATTGATTGGACTTTCTATTGGTTAAGAACTGAGAAAACGAACTTGCATTATACCACATTTCAAATGGCGCCGCTGCCGGTTCTTTGACTACACGAGAGACTATCGATTGACGGTTTTCATTGGCTTTTGGGATCCGTTCATTTTGTGAACGTTATTTTTACGTATCATAAATCAAAAACAAATAAAAAATCAAAAATATAAAAATATATAAAAACTAAAAAATTAACAAAACAATTCTTTTCCTAAAGAATTGACCAAAAAAATTAAAAAATCCAAAAAGCAATCTTTTTCCTAAGAGATTGCACCCAAAAATATATATTATTGGATTCTCTCGGTTTTTATGTACATATAGTATTTTCCTTTAAAAACTCATAAATACAAAAATATTTTCCATATATTATTATAAGTAAATACGTATACGTATAAGAACAATCAATCTACATATCTTCCATAAGTATTGCCGAGGCAATACACCGTGTTGAGGGGCGTTCCGGTCCTTGACACGCGTATCGATCAAACAAAATAAAGCAAGAATAGATAAATACTCTCAATAAGCAACAATTCGAAGAATACGAACATTTAAGTGAATAGAAAGGCGATGTGCTATAAAATGCCATCTAAGGGTCAATAGGTACTTAAGTGCTTCGCGCCACCTAACCCCCCGTTCACTTGGGAGTATTCTAAGAAGGAAGGCTTCATTGAGGGTCTTGCACCCAAAGTAGTAATACATATATTGTTATTTTCTTGTGGATATTTAATATCGAAACTCGAAGAGGATAATCCATTTCTCTTCAAAGTCACACGAGAGATTCTCTCTCATTCCTCGTATTGAGTTGCATGCTCACTCGCGGGCGTGCACAAATACCGATTGGTGTACAACCTCTTCCTCCGAAAAGGAAGAAAAAGAGAAAGAGTAAGACCACCACCGTCCACCAAGCCGATCACGAGAATCGTGCTTTGTCACCACCACAAGAAGCCATGGCTATTGATAATCGTACTTTGTATGAACGTATGCAATCCAAAATTCATGGATATGTTAGTGCCATTAAGATTCCCGACTTTCCCGCTAACACATTTGAGCTACATACATCTATGATCAATATGGTTTCTTCATCACCTTTATTTGGAAAACAAAATGAGGATCCCCATGCTCACCTTAAGAGATTCCTTTCACTTTGCAATACCATTAAGCATAATGGGGTTCCACCTGAGGTCATTAGATTGATGTTAGTGTCATTTTCCTTAGATGGGAGTGCTAAGCATTGGTTAGACACCCAACCACCCGATAGTATCACCACATGGGATGATTTTACCACTAAGTTCTTGAACAAATTCTTTCCTCCACAAAAGACTATGGTTTTGAGGAATTTGATTATGGGCTTTACACAAAAACCTAGTCAATCCTTTGGTGATGCTTGGGAAGAGTATAGTGAGTTGTTGAGGCGATGCCCTAACCATGGAATGGATGATCTAAGCCAAATCAATACCTTCTACAATGGCCTTAAACCTCACCACCAAGATTCACTAAATGCTTCCGCGGGAGGGAGTATTCTTTTCAAGACATACCACGAAGCTTTGAACATTATTGAGACTAAGGCAATGGTTCAAACAAACAATCCATTTGAAGAAAAGGTTCATGTCATCCAAAACACTTCTCAAACACCTTGTGATAACCAATTCCTTAAATATCACCAAGAGATCCTTCAACATGTCAAACAAGGACAACAATAAATGACTCAAGAGATAGTTCAAGCCTTTAAGAGCATGACATTGAACAATTCCTCAAATAATGTGAATGCTATCACCATTTCTTGTGTTACTTGTGGAGGCCCCCACTCTTATGAACAATGTGACAAGGTGCAAGGGTATCAAGGGGAATGCTATGCTTATCAAGAGGAACACCGTGAACACTTCAAGCCTAACATCAATCCAAATAACCTTTCTTACAAATCCCAAAATTACCTTACTCCACCCGGATTCCCACCCCAACCACCCACCCAAATTCCACAAAATCCTCCTCAAATTTTAGCAAGGAATCAAGGGCAAAGACAACCATACCAAGGAAATAACTACAAGGCACCCAATCAATTTCAACCTCAAGCAAATACCTTTTATCCACCAAATCAAGGATTTAACTCCCAACCTTTACCTTTCCAACCTCAAGGTTTTCAAGGTTATGTGCCACAAGAGTTAAACACAATGGATCTTTTGCAAAAGATGAATCAAGAGAATGAAAGGAAATTCCAAGCTATAGACAAGAAAATGAATGACCAATTCAATAAGCTTTTAATGGCGGTAACTCAAAGACCACAAGGGGCTTTACCTTCCAACACACAAACAAACCCTAGGGCCAATGTTAATGCTATTACAACAAGGAGTGGTACAACAACAAAGGATCCTTCACCTCCTAAACCTACTATTGTTCAACCCACTTGTGCTCCTACTTGTGACAAGCCCTCTACTTCTACTTCACCACCTCAAAATGCTCCCATTGCTCCACTTTCAAAGCCTATTCATGAAACACTCAATAAGGAAAATCCTTTTTTTTTTTGGGTAAAGGGGCATTCCCCGGTAAAATATATTAATCCCAAAAAACAATGAAGTACAATGGAATGTGACTGAGTGTCACATTAACCTCAAGCTAAGCTTGAACAACTATCTACTCATACGACAACTCATATGAAAATCCTATCGTACAAAAACAATAACACCAATAGGAAAGAACCACTTAACAAACAACATTAAGAAATAAAAATAGAATCGGGCAGCTTCCAAAGATGAGCGAACATAAGCGCATCCACCGAACGCTTAAACTTACAAGAAAGAAGCTTCAGCCGCACCTCGTTCCAAATGGTTTGAACCAGCTCTGGCACTTGCCTCTTGACCTTGGTGAATAATCGAACATTGCGCTCTTGCCAAATAAAGTAGGCACACGCAGCCATGATCAGCTTAGAAACAATGCTTTTAAATAACCTCCGCTTGGCAAATGGCTGAACAAATGAAGTAATATGACTAAAGACTGGATCAATAGAATCCATACCAGCAAATTTCTTCAATCGGTTCCAAATTTGCCGAGAGAATGAACATTCAAAAAAGAGGTGATCATGGGAATCCGGGACCAATTCACACAACGAACATACTTGAACCATATTCTGATTAACTTCTGAAACACGAATTCTGTCTTGCGTCTTCAATCTTCGCCAAAAAATCAGCCATAAATTAGTGGCATGTTTGGGAATACAAGCAGGAAACCAAACAATATCACTCCATGGGACAATCTGACTGCTGTACCGAATTGTATTCCAGACCAAAGTAACTGAAAACTCCGAGTAATTACCATCAACATCACGCCAAACAACTTTATCCGGGACATCAGACAACGTAGGCATATTCAACGCAGCAATAGCAGGATACTTCGCAATAATAGAATGCGGCCAGTTCCACGCATCATTCTGATATAGGTCACGAATGCAAGAATTAGTGTTCAAACCTGCAGCATGGATATCACGTGAAGAGACCATGTTAGACAACGGGCATTCCACGTGCCAATTGTCCGCCCACAGAAATGTAGACATACCATTGCCTACCTTATTCCAAACAAAATTACGAATTAGAGGGCGAAGTTGAAGAACCTTGCGCCAACCCCAAGACATGTTACCACGAGACGGAATGTCCCAGAAGCTTCTGCCTTTGAGCTTATAAGCTTGGACCCAGCGGACCCACAACGAATTCTTCCCAGCCAACAGCTTCCATATATGCGAAAACATTAGCGCTTGATTAAACACTTCAAGCCTACGTATGCCAAGACCACCTTCATTCTTAGGTAAACAAACAATCTCCCAAGCAATTTTAGATTTCCTTTTCCGCATATCTTGGCTCCATAAAAACAATCGCATCATCTGTTCTAAATCATGAAGGACACGAGTAGGAAGAATAAACACGGACGCCCAATAAATATGCAAAGCACTAATCACCGATTTTATCAGTTGCAAACGACCAGCAAACGAAAGCGCTTTATGCTTCCATTTCAAGAGCCGATCTTCAATTTTCTCCTTCAACTCCTTACAATCATTAAAAACAAGCCTTGTAGAAATTAAAGGAACTCCAAGGTATTTTACCGGGAATCTTCCTTCAGCGAAAGGAAGAATATCAAGAATAGCAAGCTTTACATTGTTAAGAACATTACAGAAGTAAGCGGTGCTCTTAGGGATACTCGGAGTTAATCCTGACGCTATTTTAAATTCCTCCAAAGAGTTTTTAATGACGGTCACAGAATGCACATCACCATGCGCAAAGAGGAAAAGGTCATCCGCAAAGCACAGGTTAATCAAATCAAGCTTAGAACAGTATCGATGATAAGTAAATGAAGAACTCAACATCACCTTTCGCTTAAGCATGAGCGTCAGAATCTCCATAACCATAGTAAATAAATAAGGCGACAACGGGTCACCTTGACGAAGACCACGCTGCCCTTTAAAGAACCCATGAAGCTCACCATTTATACATATCGAGTATGACGCCGTAGAAACACATTCCATGATCCAATGAACCACACGAGAATGAAATCCAAAACCCACCAGAATTGTTCGTAAAAAGTTCCAATCAACCGTATCGTAAGCCTTTTGAATGTCAACTTTAAACGCACATCTAGGAATGCCACGGTCCAAATGGTAGTTATGCATTAATTCTTGAGTGAGGAGTATATTATCAGAAATACTTCGTTCGGGAACAAATGCAGATTGATTAGGACTAATAATAGTCTTCAAACTCTCCTTAATGCGATTAGCAATGATCTTGCTAATGCATTTAAAAAGAACATTGCAACATGAAATCGGCCGATAGTCATTGATACGAGCAGGATTTCGAACTTTAGGAATAAGCGTAATGATGGTGTGATTTAACTCTTTGAGGAGATTACCATTCGTGAAGAATTCCGAAACCGCTTTAGTAACATCATCCGCAATAATATCCCAAGCTTCTTTAAAAAACGCCGCTGTATACCCATCCGGACCCGGAGCCTTATCATTGCCCATAGAAAAAATCGCCTCCTTTACTTCTTGTCTAGTGACCATACGAGACATATGGAGAGCATCTTCTTCCGAAACAGATGATACAAATAAATTGCTAGTATCAAAAGCAATGGGATCACCTGCAAGACCAAGAAACTGTTCATAGTGCATAACAAATGCCTGAGGAACATTAGCATTTTCAAAAACGACACCCTCATTATTAGCAACAACATCAATACGGTTTCTGATAATTTGACTTTTAACCGCTTTGTGAAAATACGCCGAATTCGAATCGCCATCCACACCTCAACCACAACCAAAACCAAGTCTTCCTTATCCCTCAAGATTGAGAAAAGAAAAGCTTAAGAACAAGGATGATATCCAAGTTTCTAACTTTTTGAGGATGTTCAAGCAACTTAACATCAATATCTCCTTTGCGGAAGCCTTAGCCAATATGCCTAAGTTTGCTAAGATGATTAAGGATTTGCTTTCTAACAAGGAAAGATTGGTGGATTTGCCTAATGCTTCTTTGAATGAAAATTGTTCCACGGTGTTGCTTAAGAAGTTGCCTACTAAGCTTGGAGATCCGGGGCGGTTTTTGATTCCTTGCAATTTCCCGGGGGTGGAAAATTGTATGGCTTTAGCGGATTTAGGAGCAAGCATAAATCTTATGCCATTATCGGTTTGGAAGAGACTTTCACTTCCCGAGCTCACTCCTACTAAGATGACTCTTGAGTTGGCTAACCGTACTATAGCTTATCCGGTGGGAATTGCGGAGGATGTTTTTGTTGGGGTTGATAGATTTACATTTCCCGCGGATTTTGTGGTGGTTGATTATGATGTGGATCCTAGAGTGCCTTTGATTGTTGGTAGGCCATTTTTGAGGACGGGTCGTACTTTAATCGATGTGGCGGAAGGAGAACTTACAATGCGGGTAGGAGACGAGAGAGTTGTGTTTAACATGGGAAAGTTGTCCAAAAAGTCTAATGAGCCCGAAGCGGTAAAACATATTGATGTTGTGCATGAGGAGGAAACACAAGATGATCTCCTTAATAAAGTTTGTGATGAGTACTTTTATGAAGCTTGCTCAAGTGGAGACTTTGATTACCATCATATTGAGACCATTGCTTCCATTACTTCCTCCTTGGATTTTCATGAACCTCAAGAGCTCAACTTTAGTGAAATTCCATATGACACCCCATTTTTCCACCATACTAATCACTTTGATGAGGACTTAAGTAATGAGGGATCTTTTCTTTGTGATTCACCAACATATGATGACTATAGTAATGATGAGCTTTCTACTTGTGACTCTCCATTTGTTGATGATCATACTTCCTTTGGTTTTGAGGGATCACCCATCTTTGATAGACCAATCTATGATGTTTATGGTGATGAGGAGGATTCTATCATTGATGAGAGTGATGAGTTTTTATTGGAGGATATATCTTTTGAGTATACTATTGGTTACCTTGATGAGGAGGGGGACATACTCTATCTAGAATCTTTATTGCTTGAAGATCCTTTACCTTCTTTGTCCACCCAAACCTTTTTACAACCAATCACTTCACAACCTTTCTCTCACCATGTGACCTACAAAGGAGAGTCTTTTAAGGCAATCAACACTTGTTGTTTTCCCATTAAGGCACGGATTTTTGATCCTGGCATAGAGCTTGCTAAATCATCTCAGTATCCTTCTGATGCAACAAAAGGAACCCTTGTGAAAGATTTGAGAACTTTACACCATCACCTTGGAAAGAACATATGGGAAACCAATTTAGAGAACTACACCTCATTCTTGTCACCATTGATTGGGAAGCTAGTTGTTGGCTTGTGTTATAAGTGGGAGGGTAATTATGTATTTGATCCTGGGGGATATTTATGGAGTTTTGATAAATGAACACTTGTTTTACCTCATCATGGAGATTTTTCTTAAAAAGGGCAAACATTTTCTTCTCCATGATAGGTTTTAGACACTTTTAAGTGTGGGACGAGTCGAGCTAGAGACTCATTAACTCAAGCATCGTATAACTAGGTTTAGAGTGTTGTAGGTTAGAAATAAAGGCATAGATTTGGAGATAAGTGTAGGGGAGACCTTCTTTTGTCTTCATGCTTGTTTGTAGGGTTGCTCACTCATTTCATGCTTTGGAGCTTATGGAGGAGGCCCTTGTATCCGGTTCACTTCGTTACTTTAGTGATTTTTCAATGACACCTTGTGCTTAAACATGATTTCACTAATAGTAGTCCTTTCCTTAACTTGGGTTAAGCAAAGTCTATTCATTGTCATAAGTGTAGGGGAAGTTTTTTATACTTCCATGCTCTTAAACATTGAGGACAATGTTTAGCTTAAGTGTAGGGGGGTCTTCTATCGAAGTGACCTTACCTAGAACTTGTCATTGTCTTGCATGATAACATGAAAAAATTGAATTTTCAACATTTTTCAAATTTTTGATCTACTTTGGCCAACAAAAATATGCATTCATAATTTTTGCATCAATCATTTTTCATTTGCATAACACACTTGCATTGTATATATTTCTTCTTTTATTTTTCATCAAAAATATATAAAAAGGAAAAATATAATAAAACATGGTTTTAACAAGTTTAGATTTCTTTGACATATTAGGCCCGCCATGGATATTTTGACTCAACCCGAGTTTGCTTATTTTAGCACTCTCTAGCTATTATCCTTAACCATGTAGTCCTTCATTGGTCTATTAGGCTAAGCTTCCACCAATTTCATTCTTTGAAATTTTAAATTTGTGGAGAATGGGAAATGATAGAGTTGAAGCAAGTGTAAAAGGGCTAGATAGACTTCATGGCAATTACTTGTGGCTAAACCCTTCTCTTCTTGACCTCTATTTTCTTCGCTTGTATATAATTGTTAATAAATAATCAAGTACGGTTTTAATTGGTTTGTAATCTCTTATGCATTTTTGGCTAATCATTCATGGTTGATATGAGTACGTCTTAAGATTCTAAGTTAGCACATTTTATGTGTACTAGACTTGTGTCATGCTCCATATTTAGCGGGTGTTTTTCCTTTTCTTCTTTTCAAATTTCTTTGTGAGGAATAAAGAAAAATAAGAGCGGCTTATGAAAAAAAAAAATGAGTGGCTAGAAAAAAAAAGAAAAAGAAAAAATAATGCAAGACTCCCAAGAGGGGCAGTGTGGTGTTAATTATAGTAACTATTGAGTTCCAATATTACCTTGACGGGTTGCGGGGATTCAATAGATTGCTCCAATCCAATATTACCTTGACGGGTTGCGGGGTTGAAGATCCAAAATCTCAAAAAGATGCGGATGTAAATTATTGCGTGAGTTTTATTTTTCTTTCCTTAGCGAGTGTGTAGTTACTTATGAAAGCATGACATGAGGATTTTACACATAAGGCGAATGACTTATTACTCTTAATACGGACTTGTATTAATTGTGAGCGGTTTTTCAAGTAATGGATGAGAAGATTACTTAGGATTAAAACCGTGCTTCCTTATTTTTGGATTTTTCACTTCTTATATTTCACACTTGAATAATGACAAATTTGCCCACAAGCAATTTGCTCAATTAATAACCGGTTCCACATTTAATTGTCATGAATAAGTTGATGCACTTTTTACTTGTGAATGCAATGATCCCATTTATTAGCTTGGTATGGGGAAAGTGAAACTTGAGGGTGATAAATGTTCATGGTACCCAAGCCCTAATCTAAGTCATTGAATTCTTTATGAGTTATTTCCATCAAAACCATTTCAAGAAAAATCAAAAAGATATAGATAGAATTGTATTTTGATTCATTGCATTATTAAAAGTCAAAATCATGCATCATTTAGTTTAGAGTAGTGTAGATGCATCTCATATGGCCAAGGTGGATTAATTATGAGGGAAATGTAAATTTTTAAGCCTTGAAATATAATATTGCATGAGGACATGGCAATGCTCAAGTGTAGGGGAATTTGATATGAGCTTAAACTCATATCCTTTTATCAACAAATAACCCTAAAACATGAAGCAAAATACCCAATTATTTGGCAAAAACAGTGTTATGTGGTATGTTTGTGTTTGTGTGCACTTTTGTAGGTAAGAAGATACATTTTCAAGCAAACAAGGAAAAACCAAGCTCAAATGGATGAAAAAGACAAAAGAGGATCAAAAGTGACAAGACTTTGAAGTTCAAGGACCTATCTTGACAAGTTATGGAAGTTGAAGGACTTAAAGTGCAAATAATGTAAAGTCAAGATTCAAGTCAAATCTGGTCAACTACAAAGTCAACTCAATCAAAAGGCCATTTTGTTGAAGAATTAAAGTTGAAGGGCCAAAATTGTCAAAAGAATAAAGATTCTGGCCTTAAATAGCAAACTGCCAAGAAGAGGGACTTGTTTTGCCAAGATGGGAAAGTTTTGCAATCTTAATCCATGTGAAAAGGAAGCAACCAATGAGAAGAGAGAAAAGACATGACCCGGATTGCCACTTCACCTTCATTATTACCCACTACCGCCGCTTTTCATTTATTACAAAATCACAACAGTACAATCCGCAACACATGCTCTCAACGAATATAAAAACGCCACGTGTCCATCTTCTTCAAAGAAAATATTGCCAGGATCGGGATTTTTATAGAAGACGTTTCATGAGAAGTTCAAAACACCAAAGTTGCTCAATTTTGGAAGACGAATTCAATGGTGCAATCCAATTAACATATCATCCATTGAATTAAAAATGCCCAAATCAGTTCATAACCTTCAAAGTGGGATTTGCAGAATATTCCACGTGTCAAGCTATGATTGGATCTGCCACGTCACAAACCCCAACAGAATCTCCTCTCATGCCTATAAATAGCTAGGATGTACTTCATTTTCAAGTAGTAGTTCAATTTTGTAAAACACATAGTTTTTAAATTTCCCTTTCCTTATTTCCCTCATTCTCCCCTAACTACTCAAGAGTCTGACAAACTCTTGAGTTAGTTAGTTAGTTTGTAGCTTGTAACAAACATTTGTAACTGAATTCATGCAATAAAATTCAAACTTCATTTTCCCGCCAAATTCTGTTCTTCTCAATTCTGTTACTACTTGCTGTTATTGGATCATCCTGTTGTTGATTTGTGATTGTTATGATCAATCATTGATCATAATTGTCATTGGAGGAGTTTTGTAGCTGTTTGTTCAGAATTCAAGTCAATCCTTTGTTCCTTTGAAGATTTGTAGCAGGATGATGAATGTAGATGATTGTAGCTGATTAGATTGATGATTTAGTGTTCCCTAGTGATAAGGTGGTGGTTATCACTAGGGCAAGAGAGCTCAGCGCTCCTCTTCTTCTCAAAGGCTATCTTTAATAGGTGCAAACGCTTCTGTTTTTAAATTCCACTCAATTGCAATTGCATGCTTAATACTTAGTGTAAAGTTCAATTTGTTTCATGATAAAAGGTGATTAGATTAGTGTGATTGATTTTAGGCCTGTTGTAGCTTTAGTGTGATTGGATCTTGCTTATTAGTTTAGGTACTTTACTTGTTCACAGATTTCATAAGCTTAGCTTTTCATTGTGAGTTTAAGTAGTGCTTTACTCTTGTTGCTTGCTTATACACATTGCATTTTGCTTGTTCACTTGAGACTGATATAGCTTAAAACTCAGTATTCACTCTTGCTTAAAAACCTTTCACAAAAACTCATAAGTAGATCAGCAAGAGTGTTTGGCAACAGGTTTTGGTAAAGAACTTTGTATGATTTGTAGTGATCTAGTTGTTATAAGTTTGATTTTCAGCTTGATTCAGTCTTGTGTGATCAAGTTTAGTTCAATTCTACTGAAATCTTTCACTCTTAAGACCTATAGCTCACTTTTTCTGTTTTCAACCTTTGTGCATCAGTTTTTCATTCTAGCAATTTTAGAACTTGCTACTTTCAAATCATCATTTCTTCTTTGTTAGTTAACCATTTCTTTTCAAATCTTTTTCAAAAGCTTAAGCAACATCTAAGGATTCAGTGTCTAGGAGGATTTTCTACAGTTTTCAGTCATAAGCCAGAAATCAGTTTTTTAGTCAAGCTTAAGCATAGAGCTTTTTCTGTGATAAAATTGTGGACTGTTTTCCCATTGCTCTCAATCCTCTTCATAAAAGTCACGATTTTCTTTCACAATCATGTTTAATAAGTGTTGAATATGAGTTTTTGAAGTTTTGAACTTTTTCCAAATTTTTGGTCAAACTTGGTCAACATAAGCTCATTTTAGCTTATTTCGGATTTCTAGCTTATTACTGGACGAAATTTGTTCTGGTTTGATTTCCCAGTCTTTAAATCAAGAGCTTATTCAATTTCTTTATAAAAATCAAGTTGTGACTGTGTGGATTAAGCTGTAGCTTATTTTGAGCTTATTGATAAGCACTCTTTTGCTCATTTTTGATTCTTAGCTAAATTCCTTTAATACACGTTGCTTATTTTGGATTAGAAACCTTTTGCAATTTGTCTCATGGAATTTGGTATAGAAATAAGCTCAGTCTAGCTTATTTGGTCCTTAGCCCGTTTTTGGTTAAAAGGTTTTTTGGAAATTGCACTTAGGTCCTATAAGTTTAGCCAGTTTTAATCTTGGTTTTTATTTCCTAATTTTCTGGATTTTGCAAAATTAAGTCCTTTACTTTGAAGTTTGTTAAATTTCAGTTATCAAGTTGTTATTTTGTTACATTTTTGGTTAAGTTTGTTATAGATTTTACAAGTTTGATCCTTATAGTTAACAGTTTTGCATTTTTAGTCCCTAAAGTTGTTAGAATTTAATTTTCAAGCATTTAATTTTCCTAGAATTTACATTTTCAGTCCTCTTAGTTTTATATTTTGAAATTTTAATTTTGTTTGAATAAAAACTTGGTATTTGCAACTTGTTTTACGTATAAGTAGGTTTATATTTTTCATTTTTAAATAGTGTTGTTGAATTAGCAATAGATTACCAAGCAAGCTTGAACAACCAAGAACAATAATAAATCTGATATTGATTGGACTTTCTATTGGTTAAGAACTGAGAAAACGAACTTGCATTATACCACATTTCAGGGCTGCCATAACGTTCTCTATATGAAGAACAAATTCAGTATCCTCAATCTTTTCTTCATTAAACAAAGGCCTGAACAAACGATTAGGACTCTTGGCCTCATTAGTTAACATCTCAACAAAGGCAGGAGCAGCTGGTTCATTAACTACATGAATGTTAGGATCTTCCCAACCCGTTATAGGAGATCCACCCAGGCTTACATCTGCCCCACTACTCTCTAATACGCCAACCTTTTGCAAACTAGGGTTTGTAGCCATCAATACATCTTCACCTGGTTTTTGGCGATGAAACCCTAGCTTCACCAACCGTAGTCCACAATACCCATATTATCAACCTTGGCTTCAGCCCTCGTTTGAGACACCGTAGTGTTTAACAATTGTGGCCTCTGACTATTATCAACCTTGGCATCAGCCCTCGATTGATGCTCCCTAGTGCTAGTCGTTGCGGTTGGTGATTCCTGAACCATATCAACCTTGGCTTCAGCACTCGATTGATCCACCGTAGTGCTAGATTGAACATTTTGTTCAACCGGTTCAAGGACATTCATTGCCACCAAACGCATAGGTTTACCATTTTCCCTATAATTTTACCATCCACATTCCGTATTTTACTTGCAAAAGTGTTCCGCGTCCCACCACTAACTTTCCTCGCATTAGGTTTAATAGTGTCATTCGTCACCATCTCTCCAAAACTAAACCGTCTTAAACGTAAACAGCGAGAAACCCTAATTAGGGCTCCTACGAACAAACAATCATAGCCGCTCAACCTGTCGCCATGATGGGGACCAAGAATAAACTAATATAAAAACCTTAACAATTTGAACCCTAATAATCGAAACCCTTTTTAATCTTACCGCAATAACACTGTCTGATTGACCACAAGGATCTAAGCCTCAATCAAACATTAATGATACAAATCTTGATCAGGGAAAAAAGTTTAAAAGTCTTAACCCTAATCGTCGATTAATAACACTATACGAATGAAAAGAAGATCAATGACCAATCACACACCGTTAGAATCAGATGGATTAAGAATTAATGAATCGATGGAGAAATATTAGTATTATATATATGATAAAAGGCATGTTTGTAGAGTTTAAAGATATTTTGTGTAAATTAGTCATAAAGTTTTATTTTTTCTTGTGGTTTGTTAGAAACATCATATTTGATACCTTATGTATCATATTTGATACCTCATGTATCATATTTGATATGCCTATCATATATCATATATCATATATCTATCATATATGATAAATAAGGTATCATATATGATACATCAAGCTTAATCCAACTTACATCAGCAACATAAAAATTCCTAATAATACAGCTTATTAACATGCTCATAAGCTTATTCATAACTCTCTTATTCAAATAATATGATAATTCATTAAAATGAGCTAATAAGCTAGCTTATAATTCAACAAAATAAATTCAAATCATCTAACTAACAAGCTTATTCATAACTCTCATCTAATTCAAAATCTTATTCATAAGCTTATTCAAACAAATCCGCTTATTTATAAGCTTATTCAAAAAAATCTGCTTATTCATAAGCTTATTCAAACAAATCAACTTATTCACATAAATCACCTAATAAGCTAGCTTATAATTAAGAACAATAAATTCACATAATTCATTCAAAATAAGCTAATTAAATGCCTTTTAATTTTAGTGATGATAATAAGCTTATTCAAATCAAATAAGCTAAAATAAAGAAAAGATCACTAACCTGATGATGGATCGATTCGTGATGAATTCATGGTGATCGATTCGCGATGATCGCGTCGGGATAGATCCGTGATGGATTCGTAAAGATGGATCGACGATGTTAGAGAATCTATAGAGAGATAAAGAAGACCGTAGTAGAGAGAGAAAGAAAGTGACGGTGTATGTGTTTTTTATAAGGAAAAAAAAACGACTTATATAGTGAGCGGGTGAAATGACAAAAATACATCTATAGTGTAAAATGAGAATTTAATCTTAGCCATTGGATGGTGGGGATGAGCCCCTCATATCTTAGATAAGTTTGGTATCTAGATGAACTTAAATTTTAATATAGGGATTAAGCTTTACAATAGCAACTTACTTTCATAAATGTACCATCTTGGTACGTGAACTATTTTTTGTTCCACTTAATGTAACGTACTTTCAGATTTTGTGTCGATTTGCATACTAAAAGTTGTTTTACTGGGAACATTACATTTTTTTCTTTTTTTTCCATGTTTTTAATTTTTTTTACAAAATTACTTTTAACTAAATAAGGTTTTTCTTTGAAACTTTTTTTTAAAAAGGTTAAAAATAACTAAACGTTTTTCTTCAAAAAAATTTAAAATTTTAACACTTTTACACATTTTTACCTTTTTCTCTAGATAAAAGTAAAGCTTTTTCAAAAACTTTAAAATTTTTAAATTTTACTTTAATTTTAAGAAAACATAAAATGTTTTAAAAATTTCTAAAAATTTTGAATTTTTTGAAATTTTCTTTTCTTAACTTTCTGATAGTTTTAAATTTTTAGGAATATTTTTTTTATGAAAATTTTAATTTTTAAAATTTTTTAATTTTTAAAAAAATTTCTTTTAGTTCCTTTTTTAAAATTCCATCGCTTATGTATTAAACGAAATTATTAAAAAATCAACTTTTTAAACTTTTTTTAATCTTCCAATTTTTATGTTAAAAAAAGCTTTCAAATTTTAATAATTTTTCGTAAAAAATTATTTTAAGCATAAAAACTCTATAAAGAGAATTTGTAATTTTAAAAATTTGGTTTATATTTTAGAAATGAGTTTTTTAAAAAATTGTAGTTTTTAACCAAGGATTTTTTTTTAAACTTTTCACGTAATTAAAATTTTTTATAAATTTTTTTGTAATTTTAAATCATTAAAATTTTGCGTAATTTATCGTAAATAAAAAAAAGTTCACGTATCAAATCGGTACATTTGAAAAAGTTCGTTGCTATTATATGACCAAATCCCTTTAGAATATATGCCATATGAAATCCTTTTTCGGTTTCTAAACTTTTTAACCGATAGACTGTAAAACTTGATGCAAATCGACACAAAATATGAAAATACGTTATATTATGTGAAACAAAAAAGAGTTCACGTACCAAGATGGTATATTTGCAAAAAAGATGTTACCTTAATCTTTAATATATTGAAGATATTATAATTTTGATATATAATTTTTATTCATCATTAAAAATAGAAACTTTTTTAGTAGTATCTTTTATTTTAAAAATTGGGTTGAACCAATACTTATAATTGGACCGGATCTATTTAAAAACCGGCTTCAAAATGTTGACCCGTATTAATGATATTTTATGTTTTGACGAAAATCAATGTTCGAGGGTCTCCTTCCCTCACCTCTCACCTCACCTGTATGTAGAAGAAGAGAGTCCAATCGCAATTGACTTACCTCCCTAATTTTTTCCCTCCAAAATCTATTCTTCGTTCGATCTCTTCTCTAAAGGTAAACAAACTAACTAACTTTTTCATTTCTCATCATTCTTGTTTTAGACTGTCGAATCAGATTTTTCACTTTACTTCATTTAATACATTTATTTTATTCAACTAAATTCCTATCTACTACTTTTTTTTTTATCTATATTTAATCACCCCAGATGCTTAACATACTATTTTGTCAACCAACGTGTTCATTCCGAGTCAATTTCAGGTCTGCTTAGAGTCAGGTAATAAAGACTTCTGGTCATTTTTGGTCCAATAACTCAATCTTGTTACATAGTTGATGATACAGAACCTAGCGATAAATCTTCCATTT
Organism: Glebionis coronaria; assembly: GCA_025667525.1. NCBI lineage: Eukaryota > Viridiplantae > Streptophyta > Magnoliopsida > Asterales > Asteraceae > Glebionis > Glebionis coronaria. The sequence goes on from JANFOE010000521.1 coordinate 235,824, forward strand.
TTATTTCTTGGGAAATTGATATGCAATGAAAAAGATTAAAAGAACAAATAAGATAAATGGTCTATTTTGATGAGATAAACCAACCCTCAAATGGTTTTTATTAATGAGATAATCTAAACCCCCGATATTGATAAACCAAATCAATAATTCATATCATTACATAATCAAAGTTACATCCATAATACCCTATTTATAATAAAAGATATAGGATAAAAGTATAAGACTAACCCAATCCTAATATCATTACTCCCCACCCAAAATCACCTCAAGCCTTGTGTGCGTGACTTGAAGATATGGTTCATTTTCCTCATCACTATCGTTGACAATAATCACTTGCAGGGCGTGACTCACACATCCCTTCGGAAACATAGTCCTTTAGCTTTCCTTTCTTCCAATTCCGACTCAGTCATTCTTCGAAAGTGCTCTTTAGTGCTGCTGGTTTGGTTGTCCCCTGCTCTTTGTGAATTAACACCAATTCCCTTATTTTCATTAATCATTATAGCAAGTTTCATAGCATGACTCAAACCCTCAGGTTGCCTGACTTGAATGGCTAATCACATTTCGCTCAGAAATTCAAACCAATTGTCCCACTAACAACTCAAAAAAATTACGTACCCACGGGCCGATCTTTTTTTTGTTATCGCCAGAAATTGCTCATATAAGGTTCCCTCCTGTGATGGTCGAAATCGTTCCAGCAGCCTTCTTTTTAACCCTTCCCAAGAATGAAACGGTGATCTTGTTTCACTCCCACGAAACCAAGCTAATGCTTGCCCCTCCATCCACAAAACTGCAGCTCTAAGTTGTTCGCATGCTCTAAGTTTTTCACCAGGTTCATATCTTGAATTTCAAAATACCTCTCTACCTTGTAAATCCAACCATGATAATCCTTTCCATCAAATAATGGCATATTTTGCTTCCGCATACGATAATCTGATCAATGATGACCGCCCCTTTGGCCTTGATAAAGTGTGTCGTCATGCTCTTCAGGTTGTTTTTTGGAAACGTACCCTTTTGTTGTAATAAGTGCTTGATTCTTCAAATCCATTTTTGCTCTCTGGTCCCTTATTTCTAAGCTTTGAAGTCTCCGGTTTATCACCATAAGCAAAATAAGGAAAAGCAAGGTCAACTTTAAACCCTTCGGATCGTTATCGGGTTTGTAGATGGTTTCTGGATGCTTGGGAAGCTCGTTCACGGGTTTGTAAGTCTCAGTAAGTGCAACCCCTAGCGACGCCTGTTCCATATAGACCACCTGATAGTAACATCTTCATCCACACCCTATGTTGTTGCTCCGTGTTTGCTGATATTGATGATGTTATTTGTTGCTCCAAGGCTGTGCAGATATTGATGATGTTATTGCTGTTGTCAACCAGTGCTGCAGTAAACCTATTCTCCATAGTTGTGATCTGCTCATTAACATATGTTCGGTGTTGAGCAAACTCGTTTTTGACCTGTTCAAATTCATTATCGAGATCTGCAATCGCCTTGTTAGTTTGGTACAGATTTCCAGATTTTTTTAATCTCTGAATTTTTTTTATGAATTTGATATGAACCAGATCGATGAAAGAGATTAAAATAATAAATAAGATAAACCAACCCCCCCGGATATTTATAACCAAGTCAATAATTCATCTCATTCAACATAATCAAACTTACATCCCTAATGCCCCATTTATAATAAAAGATAACCTAATCCTAATACTGGTAGGATAAGTATAAGACTTACCCAATCCTAATATAACTAGAACTCCAAAATTTATCTAAATATTATTTAAGTAATTAAATAACAAATCAGTTCATATCAGAAATTAGAACATGATTCTGGATTTTAATTCTGAACATAGTAGGTGTACGTGCTACATAACCTCCCGCCTGCGCAAGTTGATAATAACTTTTTATTTTGTGGTCATTGATGGAATATGAGTTTCGGAATACTAATCATTGTTGCCTAAAGTAGTGAGTACTATTAGGAGTCTTAAGTCTTTATTCTTTGGAGTATTAGGCTCAAGTCTTTTAATTGGAAGTCGACTTGGATAATGGTATGAATATAGGAGGCAGAATTGTTGGATTGAGTAACAAAGCTGTGCTGCTTTGGGTCAAATAGAAAACTTTTATTGTATTTGAGGTGACAACAATTCTATCTATTAATTTAAATCTGTTATAGCTGATATAGTAATTGATTTCCTTACTTTTTTAGCCAGTGATCCAGCCATGCATAATAACTGGTTCTTGTCGTCGTGTTTAAGTTGTTGTTGTAATCCTTTTATTAATTTGTTTGACCGGCTAGAGATTGTGACATGCTTCGGTTACTCCAGTTGAACAGTTAGTTAGTTAGAATTGCGTTCTATAAAGATCAAACCTAATATCCAAATCAATTAGTGTTTTTTTTTTTCCTTGCCTATCTTCCAATTTCCTTTTCATATAATGGAGAATTAGGAATGGAAAGTAGGCACCCTATACTGTAGGAGTATATTTATATTTTATTAATAATCCAGTTTATCATAAATTTAGATGGATGTAATACCCATCAGTGTGGGCGACTTGTGAACTAAATTGTTTTTTTTCTTTATTTCTGTTATAATCTTCGTGTGATCCTTATTCAAAATGTGTAAATCAAATAGATGTATTTTAACATAAAGGGGTTGAGTTGTTTGCTTTAAGCTCTAGTAATAAGCATCACCTAGTGACTTCTCATATGTATTGGTTAGGCGTGAAACTCAATTCCTAGGCAAAAGCTTCTTTTTACATGCCTGTACATAGATTCCTTATCGGGGTTATCAACTATCAAAGGCTTCTTATTACGTAACTGGTAATAATGGAATTATAATACTTTTTTTTTTAATCATTTTTATGGGATGGGGTTCATAGTGGTGTTTTGGAATTAGCTGGTCCATGTGGTCGTTTTCTTTCACTTTGATAATAGATCTCCATTTGATTATAGATAGAGAAAATTAGATCAGAAGTTTCAATTCAGGACATGATTCGACCTCAAAATATTTGTTAAGGATGAACATTATATAAGGTTTGTTTAGTTCGATGTTTCTTTGACCTCACTAATATTGCTTATGGGAAAGTCCTTACATACACTATGCTATCAGCCTTCTAAGGAATATGTCCTTCCAAATGGCCTGAATGGTGGTATTTTTTTAGAACGGCATTTAACTATCTCACAATATATCTATCTCACATGTCCTAAGCATGACTTGAACCTACAACCATTTGGTCGGGGAGCTCCTCACACAACAAGGGGTACCATTGGGACACAAGCCCTTTGGTGAATGTTGGTATTAGATGCTGATACATCCTGGCAGTTTATTATTAGTAATATTAACTAAATAATTAGTTTATTTACTTTCCGTTGTTGCATTATCTTTAGGAGCAAGTTATCTTTTATTATATATAGGGTTTGTAACAGGGATTATGTTTTATGTTAATGAAGTATTGGTTTTATTAATCAATTGGGGAGTCGGTTTATCTCACTAATATAAGCCATTGGGGGGTCGGGTTATCCCATTAAAATAATCTATCTATCCTTTTATCTCTATTATCGATCCGGTTCGTATCAATTGGTATCAGAGCTGTTTCGATTCTAGGGTTTCAACAAAAAAAAAAAAAAACTGTTCACCCGGACACTATTCATCCGAATCACTGTTCATCGACTACTGTTCATCGACTACTGTTCATCCGGGGCACAAGAAGATGGTTAACAGCATGCGTTCATTCGGAAGAGATTTAAAGATGTCTTACTTTGAAGGAGGTGATGTTTTTGGGTGGATTTACCGCATGGAACGATATTTTCATATCGAGAGGATTGAGGCTAAGGATCAATTAACAGCTGCGGAGTTATGTTTAGAGGGACAAGCTCTTTCTTGGTTATGTTGGAGTGATTGTCGAACTCCGTTTAGATCTTGGGAGGATTTTAAAAGGCGAATATTAAACAGATTCGAACAATCTCGTGAGGGTAGTTCGTATGAGCAATATTCGGCGATTAGAACCTACAAAGAGAATAAGAGGCGTGAAGAATGGAATCAAATGATTAAAGAAAAAATTGAAGAGGATAAGTGGCGTGAAGCATGTATTCAAAAACTTGAAGAGATGAAAAATCTAATTCAGTTTTTACGGAATCCCATATCGCCATCGGTAACAACCAATGTACCCGCAAAACCGATTCAAAATACCCAACGTTTTGAAGAAAATAGCGGGCAAAGTTATACGAGTGGGGAGGAGGTGAAAGAAGAGATAAAAGACTACAATCTTAAAAGTCTTCATGTTACAGAAGTTGCTGATGAAAATGTTGGAAAAAAACTACCACAAACTGACAGCACACTTAAGGATTTGGATACAAAAGACATTGGCCGATGCATCGGGGTCCCAAAATCAGAAAATAGCCAAGACCACAGGAACCCGAATTGGGCAGGGGATGTGCCTTCTCATGGGAAAAGGAAACAACAAATGGGTGGACAGATTTTTGGTGCAGAGCTGGAAAAACTTACTGCTGGGATTGATTTAAGGGTTTTTAAGGGGCGTCATTCTGATCTAGTGAGGGTAGAAGAAAGAAGAACATGGAATCCCGGGATCACTTACCATCAATCAAGAAGATACTTGAAGATCGGCGCTGAACTAATAGATAGCGTGTTTCAACATTTTGAGTGTCTTGTCGACCGGCTTGCGAAGAGAGTAGTTCAAACGAGAGTTTGGGATCCAGGAATTCGCGGGGCTTCATTTTTAAGCAACACCTTGAGGACAAGGTGTTTTTGGGGGCGGGAGTATTGATACATCCTGGCAGTTTATTATTAGTAATATTAACTAAATAATTAGTTTATTTACTTTCTGTTGTTGCATTATCTTTAGGAGCAAGTTATCTTTTATTATATATAGGGCATTAGGTTTGTAACAGGGATTATGTTTTATGATAATGGATTATTGATTTTATTAATCAATTGGGGAGTCGGTTTATCTCACTAATATAAGCCATTGGGGGGTCGGGTTATCCCATTAAAATAATCTATCTATCCTTTTATCTCTATTATCGATCCGGTTCGTATCAGATGCCGATGAAAATCAAGTGCATAACTTAGACGTAGCTCTGAATGGGCTGATTGGGTTAATGTTTTATCACTGATTAGTTATAAAAAAACCTAGTGCCGGATCAACCTGACCAGCCTCTTTCAGCCTTACAATAACGCACATATTTTAACTTTTGAGACAAATCCATGTTAGCGGGTTACCCGACCTGCTTATTTAATATTCATTTAGTATGACTGAATAATGTCAGTACAATATTTCTCTTTGTATAACACATATGGATGCTTCAGCAGGTAAGCGATATACACCATTGATCCAAGGCACCTACCATGGTTGAACGAATGGTTAGCTCGAATCTCAGCAAGTATGGACTGGGAAAAAGTGAAAGCATTCTAAGCATCTCTAAGAACCAACCAGTTTCGATGAAGGATGCAACAGTGAAAGATTTGCAAGATGACAAAAATGGGCATCCGAGGCCCGTTGATGACTCTGCATCCCAAAAGGAAGGACAAAAGGAAGAAACTGTTACTCAACCATTTCAAAACAAGAGTCTCCCAGGCAATAATAATGTCAACAATAATCTCGTTTATGCACGAAGAAAAGCTGATGGAGAGTTGAATAACTCCAGGGCTTTAGATAAGAATCAAACTCCAGAAAATCAACAAGCAGGTGATAACAAGCCTAGTCCTCAACTGGGCGATGATGGTATACAATCTTTTGCACGTATTCCAGCCAATTCTGTAGCTGCTAGAATGGGAAGTGGAAATGAGCATTCTTCCATGCCTGCAATGCAGCAGTGGAACACAAGATTCTCTCAGTTGCAGGGATACTTGCAGCGATGCAACACCTTAAATCAAGAGGTTTATCTACAGAGTGAGTGTTGTACTCGTATTTTAGTGATTTTTTTGTCATTTTATGCGTTCAATGTTCTCATTTGTTTCATTTGCATTTTATCATGCTAGAGTTTCAATCTTATTCTCCTGATGAGTGTAATAGGCATGCGGTTGAACTTGAGAGGCGTGCCATCCGGCTGATGGTAGATGAAGGTATAATACATTTATTATTTTGTTACCAAAGCAAATCATAGGAGTTTTAAAACTTGTCAAAAAAGGCCTTGTTTTGTTGGCATAGCAATCCTATTGTCCTATTCTTTTTTTGTTACCATAAAATTGTTTAAAATACTATAAAGTCGGTTAAATGTCTATTAGGGGATGGGTCTAGTTGGGTTTCCCCAAGTATTATAGAGAGTTGGTTGTTTGATATCAATTGCAAATATATAACAAGTAACCAATGGGTCTAGACGGGTCTAGTGGGTCAAGGAAACTTTTTTTTCTTTACTTTTTTCGTATTTTACTCAAAAATATTTTTTTTAAATGACCAAAAACCATCCAGACCTGACCCGTTTAGGCCCATGTTTCTAGAAGACCCATCTAGACCCGGACCCGTTCAGACCCAAAATGACCCGACCACCCCTTATGCCACCTCTGCTAATTATCTTATAAATAATAATCTACAATCTAGTCATAAAAGTCGATTTAGGAAACCTCTTAGCAATAACATATCACACAAGCCCAGCTATTTCACATAAATGGGTTGAACTTTCTGGTTCCACTTGAAACCCATGGAGTATTTGAAAGGAGAAAACCCAAAAATAAAAATTAGGCTAATCATCTTATTACCGGTGGGAATTGGATGCCTTTTATTTATGCTGTTCTTGTTTATGCTGCTTTATATATTGCTAGTATTATTCTACTGATAAATATTGGGAATAAACTAAATTGCTAATTGATAAACAATGTATGTACACATCTTATTACCGGTGGGAATTAGACACGTTACAAGTGGTAAATACAATATTATGTTGAGCTGAGTGGATATATTGTTTTCTGTATATTTCAAAGTAATTACTATAATGTTATTAGAATTAGAGTTATAGCTGCAACATGTAACTGAAGGTAATACACCCCTCAACCCAGGCTTTATTGTGGTGCATTTTTACCCGGTTGAAATATGATTTATTCGTCTCTAAAAGCAAATATTTTAATAACCTTCAGATATGAAGCACTACAAAATCCAGTAGCGTTAACGAGTTTTGCAGCACAACAGAAGGATGATGAGAGTGCTGCAAATATATGCACGAGTAACAAGTGGTTATTGCATAAGCAAATTTTACAATTGGTGTTGCTGCTGTCCTTTAATACGATGACATTTAACACTGCTAGGCAAATCCAGTAGCGTTAACGAGTTTTGCAGCACAACAGAAGGATGATGAGAGTGCTGCAAATATATGCACGAGTAACAAGTGGTTATTGCATAAGCAAATTTTACAATTGGTGTTGCTGCTGTCCTTTAATACGATGACATTTAACACTGCTAGGCAAATCAAAGTACTGATATTTGCTGAGAGTGCGGGAAACGATTTACGCAAACCTAGGTCATACAGCCGACTATTGTGGGCACAGAACCTTAGTGGTAGTCGAACTAGACTTTTGGTCTGAAGTGGCAATTTTAATCTTAAATGGGTCCTTATTGGTACAACTGCTGTTACTGTTACTGTTTGTCTTATTTAGTTGTTTTGATGTGTGTATGCTCTTAAAGTCTGCATCGTACATATGAAATAGTATATATTTTGTAGATTATTTATTTTTTGACTTGTTGCAGGGAAGGAGATACAGAGGGCGAAGGTTCTTAAAGTAGTGGGTAAATCTGCTGGAAATCATCAGCTTCTACCTTCAGTATTCAAACCAGAGAATCCTGTGTAAAACTTGACTGTTTGTTTCACAAATGTTGTATCTGGTGGTTCTAAGATTCACATGATATACTGGTGTTTGCTCATCTATCTTATTATTTTGTTCTCAAAATCATAATGACTACCACCAAACCACATAACAAATCGCCTCAACTGTGTGTCTACCTAATCCAAACATGATGCAACTCAAAAAAAAAAAAAAAAAAAAGATTAATTAACGTGTCATATGTTGAGATCTGAATTAAGAGGTTATATATGTCACTTTAAGGCCCAGCACGGCAGATCTAAAACCGACCCGATCAACCTGAACCGGACCGATTTTGCCCGGTCCTTGGTCTAGGGTTTTGAAATATTCTGGTTGATCCGGTGCGGTACAGTCATACCAATTTTTTTGTTAGTTATGCCTAATAGGACGAACAGGACCAACTCGGACCGGACCAGGATCATTTCGGTTCAGGGTTTTCGACTATTTCGGTCCTCGATCTGGTTTGGCTCTGACCCGATGTTTAGCCCTACACTCTGTTCTCGAGTTTAATTTTATAGTTAGAGTTTTGTGAAGGTAAAAAAAATTGTCTTTCATATGATTTTTTTAAAAGAGAAGCAGAAAGTAAAGAGTAAAATACCTAGATGATAAACAAACAATGTTATTAGATCGCAAATGTATCTATATGTAAGAATCTGGAAAGATCGAGGGGTGTTGGAATTGCTTATTGAAAATAATTTATGCGTTTTGAAAATAAATAATCAGATAATCAACAATTAGAAAACGTGGTTTTGAGAAATAGTGTTTGGATTTGGTTATTTTGTTGGAAATCGCAATAATCAGATTATTAATTTTTTAGCGTTTGACAAGTAAGATTTTTTTTTTTTTTTTTTTTTTTTTTTTTTTTTTTTTTTTTTAGTTGAGAAGTAAAACGACTAAAATACATTCATTTTAAATTTTCTACATTTTGAAAATGAAATAAACCTATTCACTTACTATTTCAAAACTTCATTTTAGAAGCTTATAAACGCAAATAATCATTTTTTTTTCTCTTTATTATCCGAACACAATGAGCTACTTGAGCTCGTTTAGTTTTGCTCAAGCTCGATTGTTTTCAAACTAGTGGAGCTCTGAAAATCGGTATTCTGCTTATTCCGTTTAACTCTCCTCAGTCGAATAAGGCGAAGGAGCTAATCACACAAAGAAGCTTGTCAAGCTTTACGAGCCAAATACCTAATTTATATCTAGGATTTTTATGTTTTAAAGCACTAACTAAGCGTCTCTAATCAACATCATAACCAGCGCCGTTCAAAAAAAAAACATCATAGCCAGCAATGAACTGATGCCCGAGTGTTGCTTCATTCATGTTTCTTGGTTTTCTCGAATTGAATAGTCGATTTTGGCATTTTGACATGAAATGCTCCTCCACATCCTCTCTACAATTTACGTGGAGACATGGAAAAGATTTTGATTCATAAATTTAAACAAAGCTTCTAGATGAGTAAAAGCATGACTATTGCGTCTGCTAAAAAGGTCGAAAATCATGTTTAACAAACTTTTTTTTAGGTAACGAAAGAGCTAATTGCGAGTGGTAAGCATTATGCTAAATTTCTTGTTTTCTATTTCACGGCTTTCATCTGTTTCACCTGCTACTTTCAATCACCAAAAGCATGATAGCATAGAATAGCCAGAAATTCATGTCTCAGATTTTACATACCTGTATATCAGAAAAGTATACCGAAAAAGCAGTGCACGGGAAAGTAACTACGGAGTAGTATATTAGACTACTACATGCAAGGGGTGTTATCCACCATCTTATAAGCGCGCCACATCACCTTTTACCCTATAACCTTCCTATAACAAAAAACCTCGAAAACACCCTCTAATGAATTCCTATGACTATAGCACACCACTAAAAATCCGCACTATAAACAAAGAAACAAAAAAGTTTTATATATTAAAAAAAAATCACATACACAAATGACAAACCTGCTCGTTATGGCCACAACAGTGCGCCAATAATGCGCCTAAACGCATCATACACTGCAGTTATAGCGGTGTTATAGTCTCAGAAATGTGTCTATAACGAGCTGCACTCGGCACTCTTACACTCATATAGTTTATAGAAGTTTTGCCAATGAAGGAATGCTTGGATTTATTTGTAGGGAAATGCACCCTTAAATTATTAATCATTAGTATGACTGTAATAACTTGTTGATCATCACAACATTATTAATTCAGTGATCAAGCCTGTTTCTTTTTCTTCTCCAAATAGTAATAATTCTTCTGATATTTGAAGATAGCCCAAATAACATGCCTCAATCCCATCTCGGGCCATAATGCTTTTGGAGAATACAACAAACTGTTGGTCGATTGCCAAAGCAAAAAGTTGCTAAGCCTAGTTTCACCCGAGCTCCTCACTAGTATATCAGGATCAGGAACAACACTCATATACATATGCTTTTCCAAATCAACCAGTTTTACAACGTCCTCATCATCACTAACAATCCCATTTGATCCACGTGACCCACCACCCCTCTCTTGACAGGCTTCATAAATAGCTCTTGGAATTTCATGGGATGAAGTATACGCCATACATACCAAAAGATAGGTTTTGGTGTTTTTAGCGGTGGCTTCCATCGCCTTCTGAGCAGCAACTCTAACTTGTTCATTACATCGACTCAAATCACCGATAAACAACACCCTAATCCCATATCTGTTTACCATATTCAGTTCTTTCAAAAACCCTTCTATCTTTTCATGCATAAGATCCATTACGGACTGCACTTCATCAGGGCGCCTATTAAAGTTATCAAGACTAAATGCGTAGACAGTAACATACTTCACTCCAACCTCGTAGCAGTACTTGAGGACCGACATCAGTGTTAGGAATCCGGCTTTGTGGCCTGCACCTTCTTCCAGCTTCCATTTCTTGGCAAACCTTCGGTTACCATCCATGATGAAGGCTATGTGCTGTGGGATCGGACCCGATGACATGAAGGTGAACAAGACTCTTCTCACAGCGCTGTTTAAGCTTCCTAATAAACTGCCAGTCATACCAGATGGTCTTTCTTCTGCCATTTTCTTACCTGTAATTTTCCAGTTAATACAAAATCTTTACAAACATTTTAATATTATAAGCATATTGGATCATCTTAACGACTTGGAAAATTTTACGTTCACTTTATTTTCTAAATGATTACTCGCTTGAATTTGTAATACATACAACTTACAAGCCTATTCTATAACCTCTATAAATCATTCAGCTTGTAATCTACATAAAATAATCGGCTAACTTGCAAAGACTTAAACAAATATCATTAAGCAACAAGATTTGATAAAAAAATTACACAGCGCCAAGAATAATCATCTTTTACAAGTAAATGCTTTTAACCATGTTTTAAAGTTATTTTTTGACATAAATTTAAGAGAAAATTAACGACCATATCATATACATTTGAACGGATAGTAATCGGAGCAAACACGAGCTAAGAAAAGCAAAACTTACTACCAAAATTTTCTGAAGACGAAGATAACAGATATCAGCTAACAAGTTTTCATGGGAGAGGTATATGTGTGAAGGATATAAATTTGGAGGAGGCAAAATTTTGAACCTCTTATTTCTATTTTAATAAAAATTCATGGTCTATACTAATGTAAAATGACCGTTGAAAAAAAACAGCACACAAATAAAACAGAACTAGATAAACCCTCAAAGGGGGTCAAATTCTTTCTTCTTAATTAATCAACCACTGGTAAACTTTAGATAAGGAATTTTATTATTTGGAATTTTAATGAAAATTGAAGGTTATTGAGAAAATAAGTAGACTAATTAGGTTGCTTGATTTTGACTCGTATGTAAAATCAAGCGATTTGATTGATTGAAAAATGTTCAAATTAAAAATAATTTAGTCAAAATTGAAATATTTGATGGAGCAATTTGATGGATACAAATCTGCTGGAGTTAAAGAATTCGTAAGTTCTAATATTGTAAACAAACATGTTGTAGCAAGTGGTAAGGTTACCCGTAACGGGAGCAAAATGTTTTGATCGTCTATAGGTCGCGACCGAATCGCGCTGTTGCGATGATTCGATCGCCGATTCTCGGTCGACCTAATAAGACCTTAAGCACGACCTTGTTAATAGCCGTTGGAATTTTTGACCGTCGAGAGCTGTTTGAAATATATATATATATTTTTTTAAATTTAAACTTTTACCTTAACCTATATAAATACTTCATTTAATCAACCATTTTTCACAGAAATTAAACACACAATTCTCCATAATACAATGTCTTATGAATTATTTTTTGTCTACTTTTCCGGCGACAAGGATGAAGTTACAAGTGAGTTTGCGGTGTTTATGCAAGCTTGTGAAGCGGCTTACGAAGCATCAAACCCTCCAAAAAAATGAGGGTACTACATAGAGATTACGAGGGTGCACATAATCGTCTAGTGGCGGCTTATTTTACTGCCGGGCCACAATATGTTGCGGAGACATTTCGTGAACGGTTTCGAATAGATCGAGATTTATTCTTACGAATTGTTGACGACTTGAAAAATAACTATTCTTATTTTAGAAACTCAACGGATTGTACGGGTCGAGAATGTCTATCGCCATTGTTGAAGTGCACTTCCGCTATTCGTCAAATGGCGTACGGAGCCGTGCCTGATGCTCTTGACGAATATCTAATGGGCGCGTCCACAACCCGTCAGTGTCTTCGAAAGTTTTGTAACGCCATCATGGAATTATATGGTACAGAGTACTTGCGAAAGCTGACGTATACTGATATGGAGAAACTCTATGCTCGTCACTAGGGAAAACATGGGTTTCCTGGGATGATAGGAAGTATCGATTATACACATTGGCCGTGGGAGAATTGTCCCGTTGCCTACAAAGCACAATATTGTAGACGTGATCAGGGGTCAACTCCATTCATTTTTTTTTGAAGCGGTTGTATCTCAAGACTTATGGATTTGACATGCGTTCTTTGGTGTAGCCGGGATGAATAATGACGTAAATGTATTACGCCAATCCCCTATTTTCAATGATCTTAAATCAGGGAAAACACCTGAACTGGGATTCGTGGCTAACGAAGTGTATTATCCTCGGGGCTATTATCTTACTGATGGGATATATCCGCAATGATCGGTTCTTATTAAGTCTATAAAAGATCCGCCGACGAATGATCATAAAGAAGATCGTATAAAACGTATACTGATAACGTTCCGATGAATACGCATGAAGAAAGGCTACAAATTACTCAGCAGATAATCGACAGACAAGTTCATCTCAACCTAAAATCCAATCTAGTGAAACAAATTTGGAACAATCGCAATCAATAAATTAGTTGTTTTAATGTAATGTTTGATGTTTTTAATTTTATTGTAATGTTTTATTTTATTTGGATTATTATGTAATTTTATTTAATTAATGTAATGGATTATTATGAAATTTAATGTGTTTTAAAAAATATTTTTTTTTGAATTAGGTCGGACTAGGTTGCCTTGTTGGGGCAAATAGGTCGCACTAGGTCGTAGGAGAGAGAAAACTGAAAAATCAGGGTCGCGACCTAGTCGCTGTTGCAGGTAGCCTAAGGAAGTTGCTAATGAGGAGGCTTTTTCAAGTAAACCAAAATTATATCAGAATCGCAGGACCCCAGCGAGTACTGAAGGTGTGTTTCAGAATTTTTCCGATTTTTCGTTAGGAAGTACTGGTGGAATGTTTATGGGGCCGGTTCAGAACACACCCCTACCTAATTATGGGTCTGACCGTGGATGGGGCTCTGGAACGGACTACCGTATGAGGAAACTCAAGATGCCTTTGTTTAATGGGACGACGTGTACGACTAGGTGTACCAGGCTGATAGATTCTTTGACATCCAGGGGTTGTTTACTACTGGGGACCGTCTCAGGGAAGCGGTGATGTGTTTGGAAGGGCCAGCCTTGTCTTGGTTCCGATGGAGTACGACTAAGGAACCCTTTCGAACTTGGGAAGAGCTCAAAAGTCAGATGTTAATCCGTTTTCAATCTTCCCAAGCAGGCAGCCTCCATGAGCAGTTCTTTTCCATTAGCCAGATTGGGACAACCCGAGATTTTGTCACAACGTTTGAGAAAATGGCAGCTCAATTACCGGGGTTATCGGAGGAGGTTCAAGAGGGAGTTTTTTTCAAGGGACTGAAGCCGGATCTACGGGTTGTTGTCCGAACTCAAAAGCCAGTGGGAGTGAGACAAGCCATGGAATTGGCTGTTATGATTGATGAAGCTGCAGAAAAAGGGGTAGTCGCTAAATCTTTGAGTAAAGTTGGTGCCCCACGACCCTCGACCAGCTCTACGGGAGCAGGACCAGAGAGAGCACCGTTTAAACGTATGATCGAGGCGGAGATGGCTGATAAGAGAGGGAGAGGATTGTGCTTTCGGTGTGACGGTAAGTTCAGTCCCGGTCATCGGTGCCAAAAGAACCCTTAAAGTATTGTGGGTAGGGGAAAACGAGGGTGAGGACTAGGATGAGCATGAAGAAGAGCGCGTTCACCTCGACATCGTGAAGGTTTCTGCCCAATCTGTGGCAGGACTTACATCCCCCAGGACGATGAAGTTGCGAGGTAATATTAACGGATTTGATGTAGTAGTATTGATTGACTGTGGGGCAACTCACAACTTCTTGTCCGTAAAATTGGTCGGGCCCTTGAATGTGAGGGATTTTGGGACACGACAAACCGGGGTGGTTTTGGGTAATGGGAAATCGGAAACAAGTGTAGGGTTGTGTCGTGGCCTGAAATTACAACTACCGGGAATAGTTGTTATTGATGATTTTTATCCGTTGGAGTTGGGAAGTACGGATGTGATATTGGGAATGAAATGGTTGAGGCAGCTAGGCGACACAATGATTAATTGGCGAAAGTTAAATATGACATTCCAACATGGAGGAGCACATGTAACGTTACACGGGGAGGTCGGGCTACACCGTGGGGCCGCCTCTTTACGGGCCCTGACACGGGGAATGGTTGATATCGAAGAAGGTTACATGGTCTCGTTGGCAGATTTGGGTGGCCTCGATATGCCCGAATCTCAGGTTCATCCGGATCTAAATGATTTACTAACAGACTTTTCAGATGTGTTTTCTATGCCCGCAAGTTTGCCTCCCTCACGGGCGCACGAGCACGCAGTTATCTTGAAAGGTGGAACGAAGCCAATAAATGTACGACCTTACCGTTACCCGCAACTACAGAAAGATGAGACTGAAAGGTTGGTTGAAGAGATGATCACTGCTAGAATCATTCGGTCTAGTACTAGCCCGTACTCAAGTCCGATATTGTTAGTGAAGAAAAAAGATGGGAGTTGGCGTTTTTGCGTCGACTACCGAGCTCTAAATAAGTCGATTGTTTTGGATAAATTCCCTATACCCGTCATTGATGAGTTGCTTGATGAACTTCACGGGGAGACGGTTTTCAGTAAACTGGATCTGAAGTCGGGTTACCATCAAATTCGCATGAAGGAAACTGATATACCGAAAACAGCATTTCGGACTCACGAGGGGCATTATGAGTTCTTGGTCATGCCTTTCGGGTTAACCAACACACCGTCCACGTTTCAATCCTTAATGAACAAGGTGTTTCGCATGTATCTGAGGAAGTTTGTGTTGGTCTTTTTTGATGACATACTCATTTATAGCTGTACCATAGACGAACATCGAGAACATCTAAACGTGATTTTTGGTTGTTTGAGGGCGGAACAGTTGTTTTGTAACCGGAAGAAATGTTTCTATGGGCAAAAGCGAGTTGATTATTTGGGGCATATTGTAACAGGTGATGGTGTGAAAGCCGACCCTTCGAAGATTTCTGCAATGTTGGATTGGCCAATACCACGGATTTTGAGGGATTTGCAGGGTTTTCTTTGGTTAACAGGCTACTATAGGAAGTTTGTTAGAGGCTATGGTAAGATTGCTCGTGCTTTAACCGACTTATTAAAAAAGACAGTTTTCAGTGGACGGAGGAGGCGAAGCAAGCCTTCCGGAAACTACAAGCAGCTATGACTCAGGTATCGGTGTTGACATTACTGGATTTTTCAAAACGTTTACAGTTGAGACAGATGCCTCGGGCCATGGCGTCGGGGCAATATTAATGCAGGAGGGTAAACCCATCGCGTATTTTAGCCAAGTCTTGGGTCCCCGAGCTCAGATAAAATCCGTATATGAGTGGGAGATGATGGCAATAGTGATGGCAGTTCAAAAATGGCGACCGTATTTGTTGTGGCGCCAATTTACAGTCGTTATAGATCAGAAAAGTTTGAAGTTCCTGTTAGAGCAGAGGGCGGTTCCTGGTGAACATCAAAGGTGGGTTTCTAAATTATCGGGCTATGATTTTGAAATAGTCTACAAACCAGGAAAGGAGAAGGTGTAGCAGATGCCCTCTCGAGGCGTGAGGACGATACAGATTTAGGAATGTTGTTGGTTGCAACCACGGGGTTATCTGATGACCAGCAACGTGATTTTAGCACCGACCCCGAGATCGTTGCATTGAAGGGGCGAATTGATTTGGGTGAGTTAGGATTTTTAGGGGTATAGCGTCTTAGATGGTATGGTACGATATAAGGGACGGTTGGTCCTACCTCGTACATCGCCCTTAGTGACACATGTTTTCAATGAGGTTCATGGAAGTGTGGTGGGGGACACGGGGGCACACAAAAGACATATCAACGGTTTTCTCGTGAATTTTATTGGGTTGGGATGCGACCGGATGTGGCTCACATGGTGGCATAATGTGATGTTTGTCAGAGGAATAAGTATTATAACTTATCTTCTACGGGCCTTCTGCAACCACTATCTTTACCTCAACGCATTTGGGAAGATTTAACCATGGATTTTATAGACGGACTGCCAAAATCGTCCAGGTATTCTGTGATTCTTGTGGTGGTCGACCGGTTGAGCAAGTCAGCTCACTTTGTGCCCTTGAAACATGCGTACACCACAACATCAGTCGCGACAATATTTATTCGGGAGATTGTGTGGTTACACGGGGTTCCTACATCGATAATTTTAGATCGTGATCGGGTGTTCGTAAGTCATTTATGGCGGGAATTGTTCAAGTACCAGGGGACAACACTTAAACGTAGCACCACGTATCACCCACAAACAGACGGACAGACGAAGGTCGTGAATCGAAGTCTGGAAACTTACTTGCGATGTTTTGCGTCAACTCGACCAAAGGAATGGGTCAAGTGGTTAACGTGGGCGGAATATTGGTATAATACCTGTAAACCCGCATGCTTTTACCATGCATAGTACCTTAAGTTCGTACGTACTAGTTAAAAACTTTCCTAATATAGCATGATTACGTTTACGTATTAGGAGTTTATGTATTACGTACGTGTTAGAACACGATAAGTATTTTATGTGAACGATCACGTAATAATTATTTAGCAATAATTAATCACGAACATACGATCACGAGATCACGAGCGTAATTAAAACACGAGATATTATTAATTACGTATATATATTTAATACGAGCGTAATTAAATATATAAGTGTAGGATATTTACGTAACGAGAACTTTTAAAACACGAACTAAATTAAACGTAAACGTGTACGAAATTACAAGACACGAAACGAGGTACGGGACCCCCACAAGGGAGTCCCTACCCGCGGCCAACATAGGACAATAGGCCAAGCCCATTGTCAATTTTTACTAAAAGGAAGGGTTAAGAGTTTTTACTACTCATATTATTTTTACAGAAGAATTTCAAGAAAACCTAGAAACCCTCCCTCCTTCTCCTTGTGTGCCGCCACCTACAAACCACCATAAGGGGGTGAGTTTGATCTTGGATCTTGTTATTTTAGTGTTTGTTCGTGTTTGTTCTTCACCCTTTTGATCCACGAATACGGTAAAACCTTTTTACTTGTTTTCTTTTAATTAATTTTTTATTAATTAAGAACACGTGATGTTTTTCATAAAAACACATTAATTAAACCTAGATCTAACATGTTTTGGTCATTAATTAATCAATGGGATGGATCTAAGGGGTGTTTGTTTTCGGCCGCAGGAACAACCGACCCCAAGGGGGTTCGGTTTGGTTTTAGCCGACCACCACCAAGACCTTTTTGGTCTTGGTTGGTGCGTGTGGGTCCCACGGCAGCAAGAGGGGTACCCCGATTTGGTTCGGGGTACGGTGTTTGTTCATATCCGGTGCATGTTTTTAAGCTTAGATCCGGATCATGATTATGTTAGTTTTTTATATGTTATGAACTTATGTTAAGAATTAATTTAATAAGATGTAATTAATTTAATAACATGACTTAGGTTAACTAATTATTAATAATCATGAAATTATTTTAACCTAAGTATTTTTATTATTAAGACTTATAATTAATTAATTATTTTAAAAACCATGGATATAATTAATTAATTAAACATGACTTAGGTTATATTATTAGTATTTAATAATACATATTTTTAACCTAAGTATTTAATATATTTAACTAAAACATGTCATACTTTAATTAAATATTATAACCTATAGTTTAATTAAATTACATGAAATAATTATTAAACTATATAATATATCATATGACTTAGAAAATAATCATGAAAATACTTAGGCTTATTTACTTAGCTTATTTCACCAGCTTATTTCTAATTATGGAAACTTTCTATTTTTAGAAACTTAATTAAATAAGGCAGCTATTTTATTTATGGAAACCAGCTATTTTTAGAAACTTATGTATATAAGGCAGTTAATCTATTTATGGAAACTTATTTAATTAAGGCAGCTAATCTATTTATGGAAACTTTCTATTTTTAGAAACTTATCTATTTTAAACAGTAAATCTATTTTTGGAAACTTTCTATTTTTGGAAACTTTCTATTTTTGGAAACTTACTATTTTTGGTAACTTTCTATTTTTGGAAACTTTCTATTTTTGGAAACTTTCTATTTTTGGAAACTTTCTATTTAAGGAAACCTGCTATTTTTGGAAAGTTACTTATTATTACACAGTAAGAATAATAACACATGAAATATCAGTAATACTTAATCAGAATGAACAGAATGTAGGATTTAACACAGTTTAAGGCTTTAAACAGTGTAAAATAGTAAGAACACATAAAATAAGCTAAGACATGACATAAAACCAACTATGTATGTAGTAAGCAGATACTTATTTCATGTACGTATTTATGTAGCACTAGTGTTTCGGAAGTAGGATTCTCGCAGTTCATCGTTCTCATTCACTGGACATAAGGTACGGATTCCCGTCCTTTCAGTATGGACATTCTTTCCTTATTAGGATTTCCCCGTATGCAGCCAACTGTTTTCCCGTAGTATAAGTATGAGTTTGATTGCTTATGTTTAAATATGATTACCTATAGCCATATACATGCATGACCAGTTTCACCTAGTTATGGAGGTACCATAACCATAACATTAGAGGCACTGATGTTATGACTTCACCACGGCGGAGTGATTGCTCGTGGCGTCCCTTCAGCTTTTGGCCATTTATTTATATTATCATGTGGGGCGTATGGGTGCATCCTAGTTACACGTTTTTATTTTAGGATTTCATGGTGAATGTGGTGTGTGCCTTGCATCCTTCACAAGGAGCTGATCCCTCCTACCCATAAAACCAGTATATTAAATTAGAGGCAGCCCCTCTAATTTGCATGATGAGGTCACCCCTCCAATTATTCATACACGGTGGATATTCATGACCTATATTGGCTAAATGGTAAAATATGACAAACAGTTTGTATAAGATAAACATAAGACTTTCAAACTATAAAACCAGTTTTATTAAGACTTAACCAGGTTACTCGGGACTTAGTTTTCTTCCGCTGTTATTATGTTTTATGCTTATCCTATTCATGCTTTATTGTACATCCGTGCACTGAGCGTATTGCTCAGCCGTTTTCCTTTTCTATGTTCTCAAAACGGTAGGTACTCAGGGACGCTCGTAGACACTAAGAGTACGTGCATATGGACTGGAAGCTGTCTAGCCTTCTTTACATTATGCATTTCTTTTCTTTATGATACTTATGCTTTGGACATTGTTTCGTCCTTTTCCTTACTATACTATGTTTGTGTGTGATGAGCTTTACTTTTGGACTACCGATGTTTGATTTTGGTATTTTCCTTTATATGGTCAAGTAATGTTTAGACATTTTACCTTGTATGCTTTGATGACACGCCATAATTGCTGTGATATTTCCATTTCCAAAATGGGGTGTTACAATTATGGTATCAGAGCCAAGGCTTCGACCTGTAGGCTATCAAATATGACCTGTGATTAGTGGGTAGTCACTACGGTCTTCCTAGAACTGACAGTTGTTTTCATGCATTCATTATTTTAAGCATACATATACATGTCATTGTTACAGGGTTTTTGACTAAGTAATGGTTGGTACAGGACTGGCCCTATTTAGTCGCATGTGTTTTATCGAAACTTTTAGATTTGGGACCGACCCATAGGCGTCCCCTCGATATGTCTTTTGTTTTGAGTGAACTGACCAGAGGCGTTCACTCTCGAGCATCCGAAGTTTTCATAAAACTGCATCATGCATTCATACAAGAATTTTCTTGCATAAAATTTTTCTCGTGAAACTTTTAGTAGAATTTTTTTTTTCATGTATATATTTTATATTTTATGTTTTGAACTGTTAATCATATGTTTTATTGTTATACTGTCAGATGGTTCTCACACGCGAACAGGAGCAGCTCAATGCTGCAATTCAGGCTGCCATGCAAGCCTTGCTTCCTCAACTGAGGAATGACATCCGTGCTGAAGTTCAAGCTGCCAACAATCAGCAGCAGCACAATCAGCCACCTCCTCCTCCTCCTCCAGTGACATTAGCAGTATGGCTGGAGAGATTCAACAAGCTCCGCCCTCGAGCTTTTGAGAAGACGGATAGCCCCAGCGATGCTGAAAGCTGGTTGGCTCACATAGAGAAGATCTTCAACGCTATGGGTTGTGACCCCGCATACAAGGCGCGGTTGGCATGCTATCGGTTCGAAGGCGATGTACTTAACTGGTGGTTAGCTTTGATGCAATCTGAAGGTGGTGATGAATGGGTTGCTGGTTTGACTTGGGCTCAGTTCAAGGACAGGGTGATGGAGCAGTTCTTTCCCAAGGCTGAACAGGACAAACTCAAGAGAGAGTACCATGGGATCCGTCAGAGAGCTGGGGAGAATAGCAACGAGTTTATGCAGCGCTTTCTTCGCTTGGCTGGTTTCCTTGGTGCGGCAGCAGGTACTCCTGAAGAGCAGGCACATCACTTCAGATGGGCTCTTCGCACATCGGTCGCAAATAATCTGGTGTGTGCTACGTTCAATACTGTAGCACAAGTGGCCGATGCAGCACGAAAACGGGAGATGCTGCAGGAGAGGGATGAGTTCGGGGAAGCTGAAAGACCCGCCAAGAGGTAAAAACTTCATATTCAAGTGGTGATTAATCCGTATATCTTCAATATGTCAATTATTCATCTCTTTAAGTGTATCTTCCAGGCAGAAAACTGGGGACCGGTCTCAGCCGGCTACTCAATAGCAGCCTAATCAGCCCAAGGGAAATGGTCAGACTAATGACCGATCTGCTACGGATAGGCGTGGCGGTAATGGCAATTACCGTAACAACGCCGGGCAATCCAGCAACAGCAGGTCTCAATACTTATGAAATTTCCTATGTTTATGTTATACCTCATATTCTGACACTCTAGCAAAATTCTACCAGGAACCATGGAAACGGTAGGGACCAGAACTAGAGAGGTTCGCAGCCTAGCCGTCCAGCTATCACTGGTATTCAATCTTACGATTATCCGCTTTGTCCTTTGTACCCAACTATTATGTCTCATGTAAAATGTTTTATCAGGTCCTCATCCAGCCAGAGCACCTGCTAGAGGATACACTCATCCTCTTTGCTCTACTTGCCACCGTAGGCACCCAGGACCATGTCGCCGTAATACTGATGCGTGCTTCAAGTGTGGTCTTCCTGGCCATATTATGAAGGATTGCCGTAAGGGCGAGATGGAGGATACATCGGGACATGCTGAGACCAAGCCGCCTCCTACTGCCGGGCGTGTCTACACGACATCTCGAGACCAGGCCAACAAGTCTACAGGTACCATCACTAGAATCTTGTATATGTATGGTCGCGCTGCATGTGTTCTTTTCGATACGGGTGCTACTCACTCGGTTATTTCTACTGCTTATGCTAAGAACATTAGGATGCCTCCCTTGCCACTAGAAAATAGGCTTACTATTTCCACACCTTTGAGGGACTCTGTATTAATCACCCATGTATACAAGAGTCTTCCCCTAGAATTTAATGATAAGGTTTGACCTGTCGATGCACTTCCGCTGGACATGAATGACTTTGACATGATTTTGGGCATGGATTGGCTATCCAAGTATCATGCTACCATAGACTGCCATTCATATCGGGTTATCTTCGGTGATGTCAATGCACCAGAGTACATTCATAATGGGTTCATACCTGGACGGTCTGTACAAATCATATCCACCACAAGCGCGTGCACTACTGTCACATGGCTGCGAGGGTTATCTAGCTACGGTTCACGACATGGATGCTGAATCTCCATCGATTCAGGATCAACCTATAGTGTCGGAATTTCAAGACGTGTTTCCAGCAGAACTTCCGGGCATACCACCTGCACGAGAAATGGAATTCAGTATCGAGCTGGTTCCAGGAGTTGAACCAATCTCCAAGGCTCCTTATCGCATGGCTCCCATAGAGTTGAAGGAGCTGAAGGATCAACTACAAGAACTTCTCGAACAGGGTTTCATTCGACCGAGCGCATCTCCATGGGGCGCACCGGTTTTGTTTGTTAAGAAGAAGGACGGCAATATGCGTCTTTGCATAGACTATCGCGAGCTCAACAAGATTACTATTCGGAATAGATATCCACTGCCACGCATTGACGATCTGTTTGACCTACTCCAAGGGGCCAAACACTTCTCCAAGATCGATCTTAGGTCAGGCTATCACCAGTTACGAGTCAAGGAGCAGGATATTGCTAAGACTGCCTTTCGTACTCGTTATGGCCACTACGAGTTTGTAGTTATGCCATTTGGCCTGACAAATGCTCCAGTAGTGTTCATGGATCTGATGAACAGAATCTTCCATGAATTTCTGGACAAATTCGTCATTGTTTTCATCGATGACATCCTGATTTTCTCTAAGTCCAAGGAGGAACACGAAGACCATCTTCGTACAATACTACAGATTCTTCGCCAGAAGCAGCTGTATGCTAAATTCTCTAAGTGTGAGTTCTGGTTAGACAAGGTGGCATTCTTAGGTCACATTGTATCAGCAGAAGGAATCACTATGGATCCAGCGAAGGTTGAGGCCATCACTAAGTGGCCGAGGCCAACATCAGCGACGGAAGTCCGCAGTTTCTTAGGCTTAGCTGGCTATTACCGTAGGTTCGTGGAGAACTTTTCTCGCTTAGCACTACCATTGACCAAACTGATGCGAAAAGGGGAGAAATTCGTCTGGACTGAAGATCAAGAGAAGAGCTTTGAAGACCTGAAGCAGAAGCTAGTATCTGCACCTATTCTTACTCTACCATCTGGTACGGGTGGATTTCAAATCTACAGCGATGCATCGGGGAAGGGACTTGGCTGTGTTCTCATGCAACATGGGAAAGTGATCGCGTACGCTTCACGGCAGCTTAAGCCTTATGAAGAGAATTACCCCACGTACGATCTGGAACTTGCTGCAGTCGTGTTTGCATTGAAGATATGGAGACACTACTTATATGGAGAATCATGTGACATTTTCACGGACCACAAGAGCTTGAAGTATATCTTCACTCAACATGAACTGAACATGAGGCAGAGGAGATGGTTAGAGCTGTTGAAGGATTATGACATTAATCTACAGTATCATCCCGGAAAGGCAAATGTAGTAGCAGATGCCCTTAGCAGGAAGTCCGGAATGACCAACAGCATTAGAATCGAAGAGGAAATCATAAGAGATTTGGAGCGACTAGACATCGAGATCATGGTACGTGGACAGCATGGTTATTGGGCTAATCTTAGAGTAGAACCCGAGTTACTATCTAAGATCAAGGAAGCTCAGAAGGATGACGGAGAATTATGGGCGATAGTTCAGAATTTGGAGAAGCAGACAGAATTCAGAGTAGATGCAAATGGTATCGTATGGCAGGGCACTAGACTTTGTGTTCCTGATGACCAAGAACTCCGGGAAGCTTTGCTAGCAGAAGCTCATAGCTCCCCATTCTCGATACATCCTGGTTCAACTAAAATGTACCATGACATCAAGCAGTACTTTTGGTGGAGTGGTATGAAGCAGGATGTGGCCACTTACGTCTCTAAATGTCTTACCTGCCAGCAGGTTAAGATCGAGCATCAGCGATCTGGCGGTCTCCTTCAACCGTTAGACATTCCAGAGTGGAAGTGGGATAAAATCACCATGGATTTTGTTACCGGTCTTCCGCCTACTAAAAGGAAGCACGATGCAATTTGGGTTATCGTTGATCGACTTACCAAATCAGCTCATTTCTTATCGATCCGCAAGGAAGATCCGGTAAGTAAACTCGCAGATACGTACAGACGAGAGATCATGAGACTACACGGTGCACCATCCAGCATCGTCTCAGACAGAGATCCTCGATTCACTTCGCGCTTTTGGAAAAGTCTGCAGAAAGCTTGGGGTACACAACTTAAGCTTAGCACGGCTTTTTATCCTCAAACGGACGGACAGTCGGAGCGAACCATTCAGATATTGGAAGATATGTTGAGGTCATGTGCGTTGGAATGGACGGGTGATTGGGACGAATACATTTGTTTGGTGGAGTTTGCGTACAACAACAGCTGGCACGCGAGCATCAAGTGTGCTCCATTTGAGATGTTGTATGGCAGAAAGTGTCGCGCCCCAATCTGCTGGGATCAGGTTGGCGAGCGAACACTTGAAGGACCAGAAATCATAGAGATGACAAACGAGAAGATCGCAGTAGCTAGACAGAAGATTCAGGAGGCACGGTCACGTCAAAAGAGTTACGCCGACAAGCATCGTAGGGATTTACACTTTAACGTAGGAGATCACGTCTTCCTTAAGGTTTCGCCGGCACGTGGTGTTAGACGCTTCGGGATTAAAGGGAAGCTCAGTCCTCGTTTCATCGGACCATTTGATGTCATTGAACGAGTCGGTGAAGTATCTTACCGATTGGCGTTACCTCCGCAGCTTTCGCATGTGCACAATGTGTTTCATGTGTCCTTACTCAGAGGGTACCAATATCATCCCCTTCACATGGTTCAGTATCCACTGGAACAGATTCGTGAAGATCTCACTTTTATAGAAGAACCCGAACGAGTTCTTGACAGGCAAGAACGAGTCATGAGAAAAAAGACGATTCCATTCGTCAAAATTCTATGGAGGGATCATACCGAGCGGGAAGCCACTTGGCAAACAGAGGAGTCTATCCGGACTTCTTACCCTTATTTCATATTTTGAATTCGGGTATGTTCTTCTTTTCCAGTTTACTTTATCTATAATTCGGGGATGAATTATTCTTTTTAGGGGGGAAGAGTTGTAAAACCCGCATGCTTTTACCATGCATAGTACCTTAAGTTCGTACGTACTAGTTAAAAACTTTCCTAATATAGCATGATTACGTTTACGTATTAGGAGTTTATGTATTACGTACGTGTTAGAACACGATAAGTATTTTATGTGAACGATCACGTAATAATTATTTAGCAATAATTAATCACGAACATACGATCACGAGATCACGAGCGTAATTAAAACACGAGATATTATTAATTACGTATATATATTTAATACGAGCGTAATTAAATATATAAGTGTAGGATATTTACATAACGAGAACTTTTAAAACACGAACTAAATTAAACGTAAACGTGTGCGAAATTACAAGACACGAAACGAGGTACAAGACCCCCACAAGGGAGTCCCTACCCGCGGCCAACATAGGACAATGGGCCAAGCCCATTGTCAATTTTTACTAAAAGGAAGGGTTAAGAGTTTTTACTACTCAAATTATTTTTACAGAAGAATTTCAAGAAAACCTAGAAACCCTTCCTCCCTCTCCTTGTGTGCCGCCACCTACAAACCACCATAAGGGGGTGAGTTTGATCTTGGATCTTGTTATTTTAGTGTTTGTTCGTGTTTGTTCTTCACCCTTTTGATCCACGAATACGGTAAAACCTTTTTACTTGTTTTCTTTTAATTAATCTTTTATTAATTAAGAACACGTGATGTTTTTCATAAAAACACATTAATTAAACCTAGATCTAACATGTTTTGGTCATTAATTAATCAATGGGATGGATCTAAGGGGTGTTTGTTTTGGGCCGCAGGAACAACCGACCCCAAGGGGGTTCGGTTTGGTTTTATCCGACCACCACCAAGACCTTTTTGGTCTTGGTTGGTGCGTGTGGGTCCCACGGCAGCAAGAGGGGTACCCCGATTTGGTTCGGGGTACGGTGTTTGTTCATATCCGGTGCATGTTTTTAAGCTTAGATCCGGATCATGATTATGTTAGTTTTTTATATGTTATGAACTTATGTTAAGAATTAAATTAATAAGATGTAATTAATTTAATAACATGACTTAAGTTAACTAATTATTAATAATCATGAAATTATTTTAACCTAAGTATTTTTATTATTAAGACTTATAATTAATTATATATTTTAAAAACCATGGATATAATTAATTAATTAAACATGACTTAGGTTATATTATTAGTATTTAATAATACATATTTTTAACCTAAGTATTTAATATATTTAATTAAAACATGTCATACTTTAATTAAATATTATAACCTATAGTTTAATTAAATTACATGAAATAATTATTAAACTATATAATATATCATATGACTTAGAAAATAATCATGAAAATACTTAGGCTTATTTACTTAGCTTATTTAACCAGCTTATTTCTAATTATGGAAACTTTCTATTTTTAGAAACTTAATTAAATAAGGCAGCTATTTTATTTATGGAAACCAGCTATTTTTAGAAACTTATGTATTTAAGGCAGTTAATCTATTTATGGAAACTTATTTAATTAAGGCAGCTAATCTATTTATGGAAACTTTCTATTTTTAGAAACTTATCTATTTTAAGCAGTAAATCTATTTTTGGAAACTTTCTATTTTTGGAAACTTTCTATTTTTGGAAACTTTCTATTTTTGGTAACTTTCTATTTTTGGAAACTTTCTATTTAAGGAAACCTGCTATTTTTGGAAAGTTACTTATTATTACACAGTAAGTATAATAACACATGAAATATCAGTAATACTTAATCAGAATGAACAGAATGTAGGATTTAACACAGTTTAAGGCTTTAAACAGTGTAAAATAGTAAGAACACATAAAATAAGCTAAGACATGACATAAAACCAGCTATGTATGTAGTAAGCAGATACTTATTTCATGTACGTATTTATGTAGCACTAGTGTTTCGGAAGTAGGATTCTCGCAGTTCATCGTTCTCGTTCACTGGACATAAGGTACGGATTCCTGTCCTTTCAGTATGGACATTCTTTCCTTATTAGGATTTCCCCGTATGCAGCCAACTGTTTTCCCGTAGTATAAGTATGAGTTTGATTGCTTATGTTTAAATATGATTACCTATAGCCATATACATGCATGACCAGTTTCACCTAGTTATGGAGGTACCATAACCATAACATTAGAGGCACTGATGTTATGACTTCACCACGGCGGAGTGATTGCTCGTGGCGTCCCTTCAGCTTTTGGCCATTTATTTATATTATCATGTGGGGCGTATGGGTGCATCCTAGTTACACGTTTTTATTTCAGGATTTCATGGTGAATGTGGTGTGTGTCTTGCATCCTTCACAAGGAGCTGATCCCTCCTACCCATAAAACCAGTATATTAAATTAGAGGCAGCCCCTCTAATTTGCATGATGAGGTCACCCCTCCAATTATTCATGCACGGTGGATATTCATGACCTATATTGGCTAAATGGTAAAATATGACAAACAGTTTGTATAAGATAAACATAAGACTTTCAAACTATAAAACCAGTTTTATTAAGACTTAACCAGGTTACTCGGGACTTAGTTTTCTTCCGCTGTTATTATGTTTTATGCTTATCCTATTCATGCTTTATTGTACATCCGTGCACTGAGCGTATTGCTCAGCCGTTTTCCTTTTCTATGTTCTCAAAACGGCAGGTACTCAGGGACGCTCGTAGACACTAAGAGTACGTGCATATGGACTGGAAGCTGTCTAGCCTTCTTTACATTATGCATTTCTTTTCTTTATGATACTTATGCTTTGGACATTGTTTCGTCCTTTTCCTTACTATACTATGTTTGTGTGTGATGAGCTTTAATTTTGGACTACCGATGTTTGATTCCGATATTTTCCTTTATATGGTCAAGTAATGTTTAGACATTTTACCTTGTATGCTTTGATGACACGCCATAATTGCTGTGATATTTCCATTTCCAAAATGGGGTGTTACAATACCTCGTACCATCCGACTATTCGGACGACCCCTTTAAACGTGCTGTATGGTTGGGATCCTCCGCGTTTGGCTAATTATGATTGTGGAACCGCTGTGACGTTTGAGGTGGACCGGTATTTACAAGAGAGAGATCGAGTTCTGGAGGAGCTAAAGAACCAGTTCTTACGTGCCCAACGGATCATGAAAGCACAGGCGGATGGGAAAAGGAGGGATGTGTCATTAGAGGTGGGGATCAGTTTTATTTGAAGTTGCGTCCTTACCGGCAGACTTCGATGGCTCTACGCGCCAACCAAAAGTTAGCACCGCGGTACTATGGTCCATATGAGGTGGTGGAGCGGGTTGGGCAGGTGACATACAAGCTAAAGCTACCTTCCGATTCGGACATTTAATGTATGATCTTATTCAAGTTCGTATTTCCCAACTCACGACAAATTGAAAGTACAATTAACCTCAAGTTTTTAATTATTTTTGGTGTTAATAAAGGTTTTTGGTATTTAGGTCTAATTAAAACAATCACGTAAAAAAGGTAAAAATATTAAAGCTACTTAACCGTAAAACAAGTTACATTTACCACACTTATAGCATAATGTACAAGTCTTAAATGCACAATAGTAAAAATGCTCAAAATTGTAAAGAAAGTAAAAGTACAAGGACCAAATATGTAAGCTAGTGACAAGAGGACTTTTTGCTTATTTTAAGCTAGTGACAAGAGGACTGGAATGTCAAAAATCTTGGAAAATGGTTAAGCCAATAAGCTGGAATCTTAAAATAAGCAAAAAGTGCTTATGGTTGACTTTCGTTGACCAAAAAATTCCAAAAAAACTGATTTTCTCAAAATTCACTTAAAACATGTTTGTGAACAGGTTTGTGAAATAAAATTGCAAGTTTTAGATTAATGGTAAATGGATAAGCAGTTTGATTTTATCACAGAGAAATGCAATTGCTAAGCAACTTATTATTAAGCTGATATCTAGTTCAAATCAGCAAACTGTATTGTCTCACTTGGCAATTATAAAAGTTCATATATTGAGCTATGACTGGGAACAAGAATCATCTAAAAACATCCACAAACAAAGAATTAAGAGGTGATCAAAGATTGCTAGTTCAGGCTGATGAAAAGTGATCCAGGCTTTTTTATTGACCAATTGCCTTTTTTGACAAAAGTTTTGACCACAAGACTTTGTAAAATGACTTGTTATAACCTATTGAGTGTATGTGAACTAAAATCAACAAGTTTCAACTACTGATTCACAAAAACACCTTCAATCCAAACAATAGTTTTAAGCAGATTTGAAAACTTTACAAAGGCAATCTGATCAAAAGCTTTTGAAAATATTAAAGGCTTATCAGAACTTGTTTAGTGACATAAATGAAACAATTTCAAGCCACAAACTAACACTATAGCACTAAAGATCACCAAATGATCAACTGATGAATATTAAGCTGAATAAGACCAAATTTTATCAAGTAAGACTGAATTAAAAGCTATAAGACTACTGGCTAACTATCAGAACATATCAATAACACCAAATAACAACAAATCAGTCACAATCAGCAGGTAAACTTTATATCCAGAAATTGAGCATGGCAAAGTAGTTTAGTGGAATTAAATTGAGAGAAATGATTCCTTTTAGCTAGAAGCCCCCTTTGTTGGAGTAGTTAGGCGATGAGCCAACTATGATCAATACAAACACCAACTATCTACCACCATTAACCATCAACTCATCATCACCAACTAGAACTCATCTCCCCTGCTACAATCTGACTTTTGGCTATGAAAATGAACTAGAACCATCTGAATCAGCTACAAGCTTCCAAAATGTATCAAACAAGCTCTATTGATCAAGTTTGATCAATAGAAACACATAGTAACATAATAGGTAGGATAATGAAGAATTGAGAAGTGAATTGTAGTAAAATGTGAAATTTGAATGTTTATTAATGGTGGATGTTTGTTACAAAGCTGTTACAACTAAACTAACTAACTCAAGAGTTTGTCAGACTCTTGAGATTAGTAGCTAACTAGAATTCTAACGGAAGGTTGAGGGAAAATATAAAGTGTGTGTAAATTCACACACTAGGTACAATACACAAAATGAACTACAATCAGGGCTATTTATAAAAGAATTCTAGAGTTTGTTGGGGATAAGTGATGTGTTGGAGCCAATCCCCAGCTTCCACGTGGCCTTGATATCTTAATTGGATTAATACGTTGAAGAACAAAATTGGGGGTTTTCATTTAAGTTGATTTCAGATTAATTGGATGGTTGGAGTGTAATCGTTTTATGATTTAGAGCACTTCTGATGTAGAACACTTGATCTGAAATCCACTCCTTCACTATATTGAATCTGGGCTCGTTGATAGTTTGAAGAGAAACGTGTTTTAATGTTATTGGTTGAAAATGGTTCACATGGATCATTATCTGAAAGTTGATTTTCTATTGGTTGAAACATCTGCTAGTGGATGCACTGTTTGGATTTGGATAACTAATATAACGGCTGTTAGTGGATGAGGTGGCGCTTATGTGGCTATCCGTGTATACCAAACCTTAGCTTCTCATTCATAAGCACATAGATTGAACTTATATAAACTTCCAAGATTGGCAAATTTAGTCCCTTATTTTAGGCAGATTCATAACTTGAGCTCCAAACTTCATTGACTTGACAATTTTGGCCCTTTGACTTTCAAACTTGCACAATAATGATACTCTGACTATTTTACTTGATAGTTGACCATATTTGACTTTGTTCTTGACTTTCTC
The DNA here is from genome assembly GCA_025667525.1 of Glebionis coronaria. Taxonomy (NCBI): domain Eukaryota; kingdom Viridiplantae; phylum Streptophyta; class Magnoliopsida; order Asterales; family Asteraceae; genus Glebionis; species Glebionis coronaria. The sequence continues at coordinate 266,840 of JANFOE010000521.1, forward strand.
ATAATTGCACTTTTAGTCCTTCATCTTTGAAAGTTGTCAAGAAAGGTCCTTTGACTCTGATTGGCTTGTCACTTTTCATCCTTATTTTGTCTTTTCTTCATCAATAAAGCTTGAATTCCTTTGTTTGCTCCATAATTGTATCATTTTACCTACACAAGCACAAACAACAAAACATACCCATAATACTGCTTTTATGAATCAAAATGAGGTATTTTGCTTTGTGTTTTAGGATGATTTGTGATATAATTGATATGAGATTTTACTCGTATCAACATTCATCCTGTTTTTCATGTGTCGCAGCTGAGAAAGACAATTGGTGATCAGCAGGTAAAATATGAGCTGCCTGCTGGTGGTGATACTAAGGAGAACATAGAACCGGAGGAGGTGGTTGGTTCTCGCATTGTGGGCGACCAAAAAGAAGTCTTAATTGCGTGGAAGGGGCTACCAACATCTGAGGCTAACTGAGAGTTGTACGAGCAGATGGTGAAGCAGTTTCCTTACTTCCACCTTGAGGACAAGATGTTTTTTCAGGGGGGAGTTATGATATGAACCGTAAATTTGGCAAGAAGTACCAGCGCAGGAACAAGATTGCAACTACAAGGGGCTGAGTGTCATTAGTGAAATTAGTAGATAATTATGGTTTTTTATAGATAATTATGGTTTTTTATTATCATTATCATTAGGGGGTCGGCTCTTATATAAGGAACGATTATCATTAGGGTTAGGTCGTTCAGAGATTGTTTTCTTTTTATTCAATTACTTCTTGTTTATCTTGGGGAGGTGCCTGGTCTCGAAGACCATGCTATTTAATCATTAATCAATCATCAGTTCAAGTTGTTCAACTTTATCTTACTGTTATCAATTTGGTTACTATCATATTAGTGATTATGATGAGGAGGAAGTTCTTGCTTCTCAAGAGAATTATGAGGCTTACATGTTGTCGATTGGAGGTGATAACCAACTCAAAGATGAGTTTGAGTTATGTGATGATGATTATACGGACCATATTCGTGATCTATCGGGACATATTAAGAATTTCATGATTTTAGACTCCTTCAATCATAGGAAGTAGACTTGTTCTTTAGTTGTCATGAGAGGGTGTGTCTTTTTGTGTAGGGTTTTGGTTGTTAGTTTATGTGTTATGCTTGGTTGTTGACTATGTAACAAGCTTTGATGTAAGATTTCACTTACATCTTTTGTACTTCAACATTTTTGACGTAATATATTTTACCGGGGATAATCCTCTTTACCCAAAAAACATTTGGATGGATGCAAAGAATTATAAAAATATAAATGTTAAATTTGTGAAAATATTATTTTCTTAAAAACATAAGGTAATTAATATAAAACTTTAGTGATTGAACTTTAAATAAATTATATGGCCTTAAAAGTAAACTTATAGTGTTTCATTTTTTTAATATAGTTTGAAAAGAAAAAAACACTATGACTTTATACTTAAAAAAATATATACGTTGTTTTAAAAATTCAAACAACTATTAATATCAAAATAAAAATACAACTTATTATCTATTTATATTTTGACACTTAATAACATCAAACAATGGAATCGACACAAATTATTATTAAGGAATATAAATATCAAAATGCAGGCACGAGTTCAGACGTTAGTATGAGATGAAAATAAATAAATGAGATTCTGCATTATATATATATATATATATATATATATATATATATATATATATATATATATATATATATATATATATATATATATATATATATATATATATATATATATATATATATATATATATATATATATATATATATATATATATATATATATATATATATATATATATATATATATATATATATATATATATATATATATATATATATATATATATATATATATATATATATACTAGTGGCAAAAACCGCCCGATGGGCGGGTATGACTTATAATTATCGTTTACATGTTTGTAGAGTGAATAATGAACAAAAAGAAATAATTTGCAATCTAATCGTTAAGAGTAGATGGAACTTAATAAATTATTTGACGTTACAAACTATATATTTTTTGTAGACAACCTTGGTCATAGAATTTGTGTATTTTCTATTTATTTTTTCTTTTTAAAGGTTGTTGCATTTATGTATTAGCACCTATTTTCTTTTGTTTAGGCTGACTGAAACAAAACCTTCAACAAAAAAAATGTCGTTTTGGAATACTAAAATGACTAAGAATGTAAAGTTTCAATTAACATTAGATAGAGACCATTGATCCTCCATTGATAAACACAAGAAATAATAAATGAGAATTTAGAAATTTAAGAAAGATTGATTAAGCATATTATATACCTTAATTTCTATAGTAGACCTATAAAGATCATGAATTTATTAGCGACACTGAAGTTCCTCATATCGAAATTTTGGCATCTTTACTGAGTCGACTTAATACAACTTGAGAGAATAAGTAGTCCCTACATGGGAGCAAATTGAAGCCTGGTTATTATTTTTTTATATACAACATCGATGAGAGTTTACCTTTGCCCAAAATGGTCCTAGAAAATATTTGTGTTTCTAAAACATATATCTCGCCAGTTTATTTATCCCACCAGAAATCTTCTCAATTGTTGGGAATTATTGTTAAGTGTCAAGTACCGTCAGTGTAATTTAAGTACTGTTAGTAAGATTCAAGTACAGTTAGTGTTAACGCGGTACATAGTAAGTACTGCTACTTATAAATTTTTGGGTAAAGGGGAATCCTAACCCCGGTAAAATATATTCCCAAAAACATTGAAGTACAATGGAATGTAGCTGCAATGCTACATTAACCTCAAGCAAATGCCTGAACAACCACTACATCATATGACATGCCATATGACCTACTAAACGATTACAAAACAAATAACACCAATAGGAAAAAACCACCTAAAGGTGCATGAACAATGAAAGTAAAACATCATCATGGACCAGGCTGATGAGAACCATGCCGATCATCAATCGAAATGACTTCTTCAACCTCACTATCACTCTCATTGACTACACCTTCCTTGGTCTTAAGACCATCCTCCCAATCTGTACCATCATCCATCTTATCCCAAAGAGCACCAAAAGAATTATGAGACCTCTTATCCTTATCATTAGTCTTAGCTACAAAACTCGAGGTTCTGTTATTCAGGAAACCCTTCTTAAGCAAAGAATCTGCCTTCTTAGGATTCTGACCCGTCACATTTGTTTTAGAGGATTCACCTCTCTCAACATTACGAAACTGAAGATTAAGGGCTGGTTTTGTTAATTTAATACCTGCAACTTGAGGTTGCTTCTTCTTACCTTTATTCTTCTTGTTTTTGACCACCTCAAATCCATCATTCACCAAATCTTTAGTAACATGAGTAACCACTTCCTTATGCACTTTCGGACACATATCACTATTATGATCAAAGATCAAGCATGTAGCACATCTTGGAGGTCTCCATTCGTACTCAATAGCAACAGTAACCAATGAATGCCCCTTTTCACGACCTTTAGGGACTGCAATTACCATCGAATCCAATAACTCCATTTCAGCTGAAACCTCAACGAGCGCCCGAGCATATGTACTCCGACCCCACGAGTTAACACACATATTACTCGTGTAAGAATCCAACATTATAGGAGTGCCAATTTGGGTCGTGATAAGACTAAGACCAACCTCCGAATAAGCAACAATCGGCACATGATGAATCTTAACCCAAACTGGTGCTTTCTTAATCTCTGCCTTTTTCAGATCAGTAGTAGGCGACCAAATATTCAAGATCATGGGAACCATCCTAATCAACCATGGGCCATTTTCAAGGACTCCTTCCATTCCTTCCTTCGTCTTGAATTGAAAAAGGAAAAAATCCTCATGTAATTGAACGCGTATCAAACCAAATCGTGCCCACGTATTTTTAACATAATTTTCCACCAATGGAAAAGCTAAACGTTTACCAATAAACTGCCCGTATAACGTGTGCTTAAATCTGGATTCAACCTCTTCAACAGCAGCATACGGAAGTGCAACTCGTGCTCCTTCAACATGCTCATCACACCGTAATTCTGATATCTTCACCATCTTAGGAATTGTTTGGTTCATACCACCCTCGTTTTGAAGTAACGAGGCAAACGAACCCTTCTGTGGACTAATGACATTAGTATACAAGTTAGCACACCCCTGAAGCAGTGAACCCCTCTCCTTACCCGCATTAACAGCAGGTGTCGAATCAGCAAGTATTGAATCAGCAGGTACAGCATCTTGTGTCGAATCAGCAAGTGTCGCATGCGACTCAGAACCCTCTTGTGTCGACTGAAGTCCTGCTGCATGCACCACAGCAGGTGAGCTATCCGTATCACAAGGAAATGAAACTCCCATCTGTTCTCTCAATCTGAGCATCCTAGCTGCCAACGCATCCATGTCAACCGGAACAAAACTGTTATCCATCTCTCTAATCATGAAACCAATCAACCACAATATCACAAAAACCCTAATTAACAAATTAGGGTTTTATACCAGTACCCAAATAAACCTACCCAATCTCCATACCGATTAAAATAATAACAAAAGAAAACCCTAAAAGATGCAGCGGCGCACAGCACAGAACCGAAACCCTAAAAACCAGTCACCACCTTAGCCGTTCTATTCAATGAATCAGTATATCAATATTAATTAAAAGAGCTGATAAGAAAGTTTCGTATACCCTAAAAAAGTAAATAACGAAACCCTAATTACTATCAACGCTAGAATCAATAATAGATATACCACCACCAAGATAGAACGAGGAGAAGGTAATAGATCAGATTAAAGGGGAACGGAAAATCATACGGCGGCCGGAAAGTACTACTATATTGATTAGGACAAATATATATTTGTATAAGATATGTCATAGTTATAGTTAGAGTATATCTTATGTGATATACTTAATAGTTAGAATATTGATAGTATATCGTCTGTGATATACTTATCTTTATAGAATATTCTAAGGTTTCGAGGGTTCCTTACTCTATAAAAGGAACATAGGTACGATGACATTCATGTACCTCATTCAAGTCGATTAATAAGAGAATCGAATAGTTAAAAGTAATTCTGTTCTTCTGTGCTTTATAAGTTAGATTCCGCATAACTTATTTAGCTTGAGTAAGAGTTCTCAAAGTGTTATAGTTTGATTACAAACTACTATACTAGTTCTTAACAGAATATAGATCCAATCAAAGGGATCAACAAGTGGTATCAGAGCTTGTTGAGAAACTCTAAAAAAGAAGAACACAACCCTAAAAAATCCACTCACACCAAAACTCAATGTCTCAACCTGGTGATGACCCTCACTTGGAAGACATTCCAGATCCTGATGCAATACCACAGGGACAACCTCAAGTTGTGCATCCTGCACCACCACAAGGTGTTCAAGCCATAGATGCTGTAGCTACTTCTACAACTACAACACCTTCCCATAATCTTTCTGCTGTCAAACTCCCAGTTCTCAAGGGTGATAACTATGAGACATGGGCTATACAGATGGAACATTACTTGAATCACACAGATCATACTCTGTGGCAAGTCATCAAGAATGGGAATACACCTAAAAAGATACACTGGTTGCCTGATGGTACATGCTATGCTTTACCTACTGTGACTGCTGAGGAGGTACAAGTAGAGATCAGAGAAAGAAAGGCCAGAACTGATTTGGCTATGGAAATTTCAGAGGACATCTTACCTAGCTTTCATCACTATAAGGATGCAAAGGCTATGTGGGATGCCATCAAACTTAGATTTAGAGGTAATGACAAATCTAAGAAGATGAAGAACATTGTTCTGAAATAAGAATTTGATAACTTCTCAATTTCCAGTATAGAAGGAATCCATGGCTATGGAAGGTCCAGTAAGTTGCTCATTCAATTGGCAGTTTATTGACAAATAATTCCTAACGAAGAAGCTAATATGTAATTCTTAAGGAGTGTTCCACAAGAACAGAAAGCAATGGCGATGCACTTCATTACAAGGCATGATCTGGATACAATTCCTTTTGATCATCTCTACAACAATCTTAGAGCTTATGAGATGGATGTTAAAGGCGTTGTAGTGACCAAAGCAACAGCAACAACAAAGTCTAACTTGGCTTTTGTATCAGAAGGTAACGACGGTACTTACTTTCAAAATACCGCTAGTGGACCAAGCAACGGTACTTACTTCCAAAATACCGCTGGAGGACTACAAGCGGTACTTACTCACAAAGTACTGAAGGCAGTCCTATAGTCTCTCAAAATCCACAAGGAAGATCTTCACCATTGTTTAGTGACAATGATGCCTTCTCATTCTTTGATGGACAAGACAACAGACCAAGATTGACTCTCAATGACTTGTTCCAAATGGATGATGCTGATGTTGAAGAGATGGATCTCAAATGGCAAGCTGCTATGGTTTCTGTGAGATATAATAGGTTCTTTAAGAAGACTGGAAGGAAGATGACCGTTGATTCTAATGAGCCATTAGGATATGACAAGTCTAAAGTTGAATGTTATAACTGTGGAAGGAATGGACACTTTACAAGGGAGTGCACTAGAGACAAGGCTGAAAGTAGCAGTCAAAAGTCCAAAACTAGCTATAGTACCAGTCCAAGAATTTCTGAAAGCTTTCCAAAAGGAAACAGCAGGAGTCTCAAAGGAACCAAAGCATTGGTAACTATAGATGGAGTGGTGAACTGGGCTGAAGATGAGGAAGAAGAAGAGCTTGGTTTGATGGCTCTCCCAATGAAGATACTGAGGTACATCCTTGTTCTAAAGATTGTGTTCTTAAATTTAATAGTTTAAAAGTAGAACTAGATGAACAGTATCAAAAAGTCAACACATGCACTGTAGAAACAAATGCTTTTAAACAGGGTGTTGCAAAGTTAGAGAAAAATATAGTTTTATATAAAAAGGGTCAACAAAACTATGAAGAGAAAATTTGAATTTTAACTCTTCAAATGAGGGAAAAAGAGGTGGAAATTAAAGCTTTTGAAAAACAACTTTTGAAAGTATCAACAGAAAATGAAGCTTTAAAAGCCAGTCTTTATAATGAAAGGGAAGTGATTAATCATTGGCAAAAATCCTCTAAAGGATTGGGTAAACTGATTAATTCACAAATGGGGTATTATGATAAGTCAAGCCTAGGATATATTGAGGACCAACTTGGGATAACTTTAACTGACAAGGACTTATCAAAGGGGATTTTTGATAGTTCTAGTGAGTCAGATGATACATCTTAAAATGATAGATATGCTGAAGGAATGAAGGCAGTTCCTCCACCATTATCAAGAATTTTCATGCCCCCTAGTAATGATACAAGTATAGAGTTAGATGAATCAAAAGCATTTAATGATTCAAACTCTAGTACTTTGACCCAAGATAAATCTGTTGTGACCAAAAACATTGTTTATCCACCTTTAATGAGTAATTTTGTGTTTGGAGTGTCTAAAATTAGTTCTGCTCCCAAGCAGGTAAAAACTCCTAGCAAGGCACTGGATAATAATGTAAAACATAATAAGACGAAGAGGGGTGGGATAGGCTTTGAGAAAATTAAGTCAAAACAACCTTTTGGGTCTTCTTTGAGAAGAAAAGGATGTTATGTTTGTGGTAGTCTAAATCATTTTATCAAAAGATTGTACTTTACATGAAGATAAAATTGTAAAACAAAAGGCTGCACAAAAGGTCACAAAGAACAGTAATGGGAAAAATGCACAGGTTAATAGGCAACAGGGATCTAAAGATGACAAACCTAAGTCTGATCATGCTAAAAGGGTAGCTGAACCTCATAAGGTTACAAATATCTCTACCAAGAACTTTGTTCCAAGAGCATTACTTATGAAACAAGGTCTAGTACCTTTAAATTCCGGTAAACCAAGTACCGGCAAGTCTAGAACTACAAGTACTGCTAGACCAAACTCAAGTACCGCTGGTCAAAAGTCTGTCAAACCAAAGTCCCATAAGATTTCTAAGATTGTAGTTGAGAAAGCTAGAACATCTAGAAGTAAGTCTAATAACAAACCAGTACAAATGTAGGTTCCTAAAGGTGAAAAACCGTGTGTTCAAGCAAGTACTACAAAAATGGTACTTAGGCCAAAAATGTAGAAAGACAACAAACCTACTTATGTCTTTGATTATTTGACTGGAACCATGAAGTATAAGAGTGTATGTAGTCTTACTAGAAAAACTACCTATCAAACTCTTAAGTATGTAGGTCCCACAAGATCCGAGCCAAATGTGGCTTGGGTCCCTGTTAAAAACTAATAAGTTTTATGTATGTGCAGGGGAATCTAATTGATGAATTAAAAGATAAAGGTATAGTAGATAGTGGATGCTCAAGACACATGACAGGGAATAAAGATTTCCTTACTGAATTTGAAGAATTCAGAGGTGGATCAGTAGCCTTTGGAGGTAGCAAAGGTAGAATCACTGGCAAAAGGAAAATCAATATAGGGAAGTTGGAATTTGAGGATGTGTTCTTTGTAAAAGAAATGAATGAATTCAATCTCTTTTCTGTGTCACAAATGTGTGATATGAAGAACAAGGCGGTGTTTACAAATACAGACTGCTTGGTGCTCTCCAAAGACTTTGAGATGCCTAAAGAATCTCAAGTACTGCTTAAGGTACCCAGGAAAGAAAATATGTACACCTTTAATCTTCATACTATTACTCCAACAGGTGGTATTACATGTTTGCTAGCTAAGGCTTCTAATGATGAGTCTAATTTATGGCATAGGAGGTTAGGTCATGTGAATTTCAAGAATCTTAATAGATTAGTGAATAGAAATTTGGTTAGAGTGTTGCCTAACAAATCTTTTCAGAATGATTTCACATGTACTGCTTGTCAAAAAGGTAAACAACATAGAACCTCTTGTAAGACAAAGACTGTTAATTCTGTGACAAAGCCTTTGCAACTATTGCATATGGATTTGTTTGGTCCAGTTTCTATTAGGAGCATTAGTCATAAGACCTTTTGCCTAGTTATAACTGATGATTATAGTATATTCAGTTGGGTTTTCTTTTTAGCTCTTAATAGTGAAACCAATGAATTACTTAAGGATTTTATCACTTTAGTTGAAAAGTAGTTCACTAAGCAAGTCTTAATCATTAGGACAGATAATGGGACAGAATTCAAGAATGCTGAATTTGATGAATTTTGTAGGTCTAAAGGCATCAAGAGACAATTTAGTAATCCTAGGACTCCACAACAAAATGGCGTAGCTGAAAGGAAGAATAGGACACTAATTGTGGCTGCTAGAACTATGCTAACTGATTCTCTTTTGCAAAATACATTTTGGGCAGAAGCAATCAATACTACATGTTATGTGTTAAATAGAGTCTTAGTGACCAAGCCTCAACACAAGACACCTTATGAACTTTTGACTAGTATTAAGCCAACCATAAGTCATTTAAGACCTTTTGGATGTCATGTGTCTATACTAAATACTCTTGATCATTTGGGGAAGTTTGATGGAAAATCTGATCCAGGATATCTTGTAGGATATTCATTGCAAATTAAAGCATATAGGGTTTATAATTTGGCATCTAAAAAGGTTGAAGAAAATGCCCATTTTAATTTCTTAGAAAATAAACCCAATGTCCCAAGAATAGGTTATGCTTGGATGTTTGATTTGGATTATCTAACAAATTCCATGGATTACTATTATGTGCAAAAGGATTGTCAAACTAACAATGCAGGTGATGAGATTGGTACAACTAAGTCAGGTACTCAAGGAGAACCTTCTTCATCAGACTCTCAGGATGATGATGTTCACATCTATATACCCAATATGCCTACTGTTTCTCCTATGGTTGCTACTCCCCAGAAGCAAAAAATGCAATCAACTGATGATCATGCCTCCCAAGAGCTTCAGAGGCTTCAAGATCAAGAAAAGAATGCTACATCTGCTATTGAACATTCAGGAGAAGAATCTTTTGAGTCACAACACTCATCTGCAAGTACTGCTAAGTCAAAATCTGCAAAGTCTGTTGATTCATTAGAAGATATTTTACAAGCTATGGATGATGAAGATATTTATGCTAGTCCAGCTGAAGGAATCTTCTCTAAAGCTTCCTATGATGAGCAGGGTGCAGTAACTGATTTCAACAATTTGGAAACTGAAATTCTAGTCAGTTCTATTCCCACTCATAAAGTCAACAACAACCATCCTACTACTCAGATTATTGGAAATCCCAAGTTTGCTGTACAAACCAGAAGACAACTTCAAGCCAATAATGAAACTCATGCACTTGTGAGTTATGTCAAAAAACAACAGAGAACAAATCATAAGGATACTCAGCATTGTTTATTTGCTTGTTTCTTATCACAAGTAGAGCCCAAAAACATTTCTCAGGCTCTTGATGAAGAAAGTTGGGTAGATGCCATGCAAGAAGAATTAACACAATTTGAGCTACAAAAGGTTTGGATTCTTGTGGATCATCCCTCAGGAAAAAGGGTTATTGGTACTAGATGGGTTTTCAAAAACACGAAGGATGAAAGAGGAGTTGTTGTGAGGAACAAGGCAAGGCTTGTTGCTCAAGGCTATAGACAGGAAGAAGGGATATACTATGATGAGGTTTTTGCACCAGTGACAAGAATAGAAGCCATTAGGTTATTTTTGGCCTTTGCATCATATATGGGTTTTATAGTCTATCAGATGGATGTGAAAAGTGCCTTTCTTTGTGGTACTATTTCAGAGGATGTATATGTTTCACAACCTCCAGGTCTTATAGATCCTAAATTCCCCAATAGAGTCTACAAAGTCATCAAAGCACTTTATGGTCTACATCCAGCTACAAGGGCTTAGTATGCAACTTTATCTAATTTTCTGTTAGAACATGGATATAGGAGAGGAACCATTGACAAAACTCTATTCATCAAAAAGAATGCTAAGGATATTATTCTAGTACAAGTCTATGTTGATGACATTATTTTTGGTTCAACCAAGAAATCATGGTATGAAGAGTTTGAGGATTTGATGAAAGGAAGATTTCAGATGAGTTCTATGGGAGAACTTACTTTCTTTTTGGGACTACAAGTCAAACAGAGGAAATATAGGATATTTATTAGCCAAGATAAATATGTTGCTGAAATCTTGAAGAAGTTTCATGTATGGATACAAGGAGTACAAGCACACCTTTTGAAGCTAAGAAGCCTTTATCAAAAGATGAACATGGTGAAAATGTTGATATTCATCTATACAGGTCAATGATTGGTTCATTGATGTATCTTACTACTTCAAGACCAGATATTATGTTTGCTGTGTGTGCCTGTTCAAGGTTCCAAGTTAATCCAAAGGTGTTACATCTACATGCTGTGTCGAGGATTTTTAAGTATCTTAAAAGTCAGGCTAATTTAGGATTATGGTATCCTAGATATTCAACCTTTGATTTAGAAGCTTACTCAGACAGTGATTATGCTGGAGCTAATCATGATAGGAAATCCACAACAAGAGGTTGTCAATTCCTAGGCAGAAGACTCATATCATGGCAGTGAAAGAAGCAAACCATTGTTGCTACTTCTATAACTGAAGCTGAATATGTAGCTACTGCTCATTGCTGTGGACAAGTACTTTGGATTCAAAATCAGTTGTTAGATTATGGGTTCAACTTCATGAACACCAAGATCTATATTGATAATGAAAGTACTATATGCATTGTCAAGAATCCAGTCTTTTACTCCAAGACCAAGCATATTGAAATAAGACATCACTTCATAAGAGATGCTTATGACAAGAAGCTTATTCAAGTCTTGAAGATTCATACAGACAACAATGTAGCTGATTTGTTGACCAAGGCATTTGATGCAAAAAGATTTGAATTCTTGGTGACACATATTTGTATGCTCAACCAATAAAATACTGCATATGTTAGGGGAGGTAATAGCTGTACAATTATTATGCTAATTTTTATTGTATAGTGTATGTTTTTGTGTTTTTGATGTGATTGCATGTTGATAGAATAAGATAAAAGAGGTTATAATGATAGTGGAATGCATGAACTGGTAAAATTTGTGAGGTATCATTATGGATCCAAGTACCGCTAGCACAAATCCAAGTACCGAGTATGTTCCATGTACCACTACATGTACGTTGTACCGTTAAGGGTCTTTTTTGTAAATTTGGCGGTTTATTCGCGCTTGGGTTTGTTATTTACATAAATACTTACTCCAATTATACAATTGATTCACCTAATTTTTTATTCTTATCTCTTAATTCTATAACTTTCTCTCTAATTTTTCGATCATCAAAAATACTAATGGCTGCTTTACAAGTGATCTCTAAGCACAACTTGGTTACGAACCTTGCTCAGAATGATGATTCTCTTGGTTTTCATGAGATACTTGGATTTTTATCTCGAAGTGTAACACCCCATTTTGATAATGGAATGTCACGTGTAATTATGGCGTGTCATCAAAGCATACAAGGATAAATGTCTAAAACATTACATGACCATTGGGATAACCGGAATCAAACATCGGTTCCCAAACATAAGCCCAAAACATAATAAAGCAAAAGAAATGAATGAAAGACTAAACAAGTATTAAGTATATGAAGGCAAAAAGGAAAAGAAGTCTCTAGCAGCTTCCATCCTATGCACGTCCTCCAAATGCTCGAGTCTTTCCTAGGGTACCTGCCGTTTAGGGACATGGAAAGGAAAGTAACGGCTGAGCAAAATGCTCAGTGCACGGATATAGACATAGTATAAATGACTAAAACATAATAAAGACTTAATAGCAGCGGAAATGTATAAGTTCTGGAAAACCTGGAACATGTTCGTAAAGCTGGTTTTATAGTTTGAAAAGCCTTATGTTTATCTTATGAAAGCTGTTTAACATATTTTACCATTAGCCAATATAGGTCATGAAAATCCACCGTGCATGAATACTTGGAGGGTGACCTCATCATGCAAATTAGAGGGGCTGCCTCTAATGTAATATACTGGTTTTGGGTAGGAGGGATCAGCTCCTTGTGAAGGATGTAAGGCACACACCACATTCACACTGAGTAATCTACTGAAAACATGTAACTAGGATGCACCCATACACCCACATGATAAATATAATAATATGGCCAAAAGCTGAAGGGACGCCACGAGCAATCACTCCTTCGTGGGGAAGTCATAACACCAGTGCCTCTAATGTTATGGTTATGGTACCTCCATAACTAGGTGAAACTGGTCATGCATGTATATGGCTATAAAGATTCTAAATTAAACATAAGCAAATCAAACATATAAACTTATACTACGAGAAAACAGTTGGCTGCATACGGGGAATCCTAATAAGGAAAGAATGTCCATACTGAAAGGGCGGGAATCCGTACCTTATGTCCAGTGAACGAAGAAGACGAACTGAGGAGAGTCCTACTTTGGTATCACTAATGCTACATAAATACATACGTGTATAAGTATCTGAATACTAAATACGTAACTGGTTTTATGTCATGTCTTAGCTTATTTTATACGTTCATGTCATGTTTTACTGTTTTAAGCTTTAAACTGTGTTTATCTTATATTCTGTCTATTCTGATTAAGTATTACTTGTACTTCATGTATTATTATACTTACTGTGTAATAATAAGTAACTTTCTAAAAATAGCAGGTTTCCAAAAATAGAAAGTTTCCAAAAATAGAAAGTTACCAAAAATAGAAAGTTTCCAAAAATAGAAAGTTTCCAAAAATAGAAAGTTTTCAAAAATAGAAAGTTTCCAAAAATAGAAAGTTTCCAAAAATATAATTACTGCTTAAAATAGATAAGTTTCTAAAAATAGAAAGTTTCCATAAATAGATTAGCTGCCTTAATTAAATAAGTTTCTAAAATTAGAAAGTTTCCATAAATAGATATAAGCTGGTTAAATAAGCTAAGTATATAAGCTTAAGTGTTTTCTGATTATTTTTCTAAGTCATATTGATATAAAGTATAGTTTATTAATTATTACATGTAATTTAAATAAGCTATAGGTTAAACGTATTTAATTAACTATATCATGTTTTTAATTAAATAAAGTTAAATACTTACGTTAAAACATGTATTATTAATTATTAATAATATAACCTAAGTCATGTTAATTAATTAATTATAGCCATGGTTTTTAATAATTAATTAATTATAAAGTCTAGAAAAATATAAATACTTAGGTTAAAAATCCATGATCTAATAATTAAATTATAACCTAAGTCATGTTTTATTAAATTAATCATGTCATATTTTATTAATTTAATTTTTAACATATTATTATTAAAACATAACCTTAACATAAACCATGAACAGGATCGTGACTAAAAACCATGAACCGGACCCTCAATCAACACCATACCCCGAACCAAGTCGGGGTTCCCTTGTTTTGGCTGCTGCCGTGGGACCACCATCAACATACCGAGACCTTCTGGTCTCGGTGGTGTGGATTAAATCAAGCCGAGACCCCTATGGGGCTCGGTTCTTGCGTCGGCCACAAACAAACAAACCTAAGACATCAAAACATTTACCCCTTGATTAAATTAACATGATAATCATATCAAAACAAAACCCTTATAAGTTCATGTGTAAAAATAAAATAAAAGGTTAAAAGAAAAGGGTTTTAAGGTTTACCGAATGCGTGAATCAAGGAGGATGAACACACTAATGCTCTTTGTAAATAATCAACACCAAAATCAACCCAATCACCCTTGTGGTGATGATCCAAACCGGCGGCCAAAGAGAAAAGGGGAGAGAAAAGGAGGCTAGGGTTTTTACTTTTTTTAGGTTTAGAAATAAAATGAATGTTTTTCCCTTTTCTCCTTGTTAAATAAAATAATGGGCTTGGCCCTTTTCTTCTTTGTTCTAGCCGTGTGTATGGGGCCCACATGGGGTAACCCGAACAATTTCCGTGTCTAAAAATATAGTGTGTTCCCGTGTTCGTATTTTATGTGATTTAAATAATTATCGTTCGTGTCTTATTATATTTATTCGTATTCGTAATAAATATATATATGTACGTAACATTAAGCTCGTGATTAAATTACGTTCATGATTTCATGATCGCATGTTCGTGATTATAAT
This sequence comes from Glebionis coronaria, assembly GCA_025667525.1. NCBI lineage: Eukaryota > Viridiplantae > Streptophyta > Magnoliopsida > Asterales > Asteraceae > Glebionis > Glebionis coronaria. Next base: position 281,865 of record JANFOE010000521.1, read on the forward strand.
TATTATTGGAATAATTATCGTGTGTTCATACGTAATAAATACTTATCGTGTTCTAACACATACGCAATACTCGAAATTCTTATACGTGAAACGTAAACATATTATAAAAGGAAAGTTCTAACCATATACGTACGATCTTAAGAGTACTATTCATGGTAAAAGCATGCGGGTTTTACAAATCTTCCCCCTAAAAAGAATAATTCGTCCCCGATTTATAGATAACCTAAACTGAAAGAGAAACATACCCGAATCAACTGAGAGGGTATGTAAGATAAATGAACGTGCAGGTGACCTGGCAGAAGGAACGCGGAACGTGACATGTCTTGAAAGGACATGGAACGTGACGTGACTGAAAGGACATATTTAATTGATAAGAGAAAAACAGATAAGAAGTTCGGATGAACTTGTCCCTTTCCAAGTGGCTTCCCTCTTGGAACGGTTCCTTCACAGATCTTGACACAAATGATAAATCTTGGTCCTCCTGACCTTGACTTGAAATACGAAGAAGTTCTTGGTTATCAACTTAAGGTAGATCCCCTAAGTTTGATCGAGGGAATAAGAATTAACGTGTAAGGGCAACTAAAACGTTATCGTGCAAAACACTTCTAACTTAACTGATAATAGTACCGATGCGCGAGACATAAGGAAACGTAGTACGTGAAAATTTTTGAACGTGATACGTGGAGTTATGATGAGTGTAATATGAGTAAACATATCGTGATCCATGATACGTGTAACATATCTTGATCATGATATGAGGAACGTGGAATGTACATGACATGTGAAACATATCGTGAACATAGAATATAATGGCGGTAACGACAAACGCTACAAGGTGAGACATAGTATATGACGAGAAACGTCTATCTGAGGATAGGGAGTTATACTAAACTTGGGTCTGGTCTCTCAAGTTCTTGCAAAACTTCCCAGAATGAGAAAAATGAACATAAAATCATAAGCCGAGATGCCATCATGAACGTGAATAGCGTCATGAACGCGAGCGCGAAAGCAAGTCGTGAAATTAGAACAAGGACGTGAAGTAAATAAGGAGCACAATTATGAATATTTGTCTTACTCGATAACTGAGGAATTTCCAAGTGATCGGATGAGCCTTGGCTGGAACATGTCTGATCAATCTGTTGGTTCTGAAATCCTTGCGGATGTAAGGATTTTGCAGACTTGATCAAACTGTTTGCAATAAACCAGATAGCATCATGCTTCTTCTGATTTTGCGTTAATCTGGTAACCAAAATCCGTGAAGATCTTGTCCCATTTCAATTCACAATTTCAGATGATGAAAACATCCCAGTCTGTTGGTGTCCTATCTTAACCTGTTGGTATGTCAGGTACTTAGATATGAACGTAACTGTATCTTGCTTCGTAGAACTTGATACATAGGAGTTTGCGAAACTCTGAGTCTCTAAATCTAGACTTCTCCTAGCGTAGGATTTTCTAGAACACCTAATGTAGTGTAGGGTTCTCTCCTTTACGCATAAGCTGAGTCATGGTAAGATTAACCGTAGAAACCCATGTGATTCAGCTTGTCACTGTGCTCAAACAGAATTGATATTGGAAAAAATTTTAGGGTAAAAATTTCTCTTTTCATAGAATTTGCAACATAGTGCAGATATGGTCTTCCTGTTCTTCTCTAGGCTTAGAGGAAATTAGGTTATCCTCAATGAAAACACTGATGAATTTGCTATGAGTTCATGGAAACTCATTCTTATAATGCCGTTGGAGCATTGATGAGACCAATTCAAAATCATAAATCTAGCTTGACCGAGTCGTGTATGAATAGCAGTCATCGACATGTCCTGCTCTTTCAATCGTCACTGTTGGCAGCATGATCATGAGTTCGATCTTGGAAAAGTGATTAACACTATAAGGTCGATTGGACATGTTGTCAATACATGGAGGAGGATAACGGTCATGAATGGTGATTTGTTTAAATCGATGGTAGTCGACACATAATCTCATGGTACCATCCTTCTCCTTGTAGGTTCTTCTGGAACGTATAGGAAGATTTTGGAATAATCAACTGGCTATGCGCAAAAGACTTAAGTGATCGTGTCTTACTGACAACTAGAAACTTTTAGCGACCATGGCTAACAACGCACATGCTTGTAAGCATAGATAATTTGTACAGATTTTCCCGATGGAAAATCAAGCTGAATGTATTCAGGAGCCTGTACATTACTGTACATAATTATGAATCGTAGCATGGTGTGCTGTTCATAGTCCATAATTAGGATAAAATTCAACTCGTGTCTATCCGAGGAAATGCGTTAGCAGCTTGGATCTCATCATTAAGCTGAAGGAAAACCTTCGTATACGTGGGAATACGAAAGGCGTCCTTCATGGTCATGAATATATGAAATATGGTGAAAGAAATGAAAGTGACATCGGCAACGTGACAGTTCTCACTGATGCGCCGATAATTGTATTGAAATTCTTGTGGCCTGATTAATACATGGCACAACAAAATGGATATACCCTTGGAGGGTACCCTGAATTTCTTAGAAATGTCCCATAATTAGACGTGAGTCATGTGTCTTGACTCGTGTCTTGAGAAATGTAAGTGTGACATATGTCTTGACTGGTGTCTTGACATATGTCTTCAGAAAGTATACGTGAGACATGTGTCTTGACTGATGTCTTGACATGTGTCTCGAGATGTGAAATAACTAGAACCACAATATTAGGGAATTATGCCAGAATTGGCGGATCGGATGGACCACTGATCAATTGTATGTCTGATCACGTCCGCGACTAGAGCCTCGGTTACGATTTCTAGGATAGTTGTTGTCATAGTAGTGGTTACTATCATCCTGTCTGCCAGTCCTATGACGATCATTCTCATGACTGTGATTCATGTAACTATTCAGTTGAGTGGCCGGCTGGTACCGGTCTTCACTCATATGACTGAAACGACAACTGGATGACGTGTGACATGTAACTAAGAATTAAGGACAATGATTGATGAAAATCGTCTGGTGGTGAAGCATCATCTCGTCCGATCGCTTTGATCTAACGCCTTTGTCTTCGTCTTGTATGAAATCCAGGTTGTGAACAACATCAGCATCTCGTAGCGTCTCCCAACATCAGCAGCATCAACCTTTAGTAACATCTCCAAGCTATGAGCGGCATCGGCAATCTTGTAGAATATCAGCAAGTGAACATACGCCTGAGATGATTTAGAATCGACTAGCGAATACTCGTGAAGTATTGCAAGTGAAATACACATGGATTAAGGTATGTGAAATACACATGGAATACAGTACATGGAGTACACACGGAATGCACGTGAAATGATCGGTATGGGGTCGATCATTTGTCATGATTTAAAGAAGGTGTATCAGTTAGACGGTTAGGAAAAACCATCATGATAACCTGGCAGTATTAGCATAGACATCATTCTGGTTGTATCGAGAAACGTTAAAGTGTGGTTACACAAAATTCAACGATGATTTGCCTGACAGCATGATCAATGAAAACCAACCATGACTATCATGAAAGCAAGATTCAATGAAATCCAACAGTATCTTACATGAAAGCATAAATAACCAAAGAGGCGTAAGACGTAATCAACATGAAGACGGAATTATCATGAAGATACATGAAACAATCTATCATGAAGGAGTGTATAACATAATCAGCATGAAACTGAAGTTAACCATGACAGTATGAAAACATACTTGACATAAAAACATAGTAACTTATGAGGGGACATGAAAAAAAATTTATGCCAATAAATCATGAGAAAAATTTTATGCATGAAAACAGTTCATGAATGCGTAATGTAGTTTATAAAAACCATTATATGTGCAAGGGGACGCCTATGGATCGGTCCCAAAACAAAGGACATGGCGAGGGGACGCCTATGGGTCGGTCCCAAAGTTAAAAGTTTCGATAAAAGCACATGCGACTAAATAGGGCCAGTCTTGTACCAACCATTACTTAGTCATAATCCCTGCAACAATGATGCATAAAACATGAATAAAGGAAACTCATCTGTCCAAAACTTATCAGAAAAAAAAATTTATGTGACTAATTATGAACTACTGAGGTTCAGTACACATAGCCACAGTTCACGAGGAACATCATGCATGAAACAATGACACATAACTAAATATGAATGACGGTTGTCCATCCATATTAGTAAACAATATCAATGAAAACATCAAGGTTAAAACCTCAAGGTGCTGAAAACATCATGGTTAAAGCAACAATGCGCTGAAAACATCAATACGTAGAATAACAAACGTTGGCTTAGGAAGCTCCTGGTGACTACCCACTAGTCACAGGTCGAGTTTTAGAGCCTACAGGTCGAAGCCTTGGCTCTGATACCATAATTGTAACACCCTATTTTGATAATGGAATGTCACGCGTAATTATGGCATGTCATCAAAGCATACAAGGGTAAATGTCTAAAACATTACATGACCATAGGGATAACAGGAATCAAACATCGGTTCCCAAACATAAGACCAAAACATAATAAAGCAAAAGAAATGAATGAAAGATTAAACAAGCATTAAGTATATGAAGGCAAAAAGGAAAAGAAGTCTCTAGCAGCTTCCATCCTATGCACGTCCTCCAAATGCTCGAGTCTTTCCTAGGGTACCTGCCGTTTAGGGACATGGAAAGGAAAGTAACGGCTGAGCAAAACGCTCAGTGCACGGATATAGACATAGTATAAATGACTAAAACATAATAAAGACTTAATAGCAGCGGAAATGTATAAGTCCTGGAAAACATGGAACATGTTCGTAAAGCTGGTTTTATAGTTTAAAAAGCCTTATGTTTATCTTATGAAAGCTGTTTAACATATTTTACCATTAGCCAATATAGGTCATGAAAATCCTACGTGCATGAATACTTGGAGGGGTGACCTCATCATGCAAATTAGAGGGGTTGCCTCTAATTTAATATATTGGTTTTGGGTAGGAGGGATCAGCTCCTTGTGAAGGATGCAAGGCACACACTACATTCACACTGAGTAATTTGCTGAAAACATGCAACTAGGATGCACCCACACGCCCCACATGATAAATATAATAATATGGCCAAAAGCTGAAGGGACGCCACGAGCAATCACTTCGCCGTGGGGAAGTCATAACACCAGTGCCCCTAATGTTATGGTTATGGTACCTCCATAACTAGGTGAAACTGGTCATGCATGTATATGGCTATAGGTATTCTAAATTAAACATAAGCAAATCAAACATATAAACTTATACTACGGGAAAACAGTTGGCTGCATACGGGGAATCCTAATAAGGAAAGAATGTCCATACTGAAAGGACGGGAATCCGTACCTTATGTCCAGTGAACGAAGAAGACGAACTGAGGAGAGTCCTACTTCGGTATCACTAATGCTACATAAATACATACGTGTATAAGTATCTGATTACTAAATATGTAACTGGTTTAATGTCATGTCTTAGCTTATTTTATACATTCATGTCCTGTTTTACTGTTTTAAGCTTTAAACTGTGTTTATCTTATATTCTGTCTATTCTGATTAAGTATTACTTGTATTTCATGTATTATTATGCTTACTGTGTAATAATAAGTAACTTTCTAAAAATAGCAGGTTTCCTGAAATAGAAAGTTTCCAAAAATAGAAAGTTACCAAAAATAGAAAGTTTCTAAAAATAGAAAGTTTCCAAAAATAGAAAGTTTCCAAAAATAGAAAGTTTCCAAAAATAGAATTACTGCTTAAAATAGATAAGGTTTTAAAAATAGAAAGTTTCCATAAATAGATTAGCTGCCTTAATTAAATAAGTTTCTAAAAATAGAAAGTTTCCATAAATAGATATAAGTTGGTTAAATAAGCTAAGTATATAAGCTTAAGTGTTTTCTGATTATTTTTCTAAGTCATATTGATATAAAGTATAGTTTATTAATTATTACATGTAATTTAAATAAACTATAGGTTAAAAGTATTTAATTAACTATATCATGTTTTTAATTAAATAAAGTTAAATACTTAGGTTAAAACATGTATTATTAATTATTAATAATATAACCTAAGTCATGTTAATTAATTAATTATAGCCATGGTTTTTAATAATTAATTAATTATAAAGTCTAGAAAAATATAAATACTTAGGTTAAAAATCCATGATCTAATAATTAAATTATAACCTAAGTCATATTTTATTAAATTAATCATGTCATATTTTATTAATTTAATTTTTAACATATGATTATTAAAACATAACCTTAACAGAAACCATGAACCGGATCGTGACTAAAAACCATGAACCAGACCCGTAATCAACACCATACCCCGAACCAAGTCGGGGTTCCCTTGTTTTGGCTGCTGCCGTGGGACCATCATCACCATACCGAAACCTTGTGGTCTCGGTGGTGTGGATTAAATCAAGCCGAGACCCTTATGGGGCTCGGTTCTTGCGTCGGCCACAAACAAACAACCCTAAGACATCAAAACATTTACCCCTTGATTAAATTAACATGATAATCATATCAAAACAAAACCCTTATAAGTTCATGTGTAAAAATAAAATAAAAGATTAAAAGAAAAGGGTTTTAAGGTTTAACGAATGCGTGAATCAAGGAGGATGAACACACTAATGCTCTTTTTAAATAATCAACACCAAAATCAACCCAATCACCCTTGTGGCGATGATCCAAACCGGCGGCCAAAGAGAAAAGGGGAGAGAAAAGGAGGCTAGGGTTTTTACTTTTTTTTAGGTTTAGAAATAAAATGAATGTTTTTCCCTTTTCTCCTTGTTAAATAAAATAATGGGTTTGGCCCTTTTCTTCTTTGTTCTAGCCGTGTGGTATGGGGCCCACATGGGGTAACCCGAACAATTTCCGTGTCTAAAAATATAGTGTGTTCTCGTGTTCGTATTTTATGTGATTTAAATAATTATCGTTCGTGTCTTATTATATTTATTCGTATTCGTAATAAATATATATATGTATGTAACATTAAGCTCGTGATTAAATTACGTTCATGATTTCATGATCGCATGTTCGTGGTTATAATTATTATTGGAATAATTATCGTGTGTTCATACGTAATAAATACTTATTGTGTTCTAACACGTACGTAATACTCGAAATTCTTATACGTGAAACGTGAACATATTATAAAAGGAAAGTTCTAACCATATACGTACGATCTTAAGGGTACTATTCATGGTAAAAGCATGCGGGTTTTACATGAAGTCATATTCGTTTTGCGCTTACTGTAAGTCCCATTGTCTATATTCCTATTATTGAACAATTTTGGAATACTGTTGTGTTAGGTACTCGTTTTGATCAACCTTGCATTAAGGCTAGGGTGAATCATAGAAATATCTATGTAACTGAGGTACTGCTAAGGGCTAGTTTGAGACTAAATGAAGAAAATGGACTAAGTATGTTAAACAATACAGAGATACATCATGGCCTTGCAGCCATGGGTTATGAGGGTGGTAGGTAAAGTTTTACTTTCTTTAAAGCTTTGTTTTCACCACAATGGAAATTGCTTTTTCATGCCATTATTCACTGTTTAAGCTCCAAATGTACTTCTTTTGATCAAATCCATGCTGCATTGGCATCAGCTGGTATTTGTCTAGCAAATAACATAGTTTTCAATTTTTCAAAATTAATTTTTGAAGGCATGACTAGGAATTGGAAGAAGTTAAGAAGTTTTTAATGTATCCTAGATTCATTCAGACTTTAGTTAATGACCAAATCCCTAACCTACCAGAGTTAACAAATACATAGGATGTTCCTATATTCACAAAGAGAACTTTCTCTTTCTTGACCAAACAAGGCAATGCCTTTACAGGAACTGTCACACCCTTATTTGCTAACATGTTAGCCCAAGCTGCCAACAAAGAAGGTGAGGAACTAATAAGTGTGAAAACACTTATCCTTTTACCACTTAATGATAATAATAACCAAGCCAAAACGTGTATTTAATGTCGTAAAAGTCAGAATTATGCGTGGTTTGTGTTTTTATTGTGTTTTAGGACCAAAATGTGAAAAGGGAAGAAAACACGGGTTTTTACGGGGCTTTATCGAAGAAAAAGACAAAAGACGAAGTCAAAAGATCAAGAGTGCAAAAAGAACGGAAGTCAAAGGCTTATTCTGAAGATATATCGAAGAAAAAGTCTAAAGATGGAAGTTTAACGAAGTCGAAGAACCAAGTCTAATTAATGAAGAAATTAAAAGACGAGTTCATTTTATTTATTGACAAATCCCGAGACAAAGTCGAGAATGACGAGTTTATTATCAAAGACGAAAGACGAGAAGACAAAATAAAAGAAAGAAAGAAGAAAGCATAAACATCCCCTCCTATAAATACCCTCCTAATGACACATTAGGAGGTGTTAGCTAATTTGACAAATTAGTTCTCCATTTTTATTAATTGTCTCTTAATACTTGTCATTTACTTTAATTGTCTTTCCTTTCAAGTAATTCATGTAAGTTTGTTGAATCTTTATCTTTAATTAAGCTTTTCATTAATCTCTCATTCTACCTTTCTTGTTGATTTAATCTTATTGCTTATTTTCTTATTGTTATGCTTATTTGATTGTTCTTTATGATTTATGTGTTTGATTGTTTTAGCTTATTGATCTTATAGTTTTTTGTGTGATTTTCTTAATTTTAAATAAGTGTTTTTAAAAGTTATTTTATAAAAAGTTGATTTTAAATATTTTAATTATTTAGTGTTTTTAAAAGTTTTTAAATTTTGGCTTATTTGCTTTTTCTTAAAATTAATTTGGTTTAAGTATTGGTAAGTGCTTATTGTGATTTTGCTTATTTGGTATTAATCGGGGTTGTAGAAACTTTTTTTCCCGAATTACTTGCAAAACCCTTTTATTCCGACTTAGCCTCAGTTTTATCATTCAGACTTAGCATTTAATTTCCTTCCATCAAAGCTTCATTCTGGATTACGTCCAAAGTTTGGTTCCGAATTAACATCATCACACAACATTCCGGATAAGGTCCTTCATATCTTATTCCGGATTGTGTGTAGGATTGCGTATTCCGGATTAGTCCTTGTCAAAGTTTCCCAAATTAGGTCCTTTTGTAGATTCCGGATTACTTGTTGGACTCATTTCCCGAATTGCATACATAACACAGATTCCGGATTAGAAACTTAGGAACATTCCGGATTAAGTCAACATCATGCATTCCAAATTAAGTAGATATCATGCATTCCGAATTAAGTAGAGATCCAGTATTCCGGATTACATATCATTTCCTCGATTCCGAATTACGTATCATTTCCACATTCCGGATTACCTCAAGAACTCGGTTTCCGGATTACATCCGGAACATACATTCCGGATTAGCAGCTTTGGGTCAATTCCGAATTAAGTATAGAAAAGTGGATTCCAGATTAGGTGTGTGACGCGGATTCCGAATTAGGAGAAGGATTGTGGATTCCGGATTAAGTGGGAGATTCACATTCCGGATTGTATCCAGATTGCGGATTTCGACTTGTTTGTTTTTCAGGGATTCCGAATTAGGTTGGAATCTTTGATTCCGGATTGATTGGTTTTATCATTTCCCGACTTATGTTGTGATAACTCAAAACCGAGGTCATTGCTTAATCTTATTTTACGATTATTTTTGAAATTTTTAGATGAGTTTGAATGATATTTATTTTTGGAGGTTTAAGTTTAAACCGATGTTGGAAGGTTTATATTTAATAAGTATAAGGAGTATTAGCAAGCGTGATGTCGATGGATGCCAAATATTTTACGTCTTATTGTTGGTTGTTCAATTTTTGTCATTTTTGATGTTTTCTTTTAAATGACGTGTTAAGTCGAGTCGGGAGTCGATATTATTATATTTGAGGTACGTTTTAAATTTTTAAAAGTATCTTTATGAAACCCGAGCCCCGTAAATATTTTCAAAATTGACTAATAGTTATTTTCCGCTTTTTAGCTAACTATTTTCATTTTAGCCACAACTATTGCAAAATTACAACAATGGTCCCTCAACCACTATATATAAACTAAAAATAAACACACACATCTCATAATTCCCACCCAATTTTTTATTCTTCTCTCTCTTTCTTTTCTCTTTGTAGCCGTGACCTCCCCAACCCACCAAAACCCATACTTTTTCAATTTTTGCTCCATTTTAAGAATGATTTGAGCTAAACTAACAAAAGACCCTATCTTAGAATTTCACAAGGATCATTTTAGTGTAAGAATTTCACACATGCAAGACATTTTTTTTCATGTTGGTAGGTGGAAGCCATGATTATGCATGTTGTTTTTGGCATGATCAATGGTGTTCTTGCTAAAAATCTTGTTAAAAACATGATTTTGATTTGAAAGTTTTAATTTTTATAATGATTTTAATGTTATGGTAGATATATGTTGATGTTAGGATATTAGGATGAACATTTTCATGGTTGGTTTTGGTCAAAAATGTGATTTTGTACAAGATTTTGATAGTCATTTTATAACAGTAAGTAAACTGTAATTTCGGGATTTTTATGTTTTGATAATGGCTTAACTTATAGCCTAGGGTTGTAGATAATTTAATTAGCTTCGATTTGATATAAAGTAGAGCTTATAGCTCCAAACGAGCGCGAAGTTATGATGTTTTGATTATTCGTGTACCGGGAGACGAGTATCGGCACTACATATAGTTGTTGTCGATATTTGGATCGAATCTCGGGGACTATAAATTGTTTTGAAACGTGTAACCTACTGATAATGAAGTGTAAGTCTTAGAGAGTGAGTTTATTTTAAAACCCGAGTGTCGGTTATGTAAACGGAGTCGTTTAAAGAAGTTAAAACGGTTGTAAGAATTATTAACGTAAATCTGTCCGGATTTTGTAGTTTGAAGATGAGTCGGGTAAAGGACTTTAAAAGTAATTTCATTTGATAAACATGTAGGAGGACTTTCTATATATAGTAATTTAGTTTATCGAGTCGTTTCATAAACGTTTGACAAGTTTAAAAGGGGTAAATAAGCTAGTACATGTAGTATGTGCCGGCGGACTTTGTTAAAACTGTATATTGGTAAAGTAAATGTGTAGAAGAGTATAATGAAGTTATTTATATCGTTTTCTCTCGAGTTTATCGTGATTTTATGAGTTTGAGTTTGATGTTGTTATGTATGATTTATTTCTCGAGTCATTATTAATGAACGCGCCTTATTTGATAGGTAGCGGTTCTCGTGTTGGAAAGGCATCCATTATCATCGACGATCATCTCGCTAGATCTCTTATACTAAGGTGAGTCTGTAGCCTCGCTTTTTATGCTAGCTACTAAATGTTTTATTACCCGCGAGGGGGATACATGCTATTTGAAAATAAATGAACACAAGTCATGAGTAATTGTTGGACCCGAATGTTCCCTAAGTTGATTACATAGTATTGAGTACCTTGTTGCTAAATACCCTAAATTCATGAGCCGTTAACTATCTTCTGACTTGATGTTGTGAGTCGGGAATAGCCGCTTATTCTAATGATAGTACTATTGGGTTGACCACCCTATCTGAGACCAGGGCATTACGCTGAGTAACCTCTGGGAAGGATAATTTACGGGAATAAGAATGTGGTATTCTAGCAACTGATACCCTAGAGGGGCAATGGTTTTATTCTAGTCATGCCGGTATTTGGCGTGGGTGACTATTTGGTTAATGGGTCGGTGTCATGAGCTTAAATACAATGTTTATTATTATTGCCTTGAATATAGATTGTGTGTGTACGACAATTCTATAAATGATTATGATTGATTTTCTTCTTGTGTTCAAATGTGATTTGATAAACCTATAGACTCGCTCAACATTATTGTTGACTCGTTTTAGCATGTGTTTCAGGTAATAGGAAGTGATGGAGAATAGAGCTTTGCTGTGGAGGTTGTGGCTTAGCTTTTGGAAGAATGTTGGTCTAAAAACTATTTCTATCCTTTACTGTTGAACAATTTATTTTATATTTATGTACTGTACTAAACTTGTGTTGGTTGTTGGTCAAGATCCATGGGGACTAAACGCTTTACTCTGGTGTCGTTTTAGTACAATTATGGGATGAAATTTATGTTTTAGACCTATTATGAAAATCTTGTTTATGTTTTATGTGTAAACGTCTCTATTTTGAGTCGTTCAATATACCTTGTGTGATGATGCTTGTGTCTAGCACCCAATTGCGTATTTCCGCTACGCAATGTAAATTGGGGGTGTTAGAGATTGGTATCAGAGCTACAAGTTATAGAGAACTGGGTCGATTTTAAAAATTGTCCTAAATTATAACTTTGGTGTCGAAAGTATTTATTCTTCAAAAGCACACAACTCCTCTGCAATGCTCCGGTAAGATCACTTTTAGTTTTGTTTTGCATTGTAGATGTATCCCTCATAACTGAAATGATTTCCCGAGTATTTATTAAGTAAATACTACGATATTGTATTGGAATTATTGAAAGTACGCTGAGTGCTTGTCAGTATCATATTTATTTTTTTTGTGAGCATTGCATAAACATCATTTGCATTGTGTTGCATAGCATGGATTACGCATGACATTTGCATAAGCATTGCATACTAATTTTTATTTTATTAACAATGACCTTAAGTATCCTTGAACCCTTATAATTGTAGAAAATGTCTGGTTTACCTCGTGAGGATGGATGGGTTGATATGACTAATGTATTGGACGGTGAGGAAGTAGATAACTTTGGTGCTAGTGACGATGAGGAGCCTTTTGAGTATTTAGATGATGGGATTTCACCTACTACAGTTGGTCAGACCGAGCCTGAATTGATTCAAGGTAATTATGTTCGAAGGGTTAATGTTGTGCCACAGACTGTGCCGGACTGTCAGCGACCTGTTGTTCGTTCTTCGACGCCTACTTGTGATGCTTATATTAGCAGTTTGTCTGGGATTGCATTTTCTAGGGGTGATGTTCCTGTTGAGTCGAGTAGTGCTGCTAGTGTTCGATCTATTCGTGATGGCATATCTAAGGTTTATTGTCCATGTCCTAGGTCTTATGATGATATTTTCTGGTTTCTCAAGAAGTTTGATAGGTCTTTATTTGAAAGGTATTTAGTTGAAACCCGTGTGATTAGGAGGTTTGTGCAGAATGAGAAGAGGTTTGACAGGTTTGTTAGTAGTGTGAGGAGATCAGAGTTTGTTAGAGCAAGGGAAATGGATGAAGTCGTTAGGTTAAGATCTATGGTGTTGAATTTGAGTGGGCAAGTTGAAAGGTTACGTAAGGAGCAAGAAAGGAATGCAAGGTTGAATGCGTGGGGTTTGCCTATGAGATCTTTTCCTAGTCGAGGTGTAGTGATTCGTGATGTGCCGAGTCAGGTTGAAGCTCAGGTGTTGGTGAAGCCAAGTGAAGGAGGAAGTCAAAAAGGAAAGGAAAAAATGGAGAAAGATTCTGAGGAAGATGATAGAAGCAGTGATGATGAGCCGATGTACAAGAAGATGCGAGGATCTGATGTTTAGTTCTTTTATGTTGTTTTTATTAGCCTTGTTGTAATGGAACTTATGTAGACTAGTACTGTAGTTTATGATGAAACTTAATGACTTTAAGTTTGACGTGATGAAGGGTTGTAGTGACATTACTTGTCATAATTTTGTGGAAATTTTCCAACGCAATCCAAATTACCTTCATGACTTATGATTTGTCTTATTAGTTCTTTTGTGATTTGGTTAATGATTCATTGTGAACTGTGTTGTTGGTGCATGTAGTATCCATGTTACATCTTGATAGAGAAATCCTTCTTCTTATCTTGATATGAATACTTACTTGTTCTTTTTCTTCTTTGTTATCACAGGAAGGAAGGAAGGAGTTGGGAGGCATTTTTCTGACTTTACAAAACTGTTGTTTGGTTAGTTTCCTAAAAACATGCCGCCTAATTGACGACTGCTACTGTTAATACTATGATTGAGCAAGCTATCACTAGAGCACTGGAAGCTGAACTTGCTGCGAGGAACCAAGAGGCTGAGAATAGAATGCTGCTGGTCAGGTTAGAGGGAATGTTGAAAATCAAGTTGGGGGTAATGCTGATGAACCAGTGGGAGGAAATGCTGGGGGACAAATTGGAGGTAATGCTGCTGTTCAGCAGATTTAGAAGGAATATTCTTATGATAGTTTCATGAAATGTGGACCTAGCCAATTTCGTGGTACTGGTGGTGCTTTGGAATTAAGGAGGTGGATTGAGAAGATTGAAAGTACTTTTGAAATCAGTGGATGTTCAGAAGCTAGTAAGGTGAAATTTGCTGCAGCTACTTTTCAGGATGATGCATTAAGCTGGTGGAATAGTCAGGTAGCTACTGTGGGTTTGGTTAAAGCTAATGCTAGAACATGGACTGTGACCAAGGGACTACTAATTGCTAAGTTTTGTCCCGAGGAAGAGTTAGGTCAGTTAGAGGATGAGTTGAGGCATTTAGTGCTGAGAAATAATGATATTGTGGCTTATACAAGGAGATTCTCTGATCTATGTTTGTTGTGTCCTGATGCTTTTGCTGATGACCGTAAGAAGATGAAGCAGTATATCAGAGGTTTATCTAGTAATATCAAGGGAGAGACTACTTCGTCGAAACCCAAGTCATTTGATGAAGCTGTTCAGATGGCTCATGCTTTAATGGATGTAAAGCTACAAGATCGAAAGGATAGTATTGCTAAAGGGAATAAGAGAAAGTGGGAAGCTGCACACTCAAACCAAGGGCAGAATCGTGGTGGTTATCGTAATAACAATAACCAAGGACCAAATAGGAATCAACAATACAATTTGAGAAGGAATGACGGTGTTCGTGCTGCCACTGGAAATCAAGGTAACAAGGTGAATCCGAAGTGTGGTCGGTGTAATCTGTATCATGTTGGGAATTGTCCACCTGCTTGCAACAAGTGTGGGAAGGCCGGACATAAGATGGCAGATTGTAGAAACAAGGGTGTGGCCCCTGGAGCCAATGCTGTCAAGGTAGTTAACTGTTCTAGATGTGGAGGCCGTGGACATAAGCAAGGGAACTGTCCGAGGGTTGGCATACGACAGGGAGGCAATGTTGCTGCTGTTGCTGCTGGGACTGCTGCTCCAGCCTATGTCGTGGGAGATGCTGACAAACCTCAAGGGCCGAATGTGGTGACTGGTACGTTCTTACTCGATGCTTGTTATGCTAGTGTGTTATTTGATTCTAGATCCGATAGAAGTTTCATAGATGTTAGATTCAATCAGCTATTGGATAGAGAACCAGTGAGATTGACAACTAGTTATAAGGTGGAGTTAGCTGATGGTAAGGTTGTAAGCACTAATTCTATACTGAAAGGTTGTTCCTTGAAGTTAGGTAATTATGTGTTTAGTATTGATTTGATGCCTATAGAATTAGTATCTTTTGACGTGATTGTTGGAATGGACTGGTTAGTTGGTAATGGTGTAGTAATTGTTTGTGGAGAAAGATTAGTTTAGATACCGCTAAGGAATAAGGTATTGACTGTGAAAGGTGATGAATGTACTTCTCGTTTGAGAGTTGTTTCTTGTTTGAAGATGATGAGGTATATAGAAGCAGGTTGTGATGTGTTTCTTGTACAGATAAGTAATGATGGTGTGAATGAAAGGAAATTGGAGGATGTGCCTGTGATTAGAGAGTATCCTGAGGTTTTCCATGAAGATTTGCCAGGATTACCGCCGCATCATGAAGTGGAGTTTCGTATTGATTTAGTGCCGGGAGCTGCGCCAGTTGCTCGTGCACCGTATCGTTTAGCTCCATCTGAGATGAAAGATTAATCTGATCAATTAAAGGAATTGATGGATAAGGGATTTATTAGACCGAGTTCGTCGCCGTGGGGTGCTCTTGTTTTGTTTGTTAGGAAGAAAGATGGTTCTTTTAGAATGTGTATTGATTATAGAGAGCTTAACAAATTGACTGTCAAGAATAGGTATCCACTGCCGAGGATTGATGATTTGTTTGATCAGTTGCAAGGGTCATGTGTATACTCGAAGATCGATTTGAGGTCTGGGTATCATCAACTGAGAGTTAGGGAAGAAGATATTCCTATAACAGCTTTCCGTACTCGATATGGACATTTTGAATTTCAAGTGATGCCTTTTGGGTTAACGAATGCGCCTGTTGTATTCATGGATCTGATGAATCGTGTATGCAAGCCGTATTTGGATGAGTTTGTTATCGTATTCATTGATGATATTCTCATTTACTCCAAGAGTGAAGAAGAACATGAGAAACATTTGAGAACAATTTTGGAATTGTTGAAGAAAGAGAAGTTGTATGCCAAATTCTCCAAGTGTGAATTTTAGTTGAAATCAGTGCACTTTTTGGGGCACGTGATTGATAGTGAAGGTGTTCGTGTGGATCCTGCTAAGATTGAGGCAATCAAGGATTGGTCAGTGCCGACGACGTCGACTGAAGTTCGCCAATTTCTTGGTTTAGCTGGGTATTATAGAAGGTTTATCGTTTTCACTAATTGCTAAGCCGTTGACTAAGCTTACTGAAAAGAATCGAGTGTTTGAATGGGGATTGGAAGAGGAATCTGCATTTAGTACGTTGAAGGATAAGTTGTGTTCTGCGCCGATATTGTCTTTGCCAGAAGGATCTGAGGATTTTGTAGTGTACTGGTCTCATAAAGGATTTGGAGCTGTGTTGATGCAAAGGGAGAAAGTAATAGCATATGCATCAAGACAATTGAGGAAGCATGAAGAGAATTACACTACTCATGATTTAGAACTTGGGGCTGTTATTTTTGCTTTGAAGCTGTGGAGACACTATTTGTATGGAACGTGGTTTTTACTGATCATAAGAGTTTGCAATATATTTTGGATCAAAAGGAATTGAATATGAGGCAAAGGAGATGGGTTGAGTTGCTGAGTGTTTATGACTGCGAGATTCGTTACCATCTTGGTAAAGCGAATGTGGTAGCTGATGCACTTAGTAGAAAGGAAAGAGATAAGTCTATAAGAGTCAGAGATTTGGTAATGATGGAGAGTGTTGATTTGACAGAAGCGATATTGAAAGCCCAAGCTAATGGTTTGAAGGAAGAGAATGTTGAGGCAGAAAATTTGGGTAGAATGTTGAAACCATTGTTTGAAGTAAGGTCGAATGGATTGAGGTATTTTGAGAATAGGATTTGGTTACCATTGTGTCCGTCTGAGAAAGGTTCTTTAGGAGTGCGAGATTTGGTGATGAATGAATCTTATAAGTCGAAGTATTCAATACATCATGGATCGGACAAGATGTATCAAGATCTTAAGACAGTTTATTGGTGGCCGAATATGAAGGCAGATATAGCACAGTATGTTAATAAGTGTTTAACTTGTGCCAAAGTGAAGGTTGAACATAAGAAACCGTCTGCATTATTAGTGCAACCTGAGATTCCTGAGTGGAAATGGGAGAAAATTACTATAGATTTTATGACAGGTTTGCCAAGGACTACAAATGGTTGTGATATGATATGGGTGATTGTAGATAGATTGACTAAGTCTGCTCACTTTTTACCAATGAAGAAGACAGATAGTATGGAGAGGTTAACAACAGTGTATGTGAAAGAGATTGTTTGTCGACATGGTGTGCCTTTGTCGATAATTTCTGATCGTGATAGTAGGTTTACTTCAGAATTTTGGAAGTCTTTGCAGAAAGCGATGGGAACGGATGTAACACCAGAGAATTTTCGTTACCATAAATAATAATAAACTATACTAATTACTATTTGAAATTCATTTTTGAGCGCTACCAAACTTATTAGATTTGAAAATGGGACATATTATGACAAAATCTGAAAATCGCGCAGTTTGCTTACCACCATGATAAAAATTAAATTAATATTTAATTCTCACGAGATATTTAATAAAAAGATTTATTAAATTATTTGATGCTTTTGACTCACTAACGTTTGCTAAAAACAAGAAATATTTAGGTTAAAGTCCTTCTTTCTTTAAAACGAAGCTTGACCGGGGTACCTAATAGATAATTAACAATTTAAAAGAGTTTACGAAATATTCATGAAAAATAGTCAAGTGAATAGTCAGTTCTAATGGAAAATCTGTTTTAAAAACAATGGCGTAACTTTCGTGTCATGAATCGAGTTTTATCAATCCCGATCGAGCCCCGAGTCACGTTAAACAAGATAAAAGAAAACTTTATTAGTTATTTACATTTTGAACCCTCAAGTAAATACAACTTTCCATTTACTTTTAACAACTTTTATTTAATTTATATAAATACTAAATTAATACATTTTTCTCATCATTTCCATCTTTACAAAAACACACATAACCCTAATTCCACTTCTCTCTCTCTCCTTCAACAAGTCCAGCCACCGGAACCCTAATCTGGTCATCGGATTCCGGCGCCGTCACCTTTTCCGGCGAACAAAAACTCCTTCCAAAATGACCGGATCTTCCCGATCTATACATCCACGCGCCACCACACCTCGAATCCACCATAAATCGTCACCCACCATGGTTCCAACCACCACCTGTCACCCTACAACCGCTGCAACATCACTAACCGCCACCACACCATCATATTTGCGAACCCTAGTCGCTGTCATCACCACGCACTCACCAACCACCTTCCACCGTAGCCTTTAAATCACGTAGCACCACCACCACTTTATTGACCAGCCGCCACCATTAAACCCCATCCACCTTCACTCCGACTTCTTTCAAACCACCACCACCTGACCATTCCTCGCTGTCCTTGACCAGCTCCGACCCAGTAGCCACCAAATTCGTAGATCTATCATCACCACGAACACCAGTCGACCTCCACGTCGACACCTCATCTCCACCACCTCTACACGTGTGGCTCAGCCACAAACGACCGTCCGTTGTCACCATTGAAACCATCAGTCGCAACTGTGCTCCATCACGTGACCATCACCTCGAAGTCACTAGATCCGCTGTGGTTATAAACCACTAGCCAGCGTTTGGTCAACCCGCAAGGGTGTTTGATTCATGTTCATCAGTGGTTGTTTGTTTCGTTGGTCATCAGCCCGTAAAGGGTTTTCTGTTCATATAGCACCGAGACCACCACGAAGGTGATACTCGGGTGTGTCTCTTCGGTTACCACAGCCGCACTAATGGCGGTGCCGACTCGTGTTTATATTGTTGTCGGTCGTGAATATATATTGATTATTGTTGCTTTTAATTTGTGTTCAAAAATGATAATAATATGATTAAGTTGGTTTTGTGGTTTAACGACCGTTAGCGTCATTTGGGTAGTCATAATAGTCATTAAAGAGCTTTTGATGCGGTAAAAAAAAAATCAGTTTATGGAGCGTTTGGCAACGCTTTAAACAGCCCAATAGGGGACGTTTAGATATGGGTTTTGTGACGAGTTTTAGGGACGTTTGGGTTTATGGATGACTAAAAAGATGAAAGTGTTGGTTTATTTTCGACTTGATTATCGGTAAATTTACTTTACTTATTGTTTATGATTCGACAATGATAAATTTGATGTGGACAACTGTAACGCGGTATTGATTATGAAAGTGAAAATATCATGTTTTGTGATTATGGGAAACGTTGTATAAACGAATAGGTCATGCCGAAAATTTTATAAATCTAATATTTATTAGTTTTATAAATGTTATTTAGAAGCTAAGACATTTTTAGAATTATTAAATTGACAAGTAAAGAAACGACGATTTATAAAATATTATTTTATAAAATCATAGTTACTGTATATATTATTGAGACTTCATTTGAAACTTAAAACGTGTGTTCCCTTTTATAAAACGACCTTTATTTAATTAATGAGTGATTTTGAAAATGTGCCGAATCATTTAGGTTTTATTTAATAATAGTTGAAAGGTATTGTATGTTTGGAGTATTTTATTCTTTTCTTATCATCTTTCTTGAGTTTTGTACATGTCGAGTGTCATGTACATTCTGAGTTATTCGTGTGTTGTCTATTCTTGCTATATAATTCAAGCTATGAATTATATACATGTTCCGTTCTTTCGTGTGTAATATATACTAGGTGTATATGTTACATACATGGTGGTATTTTCCGCTTCATCTTACTGAACCAATTGCTTAACCGATTACTGAACCGATTACCGAACGACTTCGACATGGGATTTAAACGGTTTATGAACCCATGGTATTGATGAAACCTTTCATCGGGAAAGCTTGGATGCATCGAATTTGGGATGCTGGGAAATAATATATAAGATAAACGACGAATTCTGGTGCTGAGCAGTTTTGGTTTACGTTACGCTGCTCTTGGTATTCGCATATATGCTAATCGTTCTACAACATCGATGTGAGTTCATACCCCCTCTTTTTATTTTCAAATCGATTTATAAATGTTTTGAATCTCTTTTGGGGGAGATACATGCTTGTCGATGTCAAATGCGTGTTATGCATTTCAATGATTGTTTACGATATACATGTCTACACTTTCCATGCGTTATTGTGATAAATACAAGTTGATATCTTTTTGAAGATTGATTATATTGCGTACGTGCTTGTACTTTAATGGATTGTTTACGTGACATGTGTGTTTATACATTTGAGATTATTGATGATTTATACTTATGAATATCGGGGCTATCCCATAGCTCCTTTTTTACTGTTTTGTATGTTAAATACTGTGAAGTGAAATAATTGCTTGCACTTGCTTGTGGACGCAAAGATTGATTTCTGTGAACGCTCAGTGAACTTCGTTTATGATTAGCCTAAGTAGTGTTAGACATAGTCCCCACTATCATGAATCGTTAATTACTCTGCTGGAGTAAGCTCTTATGTTATGGATAGATCTATTGAGGCTTAACAACCTCCACTCGGGCATTCTGACGCCGGACGAGTGTATATCATTTGTGTGAACTTGGGTAGTCTTGGCTAGACTCCCACTTGGGGCAACTTATATGTACATTTTGGTGTACGTACTGGATCATTAGCTTCGATATCATGAGCTTAGCGCTATCATAAACACTGAAACACCCGATTTATCCTACACTTGGGACTATATCTTCTATAGTTGCCTTGGGTACTTGAACTGAACTTTTGCGGTCCATCTTGCTATGAATCTTGAATGTGAATCTTGACTTTGATCTTGCTATGAATCTTGAATGTGAATCTTGACTTTGATCTGGCTATGAATATTGATATGAATCTTCACTGCGATCATGTATCGATCTAATATGAATCTTAACTGCGATATTTATATGAATCTTGACTGCGATCATGTATTGATAATATGAATCTTAGCTATGATATCGATACGAATCTTGACTATAGTAATGAAATGATCTTGACATGAATTTATTATGTGAGTCTGACATGATATCTGCATGAGATATGATAGGATTATCGTACATGGACTGATCTAATTCTTAGGTGTGGTATTGACATGATTCATGCATATGGTCTTTATATGACACTTATATGATGGTTTTAAATGATGCTTACACACTGGGTTGATATAATGCTTATGTGAAGGTTTGATTTGATGATTAAATGATGGTTGGACATGATGCTTATATGCATTTTTTTCTATGATTCTCATATGTGATCTTGATTATAGACATGAACCTAGAACATGACATTGTTATTTATATTGACCGTGACTATTGAATTGAACTGGATGTGAATGTGATCATGAACCCAAAACTGAAATGAAATGAACTGTGAGCATGATCTACAACTTGTGTATGAACTGAAGTTTTTGTGTTAACTGTTATGCTACTTCTAAATTTTGAGTTATGACCGAGCTTTGTTGTAATGTCTCTTAATTGTGAAACTCTGGATTTCTAAACGTTTTTACGATACTACTTTTAGTAGTTGTCCTTGTGAACTTCTAAAGTGTCTTAAACATTTTAATAAAACTTATGAACTCACCAACCTTTGTGTTGACACTTTTAAGCATGTATTCTCAAGTACTTGACTGTATGATTATTTGGAGTCAACATTGTGATATTTGGCATAGAGGTCGTTCTCTCAGATCAAGACTCGGATAATCATGACGTAACAGGCCCCAATACTCGTGGGCTTCCGCTGGGCCAATTTGGGGGTGTTACAGATTGGTATCAGAGCCTTGGTTATAGAGAACTAGTTGTTATTGTATAGGCCTAGACTATAACCGATGCTCTCTTGTGTTTTAGCATGTCATTATGCTTATTCTTCTTATATATGAATATGTGCTTTACATGATACGATTACTTATCCGCTGCTATATGAATGCTTGTCATGCATGTTTGTGATCTCTCGTTTCACTGTTATGTGAATGTTACTATGCATGTTGTGATTTCTTCATGCGCTACTATATGAATATATGCCTTATACGTTGGATTACTTTATGCAATGTCATGTGAATATTTGATCTGCATGTCTGCTATTATTTTATGCGTTGCTATATTGTTAATTGCCTTACATGTTGTGATTGCTTCATGCGTTGTTATATGGGTATTTGACCTACATGTTTGTTATTACCTTATGTGTTGCTTATAAAGTAATACATCATATATTTCGTTAATTTTATTCTTGCATTGTTTAGATCTCTGCATGCTGTCACTTATCATGTGTTTTCTTGAAAAATGAAAGAAGTAAAGTTCTTTTCTACATTGTATCTTCTAGATCTATATATATTTATGACCGATTTACTAAATCTATATATTTTAAAAACATAAATATAGTTTTTATAAAAATATAAGTTGTAGTATTTATAGAATCTATGGATGGAAGTATGTTTTTGATAAATCACTGGTGTTATGAGTTTTGGGTGTAAACTAGTAGTGTTGCTATAAGTGGGTGTGTTTAAAAGTAGTCAAAATATATATTTTACAAAAGTTATACATTCTGTCCTAAATTTATATCGAGCTTAAAGCGTTATAAAAATTGTTTTGACACTAGACTAGCACGAGATTATGAAAATACAAGTTAATACCTTCGTTTTGATATATTATGAGCAAACATCAACTTTGAAAGGAGCAGGATATGTGTATTTGAAATTTGTTGTCGGAAAATTTAAACGCTAAAAGTTTACTTGCTGTCTATAATTTAAATATGGTCGAAAGAACGTTTTTGAGTTAAACTGAGCTATTTTGAGTGTCGAAATGAGTATAAAATGTTGTATATGATTGCTGGAAACGTTTTGAAAAGGGGTAAAAGCGTGTATTGGACTTAATTGGCAATTGTTACTACGTGAACGTTGTAAGTGAGTATTTTGCGGAAAATAAGCTATTGGTTGACTGTGATTAGAGAAAGTGTTGAAAATATGAGTCTTTGATCGAGATTTGAGTACATACTAAAAATAGCAAATTTTGAAATGGCGCCGAAAGGCTGTCGAATTTTCCGTAAAAAGTGTGTTGCGAAATTTACTAAATTAAATTTAGGTAAATTAAAATTTACATCGAAAGACTTTCGAAATTATGTCGAGTCAAAAATAAACATTTTTGCCTAAGTATAAGATACTAATATTAACTATATGATTTAAATGAGTCATATTTTATTTGTAAAACTAAGCACATGATTCGCAAGTGACATACGTGATAGACTTATGTGATCTAATTGTTCGCGCCCGAACTATAGTATCATGTTTAGGTTGCTTCCAGTGTTGTTCGCTATTACTTGATTTGAATACTTATGCTGATTGATTCCTTGCTTGTGACCAGGCTATAGTTCCTATTAAACTGCATCATATGTTGAATTTTTTGGGATGATATGAATGCTTGATTTGCGTTTTTGCTATTATCTTATATAGTGCTACAAGACTTTTGCTTGTGATTGCTTTATGCGCCGTTGAGATGATTGCCTTATCTGCTTATGATTGCTCTATACACTGCTACGTCCTTTACGTAGTTACGATTGCTTTATATATACATTTGTACTTATTTATGAGTCTTCCTCGGCGATGAGTGAGACTCATGTGATCGACTAGATCCTTTATTTATTTTATAACTATTATAATATATCATTATATATATACGGGTTCTATGTTTGGTACGTGTTATGACACACGTTATTGCGTGATTGACATTTATTTTCTCCCACTTATGAATTTGAACGTCTATTTATGGAAAGCAACTCATTGACGACTCCTGCGCTTGCTTTTGGTAATTTCATCTAATAACGTTTTAGAGATTTTAACTATTGTCAATGAGATTTTGCCGCTGATAACTATTATGACATATCATCCTCTTGATTTCGTTTATGACCTTACACTTCATACACGTCTACACGCTCAGTATCACAAACGTCTACTATTGGAGTGTAACTGGTCGACACCTCGTTTTGATTATCTGATGTAATTTTATGTGGTATCATTTGGATAGTTTGGATGTCTGAATGGTGCCGGTGGGGCTCCAATCAGGGTACTTATGAGTTCATATTTAAATGGAATGGGACGTCTAAATATGAAATCATAAGCCACCGGACCACGAGCTTATTTATGGTTCCGTATTGAGATGGTATGGGACTTTGAATACGAAAGGTGTAAATAAAATACGTGTAAACTCTCTTGGTAATATCTATTTTCTTAGATACCTTATTTATTTTAATGGTTAGTCTTGTCGAGAATATTTGAGTAAGATGAGTTATGAGGTCTTTATTGAAATGGATTGGGACGCCTTTACATTTGAATAAAGAAGTTATAAATCGCTTAACCAAAGGTTTATTATTTATACTTACATAGATTGGGACGCCTCTGTGTGTAAATGTGAATTATAAGCAAGTGGGTTTAAGCACATCTGACACAACTTCGTATTTACATTATTATTCTAGTATTCCAATTATGGAATGTGTTTCTTTTGACTTATGATTCGTCCGAATGAGTTTGATCCCTATTTTGTCCTCTTACCGTTTTCATTATCGCATCTTGACGAAAGATTCTTGAACTTCATTTGATTCGTAAACCGTCGCACGGATTTTTTACGAATAAACACTGATCGACGGTGAGCCTAACGAGCTGACTGCAGTGAACCATATCTTGACTTTTCAGAGTCGACGACTTCCTAAAATTCTTCACTTCTAATTGTCCTTTATTTATTCTATGAACCCTTACCGACATTTAAGATGTTGGCGACTTGTCGAACTCTTCGCTTCTGGTTGTCCATATCTGTTCTTTGAACTGTTACTGCTTTGTCAGATTGATTGCCAAACCTTTCGGATACATTCCAGCTTTACCTATTTCTTTCCGACATTCTTGACACTTCTAAACCTAGTAACAACGATCGAGTTTTGAGGACAAAACTCAAAATAACACGTGGATGATGTAACACCAGAGAATTTTCGTTACCATAAATAATAATAAACTATACTAATTACTATTTGACATTCATTTTTTCAGCACTACCAAACTTATTGGATTTGAAAACGGGACATATTATGACAAAATCTGAAAATCACGCAGTTTGCTTACCACCATGATAAAAATTAAATTAATATTTAATTCTCACGAGATATTTAATAAAAAGATTTATTAAATTATTTGATGCTTTTGACTCAATAACGTTTGCTAAAAACAAGAAATATTTAGGTTAAAGTCCGTCTTTCTTTAAAACGAAGCTTGACCGGGGTACCTAATAGATAATTAACATTTTAAAAGAGTTTACGAAATATTCATGAAAAATAGTCAAGTGAATAGTCAGTTCTAATGGAAAATCTGTTTTAAAAACAATGGCGTAACTTTCGTGTCGTGAATCGAATTTTATCAATCCCGATCGAGCCCCGAGTCACGTTAAACAAGATAAAAGAAAACTTTATTAGTTATTTACATTTTGAACCCTCAAGTAAATACAACTTTCCATTTACTTTTAACAACTTTATTTAATTTATATAAATACTAAATTAATACATTTTTCTCATCATTTCCATCTTTACAAAAACACACATAACCCTAATTCCACTTCTCTCTCTCTCCTTCAACAAGTCCAGCCACCGGAACCCTAATTCGGCCATCGGATTCCGGCGCCGTCACCTTTTCCGGCGAACAACAACTCCTTCCAAAATGACCGGATCTTCCCGATCTATACATCCACGCGCCACCACACCTCGAATCCACCATAAATCTTCACCCACCATGGTTCCAACCACCACCCGTCACCCTACAACCGCTGCAACATCACTAACCGCCACCACACCATCATATTTGCGAACCCTAGTCGCTGTCATCACCACGCACTCACCAGCCACCTTCCACCGTAGCCTTCAAATCACGCAGCACCACCACCACTTTATTGACCAGCCGCCACCATTAAACCCCATCCACCTTCACTCCGACGTCTTTCAAACCACCACCACCTGACCATTCCTCGCTGTCCTTGACCAGCTCCGACCCAGTAGCCACCAAATTCGTAGATCTATCATCACCACGAACACCAGTCGACCTCCTTGTCGACACCTCATCTCCACCACCTCTACACGTGTGGCTGAGCCACAAACGACCGTCCGTTGTCACCATTGAAACCATCAGTCGCAACTGTGCTCCATCACGTGACCATCACCTCGAAGTCACTAGATCCGTTGTGGTTATAAACCACTAGCCAGCGTTTGGTCAGCCCACAAGGGTGTTTGATTCATGTTCATCAGTGGTTGTTTGTTTCGTTGGTCATCAGCCCGTAAAGGGTTTTCTGTTCATATAGCACCGAGACCACCACGAAGGTGATACTCGGGTATGTCTCTTCGGTTACCACAGCCGCACTAATGGCGGTGCCGGCTCGTGGTTATATTGTTGTCGGTCGTGAATATATATTGATTATTGTTGCTTTTAATTTGTGTTCAAAAATGATAATAATATGATTAAGTTGGTTTTGTGGTTTAACGGCCATTAGCGTCAATTGGGTAGTCATAATAGTCATTAAAGAGCTTTTGATGCGGTAAAAAAAAGTTCAGTTTATGGAGCGTTTGGCAACGCGTTTAACAGCCCAACAGGGGACGTTTGGATATGGGTTTTGTGACGAGTTTTAGGGGCGTTTGGGTTTATGGATGACTAAAAAGATGAAAGTGTTGGTTTATTTTCAACTTGATTATCGGTAAATTTACTTTACTTATTGTTTACAATGATAAATTTGATATAATAGAAATATGTGGACAACTGTAACGCGGTATTGATTATGAAAGTGAAAATATCATGTTTTGTGATTATGGGAAACGTTGTATAAACAAATAGGTCATGCCGAAAATATTATAAATTTAATATTTATTAGTTTTATAAATGTTATTTAGAAGCTAAGACATTTTTAGAATTATTAAATTGACAAGTAAAGAAACGACGATTTATAAAAAATTATTTTATAAAATCATAATTACTGTATATATTATTGAGACTTCATTTGAAACTTAAAACGTGTGTTCCCTTTTATAAAACGACCTTTATTTAATTAATGAGTGATTTTGAAAATGTGCCGAATCATTTAGGTTTTATTTAATAATAGTTGAAAGGTATTGTATGTTTGGAGTATTTTATTCTTTTCTTATCATCTTTCTTGAGTTTTGTACATGTCGCGTGTCATGTACATTCTGAGTTATTCGTGCGTTGTCTATTCTTTCTATATAATTCAAGCTATGAATTATATACATGTTCCGTTCTTTCGTGTGTAATATATACTAGGTGTATATGTTACATACATGGTGGTATTTTCCGCTTCATCTTACTGAACCAATTGCTTAACCGATTACTGAACTGATTACCGAACGACTTCGACATGGGATTTAAAAGGTTTATGAACCGATGGTATTGATGAAACCTTTCATCGGGAAAGCTTGGATGCATCGAATTTGGGATGCTGGGAAATAATATATAAGATAAACGACGACTTCTGGTGCTGAGCAGTTTTGGTTTACGTTACGCTGCTCTTGGTATTCGCATATATGCTAATCGTTCTACAACATCGATGTGAGTTCATACCCCCTATTTTTATTTTCAAATCGCTTTATAAATGTTTTGAATCTCTTTTGGGGGAGATACATGCTTGTCGATGTCAAATGCGTGTTATGCATTTCAATGATTGTTTACGATATACATGTCTACACTTTCCATGTGTTATTGTGATAAATACAAGTTGATATCTTTTTGAAGATTGCTTATATTGCGTACGTGCTTGTACTTTAATGGATTGTTTACGTGACATGTGTGTTTATACATTTGGGATTATTGATGATTTATACTTATGAATATCGGGGGCTATCCCGTAGCTCCTTTTTAACTGTTTTGTATGTTAAATACTGTGAAGTGAAATAATTGCTTGCACTTGCTTGTGGACGCAAAGATTGATTTCTGTGAACGCTCAGTGAACTTCGTTTATGATTAGCCTAAGTAGTGTTAGCCATGTCCCCACTATCATGAATCGTTAATTACCTTGCTGGAGTAAGCTCTTATGTTATGGATAGATCTATTGAGGCTTGAGAACCTTCACTCGGGCATTCTAACGCCGGACGAGTGTATATCATTTGTGTGAACTTGGGTAGTCTTGGCTAGACTCCCACTTGGGGCAACTTATATGTACATTGTGGTGTACGTACTGTATCATTAGCTTCGATATCATGAGCTTAGCGCTATCATAAACACTGAAACACCCGATTTATCCTACACTTGGGACTATATCTCCTATAGTTGCCTTGGGTACTTGAACTGAACTTTTGCGGTCCATCTTGCTATGAATCTTGAATGTGAATCTTGACTTTGATCTTGCTATGAATCTTGAATGTGAATCTTGACTTTGATCTGGCTATGAATATTGATATGAATCCTCACTGCGATCATGTATCGATCTGATATGAATCTTAACTGCGATATTTATATGAATCTTGACTGCGATCATGTATTGATAATATGAATCTTAGCTGTGATATCGATACGAATCTTGACTATAGTAATGAAATGATCTTGACATGAATTTATTATGTAAGTCTGACATGATATCTGCATGAGATATGATAGGATTATCGTACGTGGACTGATCTAATTCTTAGGTGTGGTATTGACATGATTCATGCATATGGTCTTTATATGACACTTATATGATGGTTTTAAATGATGCTTACACACTGGGTTGATATGCTGCTTATGTGAAGGTTTGATTTGATGATTAAATGATGGTTGGACATGATGCTTATATGCATTTTTTTTCTATGATTCTCATATGTGATCTTGATTACTGACATGAACCTAGAACATGACATTGTTATTTATATTGACCGTAACTATTGAATTGAACTGGATGTGAATGTGATCATGAACCCAAAACTGAAATGAAATGAACTGTGAGCATGATCTACAACTTGTGTATGAACTGAAGTTTTTGTGTTAACTGTTATGCTACTTCTAAATTTTGAGTTGTGACCGAGCTTTGTTGTAATGTCTCTTTATTGTGAAACTCTGGATTTCTAAACGATTTTACGATACTACATTTAGTAGTTGTCCTTGTGAACTTCTTAAGTGTCTTAAAATTTTTAATAAAACTTATGAACTCGCCAACCTTTGTGTTGACACTTTTAAGCATGTATCTCAGGTACCTGACTGTATGATTATTTGGAGTCAACATTGTGATATTTGGCATAGAGGTCGTTCTCTCGGATCAAGACTCGGATAATCATGACGTAATAGGCCCCAATACTCGTGGGCTTCCGCTGGGCCAATTTGGGGGTGTTACAATGGAGTTATGTTTGAGTACAGCATATCATCCGGAAACTGATGGACAAAGTGAGAGAACTATTCAAACGTTAGAGGATATGCTTCGTGCGTGTGTGATTGACTTTGGAAATGGTCGGGATAAGCATTTGCCATTGGTTGAATTTTCGTACAATAACAGTTATCATGCTAGTATTAAAGCCGCTCCATTTGAAGCTTTGTATGGACGTAAGTGTAGATCTCTAGTGTGTTGGAGTGAAGTAGGAGAAAGTCAATTGACTGGGCCTGAAATGATATTTGATACGACTGAAAATATTGTGCAAATTAAGAAGCGTTTGTTATCTGCCTGAGGTAGACAAAAGAGTTATGCTGATAACAGAAGGAAACTGTTGGAGTTTGAAGTAGGAGACATGGTTATGTTGAAGGTATCTCCATGGAAAGGAGTGCTATGTTTTGGAAAGAGAGGAAAGTTGAGCCCGAGATATATTGGACCATTTAAGATTATCCAAAGGATTGGATTGGTTGCTTATAAGTTAGAATTGCCTGATGAGCTTAAGGCTATTCATAATACTTTTCATATGTCTAATCTGAAGAAGTGTTTAGCTGAAAGGGATGTGGTGATTCCATCGGAGGAATTTCAACTTGATGATAAGTTGCATTTTATAGAGGAACCTATAGAGATTATGGATAGGGAAGTTAAGAAGTTGAAGCATAGTAGGATTCCGATTGTGAAGGTGAGATGGAACGCTAGACGTGGGCCAGAGTTTACCTGGGAACGTGAGGATTTCTTTAAGGACAAGTATCCTTATTTGTTTAGGAAGGATTAAGCGGCGCGGACGTCGCTTCTTTTAAGAAGGGGGATGTGATAACCCAAAACCGAGGTCATTGCTTAATCTTATTTTACGATTATTTTTGAAATTTTTAGATGAGTTTGAATGATATTTATCTTTGGAGGTTTAAGTTTAAACCGATGTTGGAAGGTTTATATTTAATATTTAATAAGTATAAGGAGTATTAGCAAGCGTGATGTCGATGGATGCCAAATATTTTACGTCTTATTGTCGGTTGTTCGATTTTTGTCATTTTTGATGTTTTCTTTTAAATGACGTGCTAAGTCGAGTCGGGAGTCGATATTATTATATTTGAGGTACGTTTTAAATTTTTAAAAGTATCTTTATGAAACCCGAGCCCCGTAAATATTTTCAAAATTGACTAATAGTTATTTCCCGCTTTTTAGCTAACTATTTTTGTTTTTAGCCACAACTATTGAAAAATTATAGCAATGGTCCCTCAACTACTATATATAAACTAAAAATAAACACACACATCTCATAATCCCCACTCAAAATTTTTTTTCTTCTCTCTCTTTCTTTTCTCTTTGTAGCCGTGACCTCCCCAACCCACCAAAACCCACACTTTTTCAATTTTTGCTCCATTTTAAGAATGATTTACGTTAAACTAACAAAAGACCCTATCTTATAATTTCACAAGGATAATTTTGTTGTAAGAATTTCACACATGCAAGACATTTTTTTTTCATGATGGTAGGTGGAAGCCATGATCATGTATGTTGTTTTTGGCATGATCAATGGTGTTCTTGCTAAAAATCTTGTTAAAAACTTGATTTTGATTTGAAGGTTTTAATTCTTATAATGATTTGAATGTTATGGTTGATATATGTTGATGTTAGGATATTGGGATGAACATTTTCATGGTTGGTTTTGGTCAAAAATGTGATTTTGTACAAGATTTTGATAGTCGTTTTATAACAGTAAGTAAACTGTAATTTCGGGATTTTACGTTTTGATAATGGCTTAACTTATAGCCTAGGGTTGTAGATAATTTAATTATCTTCGATTTGATATAAAGTAGAGCTTCTAGCTACAAACGAGCGCGAAGTTATGATGTTTTGATTATTCGTGTACCGAGAGACGAGTATCGGCACTACATATAGTTGTTGTCGATATTTGGATCGAATCTCGGGGACTATAAATTGAAGTTTTGAAATGTGTAACCTACTGATAATGAAGTGTAAGTCTTAGAGGGTGAGTTTATTTTAAAACCCGAGAGTCGGTTTTATAAACCGGAGTCGTTTAAAGAAAATAAAACGGTTGTAAGAATTATTAACGTAAATCTGTCTGGATTTTGTAGTTTGAAGATGAGTCGGGTAAAGGACTTTAAAAGTAATTTCATTTGATAAACATGTAGGAGGACTTTCTATATGTAGTAAGTTATTTTATCGAGTCGTTTCATAAACGTTTGACAAGTTTAAAAGGGGTAAATAAGCTAGTACATGGAGTATGTGCAGGCGGACTTTGTTAAAAGTGTATATTGGTAAAGTAAATGCGTAGAAGAGTATAAGGAAGTTATTTATATCGTTTTCTCTCGAGTTTATCGTGATTTTATGAGTTTGAGTTTGATGTTGTTATTTATGATTTATTTCTCGAGTCATTATTAATGAACGTGCCTTATTTGATAGGTAGCGGTTCTCGTGTTTGAAAGGCATCCATTATCATCGACGATCATCTCGCTGGATCTCTTATACTAAGGTGAGTCTGTAGCCTCGCTTTTTATGCTAGCTACTAAATGTTTTATTACCCGCGAGGGGGATACATGCTATTTGAAAATAAATGAACACAAGTCATGAGTAATTGTTGGACCCGAATGTTGCCTAAGTTGATTACATTGTATTGAGTACCTTGTTGCTAAAGACCCTAAATTCATGAGCCATTAACTATCTTCTGACTTGATGTTGTGAGTCGGGAATAGCCGCTTATTCTAATGAAAGTACTATTGGGTTGACCACCCTATCTGAGACCAGGGCATTACGCTGAGTAACCTCTTGGAAGGATAATTTACGGGAATAAGAATGTGGTATTCTAGCAACTGATACCCTAGAGGGGCAATGGTTTTATTCTAGTCGTGCCGACATTTGGCGTGGGTGACTATTTGGTTAAGGGGTCGGTGTCATGAGCTTAAATACAATGTTTATTATTATTGCCTTGAATATAGATTGTGTGTACGACAATTCTATAAATGATTATGATTGATTTTCTTCTTGTGTTCAAATGTGATTTGATAAACCTATAGACTCGCTCAACATTATTGTTGACTCGTTTTAGCATGTGTTTCAGGTAATAGGAAGTGATGGAGAATGGAGCTTTGCTGTGGAGGTTGTGGCTTAACTTTTGGAAGAATGTTGGTCTAAAAACTATTTCTATCCTTTACTGTTGAACAATTTATTTTATGTTTGTGTACTGTACTAAACTTGCGTTGGTTGTTGGTCGAGATCTATGTGGACTAAATGCTTTACTCTGGTGTTGTTTTAGTACAATTATGGGATGAAATTTATTTTTTAGACCTATTATGAAAATCTTGTTTATGTTTTATGTGTAAACGTCTCTATTTTGATTCGTTCAATATACCTTGTGTGATGATGCTTGTGTCTAGCACCCAATTGTGTATTTCTGCTGCGCAATGTAAATTGGAGGTGTTAGATATGTTCAGTTTTGGTTTCCCGACTTATTTTCGAACTTAATTTTTCCCGCCAATTTTTACCTAGTTTAATTTTTAAACATTTTCACTTAGTTTAATTTTCAAGTTATTTTATCAAGTTTACATTTTTATAAAGTTTAAAGTTTCAAATTTACTTTTAAAGTTTTAATTTTTCATCATTTATCTTTTAAGTCTTAATTTTTAATTTAACTTTTAAAGCTTTCATTTTTACTAAACGACATTTATATTTTCACTTTTATTTTAAAATAGATGATTACCTTTAGTTATTTTCACTTTAATCTACTGTGCAGGATTTACTCTGGATAAGCAATCGAGGTTAGACATTCTTCTTAATTTTTAATAGCTCTTACGTTTATGTTATTTGTAGACTTAGATAATCAAGCTCCCCCTTTTAGTGACCAACACCAATAATTCCACCCTAAACCGTGGTCAGTTCGAATTAAATCGAGTACGAACAACACACACACAAAATCATTAAATCAGGAACCTAGCACTGCTAGTGGTTCTCAACAAACTCCTTCAAACCAGAGTTCCCATTCCTAAGAAAATACTCAATCTTCTTCTCACAATATTGGTAATCAACGAAGTTCAGATGAGATAATCTATACACCTATTACTTCCATTACTGCTAGTGGTTCAACATAAGCACAACCAACAGAGGTGGTGGATGTTGTAAATTTAACTGCCTTGTGCACTAGTGTGTCCAAACAAGTACAAGTATTGCAAAAGGAGAAGCTTGTTCAAGACAAGAAAATTGCTGACATGGAGGCCAGCCTAATCAAGCTAAGGAATAAGGTATCTCCTTGGATGAGGCTGAACAGGTCTATTCAGAAGGCTGTTTTTAAGAAGCAAAGATTCAGAAACCTCAAGAAAAGGAAACTAAATGTAATCAAACAGGGGAGGAATTATGAAGAACCACTACCTTCTTCTAATATTCAAACAAGGGTCTCTGGGAATGACATCAACTTGTAAGCTGATGATGATGTCATTGGGAATTTTGAAGATGGCAATGGTTTAGAGACTAATGTGGAAAAAGATAGACTGGAGCCTACTAACATGGAGATTCAACAAGAAGAACCACAACCTACTCATGAGGAACCACAAATTGAAGAAATGTTGGTAACTCAGCCAGAGCCACAACCTCAATCACCACAACTTCAAGTGAATTGGAGTACTTTCTATGAGAAGCTAGAGGAAATTAATGTCCAATTTCCTATATCTTCAACTCCACCACAAAGGCAATTCTGGTTTCACAAGAAACAGTCTTTCCAAGTACTGTCAAGATCAAGAGTGAGCTACGAATCAGACAAGACTGAGGAGTTACAAGTTGAGAAGATAGCTTCATTGGAAGAAAAGGTATTTGGAGATACTTTTGTGATTGAAGAAACAAGTGTGTCTTACGCTGGTGAAGTCAACATTGTTGAAGATCCAAGTACTGCTAGGACAACTAAGCCAACTGCAAGTACTGCTGACATTGTTGAAGACCTAAGTACTGCTAAGCTAACTAAGCCGACTGCAAGTACTGCTGGTGATCAACCTTCACTAGAAAGTCAAACTCCTTTTGGAGAGGATGATACTTTAGCCCAAGTACTGCTTGATCTCAGGGAAAAGAGTTCAGCTAAAAAAGTAAGACAAGCAGAGATTGAGAAGAAGACACAACAAGAAGTTCTTGCCAAAAAGGATAAAACTCAAGGTAAGAAAGTTCAAGCTTCACAACCCACTAAAGGTATTGTTATTCAACACCAAGCTAATGAGGATGAAGAAAGATCTTCAAAGCTGAAGAAGAAGTTACTAAAGATTAATCCAAAGGATAAAGGCAAGAAGCAGTTACAATCAGAATTTGAAAATGAAAGTGACTCAGATGATGATAAAAGCAAAGTCATGTACAGATTTAATCAACTAGACCATGATGAGGAATATGCTTTTAGAGTGCAAGCACAAATTCGTGAAGAAGAATTACAAGAGGAACTTGCAACAAAGCATCAATTGCTTGAAGCTAAGAGAGTGCAGCAAGAATGGAATATACAAGAGTATGATAGGATTCAAGATGAACTACAAGCAAGTGAGCTTCTTGCGGACTCATTAATAGCTGAAGAAAGGGATGCTTATTATGAAGAAGAAAAAGCAAAATTGATTAATAATCTAGTAAGGGAGCAACAAAGATTCTTTGTTGAGAAAAGAAGAAGAGAAAGGATTAAGCCTCCAACTACCATGCATATTAGGAATCAAATGATGGCTTTTCTCAAGAAAGTTAAGCATTTCACTCATGCTCAATTGGTCAGAAAGAATTTTGAAGAAATCAAGGCTTTGTATGAACAACACAAGAGAACTGAATTGAATTTTGTTGAGATTGGATGTGAAGCAGATAGGATAGCTGTTGAAGAAGCTAAAACACATCTGCAACAATAAAGACAATTTGGAATTGCTCGATTTGAGTCAAGTACTGCTGAACATATAAGAACATCTCCACCTGTCAAGGCTACATATGTGAGGAAAAGTAGAAAGGAGAAGGTAAGTTCAAAAGAGACAGAGACTACTCAAAGAATGAATGAAGGAGATAAAGCTCAAAGTGTTGATACGACTGAAAATGTACAAGCTAGTACATACACAGTCAACAGTACATACTGAAGGAACGGTACATACAGATTTGGAGGAAGGTTCAATGGAATTTAAAGGAACCTCCAAGGGTGTTAAGAGGAAAGATCAACAAAGAAGAAGCTAGAAGCCAAGAAAAAGGCTAAATCAACCACAAAAGATAGTGATGATGATGAGAGCATAAGAAAGTACTTGAAGATAGTAAATTTTGAAGATTAATGTATAGACACAGAGATTTTTGGGAAGAAGTCATCCATTTCTAGATGGACATGTACTATGGATCAAGGACTGGAAGCTCATGAAATGCAAAGAACAGATGGCACAAAAAGAACATTCAGACTTTTGGAAGATATTCTTCATATTCTTGACAGACAAGATATTCAAGATCTTTTTAGGTTAGTTCAAGAAGCCAGTGCAGGTAAAACTGCGGTATCACTATTGTATAATGAATTACTCTTTGTGTATGAACCACACAACTGTGATAAAAAATGTTGAAGGAATTAGAGAATCAGGTTCTAGTTACTGGAGATATTATAGGTCATGTGGATTACATATTTTAGATATAGATGATGTTACTTACTATGCTACAAGAGAAGAGATATCCATTTGAGAGAAGATTGTTGGAAAGAATGTTGGAACAACAATTGGAAGTCTTAGAAGAGTCTGTTGGAGCTTTGGAGTTGATCAGAATGGTTAAACAACAAATCAAGGATTTGGATCAAGAGGAAGAAGCTAAGAAAGGACCTTAAGTGTTTGATTTACAATCACACTTCACAAATGGTTCTCAGTTCACCATGTCTAACACACATAAGAACTGGCTAGTCCATAAGAAAACGGTTTATGGTAAAGACTTCTCAAATCCGTTGAAAGTTGGTAGTTTGCTAAAAAGTATATGGTTCTAACTCACCTTGTTTCGAGACAAAGAGTTGGCTAGTCCTATACAAACGATACTAGGTAAAGACATTATCAAATCCGTTGATGGTTGACAGTTTACTGGAGATATTATAGGTCATGTGGACTACATATGTAACACCCCCAAGTTGGTCAAATGCAGCGGAATAGTAATTGGGGTGTTACTTGGGTGGATCAATAGCACATATTATATAGAGCAATGATCATAAAAGTCATTTAATACAAATTACATGAATCAATTGTACACACTTATTATCTTGTTTGTAAACCACATTTATCATAAAACTGAAGTAAATATCCCAGCCCAATGGTAGACATGATGCTCCTAAAATGCTGGAATCCAATGCATGAACCTGCTTTATTTTCTTTAGAAAACTTATAGAGTAAAATGTGGGGGTCAACACAAAGTTGGTGAATTCACAGGTTTACTTAAATAATGAGTTAATAATATGTCAAAACATCACAATGGTAGTAGACCACTACGCTACATACTATAGTAGTTCCTATTGCCCTGTAATAGAAGCTAGACAAAAAGGTGTTCTGTACGCCCATTTGAATCTGTCCTGATGTTGTTCCCTCAGTCCGACAATGATGTAAACCTGTAGCTTGGCCTAAGCGTTTCGTGATAGCAAGTCACGCAGGTCGGGTATTGTCAATACCCAAATAGATCTATTCACACATTTCACGCTACACTATTAACTATTACAGTCCACGGGTATGGGGCAAACAATAGGCAATAAGTTGTTGTTGTTGCCAGTACATGTTTTGCATATTTAAAATATTTATAGTTTTTGTATGTTTTCTCCCCCAGTTATAAAACGGTAAAGATGAGGCCATGAACTCACCTCAGTGGTAATGATGTGATGATGATGATGTCACTGAACAAACTGGCACAATATGATCACGAACCGGAGTAATTACCTAAGTAATTTTAAGTGCCTTAGTAAATGCATAATTAACAATGCATGATGAATGTATGATTTTTTAAAGAATGCATGATCACAAATTAATACGTTATAACGATTGTCTAAATATTTATACGTATAAAGGGTTGTGATAAACGTATATTTTTAGTGTCTAAAAATATGTAAGTTGACTTAGTAAACGGGAATAAATTAAATAATGGATTTTTAATTAAATAAACCGTAAGGTAATATTATATTATTTTCTTAAGTCTTAACATATAATTAACGGGATTCGTCAATTTATATATTTTCGTGAATAAACTAGTGATTTATTTAATTATTCAAATGACTAGCTTTAACAAAATATTTTATTAATACTTACATCAAGTTACAAATGTACCCTTGTGACTTAATAATTTGCTAAAGTAATCCATATAGTTTTGTCCGTTAAGTAGATCACACTGTTAGTCCTCGTTCGTTTAGTTTATTTAAAAAAACGCCCTTAGGGCTTGTAAAACTTTGGGGAAATGACAAAACACCCCGCAAGTCTCGGAATTAATTATATAAAGAGTTAGGGCTTGTTTTAAGTTTCCAAAATGACACTTTTAGTCCCTTGAGTCACGAAAATGTTTTATAAAGTTTCTAGGGCTTATGTTAAGTTTCAAAAATGGCAGGAATGACCCCTAAGGTCTCGAATATTAACAAAACACGGCTAGGGCTTGTAATAGTTTTCACAAATGGCAAAAGTGACCCCTTGAGGTTTCGGATTGTTTATTTAGACAACTAGGGCTCAATTTTAGTTTAAGTATTGGCAACAATGGCCCTTGTGGTTTCATATAACTCACAGTTTAAAACATACGCCCCTATACTTTGGAAAATGACACTTTCGACCCTTGTACTTTCATAAAGTCATGAAATTAGGAGTACATGTCTTATTAATTTGCCAAATCAACCAATACTTTCACCACTTGTCATAATAGACACAAAAAGTCTCCATATTTTAGAAATTGGGCTTGACTAGCCCATTTGGGTCTCGGGTTATGTAATATGGGACTAATGGGCTTGTAAAAATTTTACTAGGGAATTACCAAGTGGGCTAATATCTTTATTTTCCCCTTATTGGGCTTACATTAATATTTCTAAGCTTATGTTTAAATTATGGGCTTATTTGTATTCGGCTTATTTTAGCTTGTATGAGGGCTTATACAATCTTGGCTTATTTTAACATTTCAAAGGGCTTAAATAAGCTAGCTTGATTATCTCTAAGGCTCGGCTTATAAAGCTTTTTACGGTTCATATGTTAAGCTTATATAGGGTTTCATGTTTCGGCTTATATATGTTTTTAGGGCTTAAATGACGTGGCTTATATAAGTTATAGTTTTCGGCTTATATTAAGTTTTATGAGCTTACATATCCAACTTAGATATGACTAGGATTATATGAATCATGGGATTATATTAGTTTAATTTTTTCGGCTTATATTAAGTTTCTTACAACTTTTATGGCAAGTGATTTACTCTAGGGCTTAAATAAGTTCTACAAGCTTAATGCTTTATCGGACAAGGTAAGGGATCTTATTATGAATGGAGCATGGAGATGGCCGTTGGACTGGTATGATCGATTCCCGAATATTGTTTCTATACCGGTTCCAATGCTTAGTGATAATCGTAGTGATAATATGGTTTGGCGGGACTATAATGGGATTAATCGGCCGTTTTCTGTGGCTGTCGCATGGGGGAGTCTATACGGATGAGGTCGACTAATGTTACTTGGTTTCATGTTGTTTGGTTTCCGTAGTGTATTCTGAGACATGCGATTCATATGTGGTTAGTTCTGAAGCAGAAATTAAAAACGCAAGACCGCCTTAAGCAATGGGATGTTGGGCCTCATGTTGATCTTTCGTTGCTTAAGTGCCCCTTGTGTAATCAGGTCCCTGACTCGCATAATCATCTTTTCTTTGAGTGTTCTTATTCTACACAGGTTTGGTTACAATTGCGTGGGAGGTGTGGTAAGCACAATATTTCTCCGCGTATGATTGATATTGTGGAGTTTATTAGACCCTTAGCTAAGGGGTGTTCGGTTGTTAGTATCATTGCTCGGGTTGTGCTAGCAGCTTCGGTCTACTTCATTTGGAGAGAGCGAAATAATAGGCTTTTTAACAAGAAGTCTTTGACGGTTGCTAAGCTTGTGACTTCAGTTTGTGATACGGTTCGGCTCAAGCTTCTCACTTTTAAATTCAAGAAGATTTATTCAGTGTCTTTAGTGATTCTTGAAGATTGGAAAATCCCTAAGGTGTGTATTAATCCTGATGGGAGTGTTGGGTAAGGGCCGTACTCTTTTTCCCTTTGCGAGGTTTTTCCCATTGGGTTTTTCTCGTAAAGGTTTTTTAAGGAGGCGGGCCTTACTTGGATCTTTTGCTCTCTTTATGTTGCTGCTGGTATGGTGCGTTGGTCGCATGGTTTCAAGAATTTTTCTTGTTGGCATTTGCTAATGTTGCATTTATGTCTATTAGTAGAAGTATGTATTAGGTTTTGGTGTTTTATTTCCTTTTGTTAACAAGCTGCCTGTAGCTTGCGGTTAATGTGGTATCTTAGCCACATTCCTTTGTACTTCAACATTTTTTTTGG
Organism: Glebionis coronaria; assembly: GCA_025667525.1. Taxonomy (NCBI): domain Eukaryota; kingdom Viridiplantae; phylum Streptophyta; class Magnoliopsida; order Asterales; family Asteraceae; genus Glebionis; species Glebionis coronaria. The sequence continues at coordinate 321,928 of JANFOE010000521.1, forward strand.
TTAATATATTTACCGGGGCAACCCTTTACCAAAAAAAGTTCTACAAGCTTAAATATACACGTTTTAGGGTTTTAAGGGCAAGAGTACCCATAGACATCATATAAGCCGTGGGCTTATATGTTGTTTAGGGTTTTTTATATGCTTCCAACGTATACATGCATCACTAACTCCATTTTTATAGCATGAACATGCATGAAACATGAAATGAGTAAGGAAAAGTTTCAGAGAAGGTTTATACTTACTTGCTTCACGAAAACGAGATGATGACGATGGCTTAAGGGTTCTAGACGTCGGGTTCCACTAGGACGGTCTTAGATTTGCCATAAATGTCAAATATCTTGAATGATAAGCACTAAATGCTTGGAGAAGACCAAGAATGAGTTGAAGTAAATGCTTGGAGATGTCTAGGCGTTTTGTAAAGTGTATAGCCAAATGTGGGAGTGTAAGTGATGTGTAAGGCTTAAGTATATGCTAAATATCCCAAGTGTGAGATTGAGAGTTGTGGCTCGGGTTGCATACACGCCAAGAGAGAGGGATAGTCTTGATTTTGAAAGCTTCATGGTACAACATAATCTCTTCCTAGGATTTTGAGAGTACATTGCTTTAATTGCTTCATGGTACACTTGGCCTTATGTTTTGACCCCTAGCCGTCGCATATGGAGAGATCAAGGGAACAAGTTGGACAAGTATAGTGTTTGTAATGAATGGAGAGTTTGTACAAGGAAAATTGGAGGTATGGTGTGGCTTATTACACGTCTAGGGTCAAGTGGAGGTGATATGTGTCTTGTTTTTCATTATACTTGCATAACTAAACTAGTACCCTCCTTAAATGCTCAAAATTGTACATGGTCTCATGGTTTTATACTAAAACCAACGGTATTATGGCTAGTCAAAGGAAAGGAAATATTTTCTATAGTGTAAGCCTTAATGATATATGTTGTACATAGTCTAAAAGTCCAAAGTGCATATGGTAAGGGTTTTTGGCATTTAAATGTTATGTGTATGTATATATTCGGCTATAATTAAGTCTAGGGTATTTTTATGTTTAATTTTTTGTGTCTAGTTATAGTCACTAGGAGTATAGGTATAATATTGTGTGAGTATGTTTAGGTCTAGGTTGATTTTGGTTAAGTTTGGGATCCTTGGTGAAAGTATGGTCATTTTTAGATGATAAAATACTTTACTATTTTAAAAGTATGACAACTTATTTTAAATAAGTTAAAATGGTTAAAGGTAATGTTTAAATATAAAAATAGTTTGTGTCGTAACGTAAAGTCATTTATAGTGTAAGAAAAATATGTATACATCAATATATTTAAAGTTTAAGAATTTATACTTACGTAAATATTTATTAATTGTGATAATGAGTTTGGGTTTATGAACCAATGTGATGAATGCTTATGATTATAAGATCAAGTGACTAAAATGTCCTAAAAGGAGTGATTGGTTATTGTCCTGCATGTTCATAAAATATAGTCATCTAAATGTGACTGTCCTTGTGATTAAGTGATGAAAATCACAATGTATGCTATGAGATTTAAATGTCCCCATGTTTTGATGATTAAAATAATGTATGCTGTGTATTATGCATATGATTGCTCAAGTATTTCATGCAAAGGTGGTAATATTTATTCAGATATCATAAGGTGACGTATACAATGATGACATAGTCAAAACCTGAATTTACAGGTTTTACAGCATTAACCCGTTATTTTAGCTTTGTCCTCAAAGGTTAAGATGACGTCACTGCTCAGGTGAACAGGTGTGGGTACTTAGCTCTAAATGAGTCTTCACGTTCCCATGTGAACTCAATACCTTTCCTAGAATTCCATCGTATCCTTACTAACGGGATTTTGGCTTCGCTTTAGCTTCTTGACTACTCTCTCCTTGACTTCCACTGGTTCTTCTATGAATTGGAGTTTGTCATCGAAGTGGACTCCCTCTAATGGCATGGCTAGCGGCTCATCCGCGTAGCGCTTCTTCAAGTTTGAGACATGGAATGTAGAGTGTACCTGGCTTAACTGATGGGGCAACTCTAGACGATAGGCGACTTCACCTATTCTGGCAATCACCTTAAAGGGTCCCACATAACGTGGATTTAGTTTCTCACGTTTCCCAAATCAGACGACGCCCTTCCAAGGTGATACCTTCAGCATAACACGGTCACCTACTTCAAACTCCATAGGCTTGCGTTCCTGTCTGCATAGCTCTTCTGTCTATCCTGGGCAACCTGAATTCGCTGCCTAATGAGAGTGATCTTCTCGGTCGTCTCTTGGATTAGCTCAGGTCCAGTCAGTTGGAACTCTCCCACCTCTGCCCAACATACGAGTGATCTACACTTGCGGCCATAAAGGGCCTCAAATGGTGCTGCTTTAATACTGGCATGGTAGTTGTTGTTGTAGGAGAATTCAACTAATGGTATATGTTCGACCCATCCTTTTCCAAAGTCGATCACATATGATCTCAGCATGTCTTCTAGGGTTTGGATTGTTCGTTCACTCTGTTCGTCAGTCTGCGGGTGGTATGCGGTGCTCATGTCCAAGTTTGTTCCTAAACTTCGTTGGAAGGATCTCCAAAAGTTTGTCGTGAATCTACCATCTCGATCACAAATGATTGAGACTGGTATGCCGTGTCTAGTCACTATTTCCTTTAGGTAACTTAGCTAACTTGTTCAGAGAGTCATTCTCTCTGATGGGCAGGAAGTGAGCGGATTTTGTGAGTCGCTCGACGATTACCCAAATTGTATCGTAACCGTGAGATGAAGTAGGGAGTTTGGTAATGAAGTCCATGGTGATGTTGTCCCATTTCCATTTTGATATTTCAGGTTGGACTAACAAACCGGATGGCCTCTGATGTTCTGTCTTTACTCTGGCACAAGTCAGACACTTCTTCACGTATGTGGCAATGTCTGCTTTCATGTTTGGCCACCAATATAATTTCTTCACGTCCTGATACATCTTTTCAGATCCAGGATGTATAGAGTACTTGGACTTATGAGATTCGTGCATGATCACGTTTCTCAAGTCTCCGTAGCGTGGTAACCAACTTCTTCCGTGTAAACATAACGTTCCGTCTGCTCTAGCTTCCAACTTCTCCTTACTTAGGTCAGTCCTAAGCATTCCTCCTATGTCTTCTCTTCCGATGTTTTCAGGCTTTTGTGCTTGGAGTTGAGCCTCTAGTATTTGCTTGGGTAGGTCTAAGCTAATGGTCATGACTAGGGCTCAAACTCTCATGGGAGGATCAGTTCCCTTTCGACTTAGTGCATCCGCAACTACGTTGGCTTTACCTGGGTGATATTTGATGTCGTAGTCGTAGTCACTGAGCAATTCTATCCAACGACGTTGCCTCATGTTTAGCTCCTTCTGGTCTAGGATATGTTGCACACTCTTGTAATCCGTATGCACTGTGCACTTTGTTCCATACAGGTAGTGTCTCCAAATTTTCAAAGCAAACACTACAGATCCAAGTTCTAGATCATGGGTAGAGTAATTTTGCTCGTGTTTATTCAATTGTCTTGAAGCATAGGCAATCACTTTCTGTCTCTGCATCAAGACAGCTCCTAAGCCTTTGTGTGAGGCGTCACAGTAGACGACGAAGTCTTCGTTGCCTTCTGGTAAAGCTAAAATGGGTGCACTATACAATCTCTGCTTAATGGTTTGGAATGCGGCCTCTTCTTTTTCTCCCCAATCGAATTTTACGCGTTTCTGAGTAAGCTTTGTCATAGATTTAGCTATCTTAGAAAATCCCTCTATGAATCTCCGGTAGTAACCGGCAAGGCCTAAAAATTGGCGAATCTCTTGTGAAGTGGGTGATGCCCAATCCTTCACGGATTCGACTTTTGCGGGATCTACTTGAATTCCCTTGTCATCGATCACATGACCGAGGAAATGAACTTTAGGAATCCAAAAGTCGCACTTCGAGAATTTTGCGTATAGTTTCTCTTCCTTAAGTAGTTTTAGCACTTGAGCAAGATGTTCTCCGTGCTCTTGCTCATTCTTTGAATAGATGAGTATGTCGTCGATAAACACAATCACGAACTTATCTAGATAAGGTCTGCACACTCGATTCATGAGGTCCATGAATATGGCTGGAGCGTTGGTCAGGCAAAATGGTATGACTTGAAATTCATAATGACCGTAGCGAGTTCTGAAAGCTGTTTTCGGTATGTCTTCTTCTCTGACCCTCTACTGGTGATACCCTGATCGTAGGTCGATTTTGGAGTATACACTTGATCCTTGTAACTGATCAAATAAGTCGTCGATTCGTGGTAGTGGGTAATGATTTTTCACAGTTAAATATATTAACCAAAAAAGATTTTTCACAGTTAACTTATTCAGTTCTCTATAATTGATACACATTCGGAAAGATCCGTCTTCTTTTTGACAAAAAGTACTGGAGCTCCCCAAGGTGAGGAACTGGGTCTGATAAAACCTTTGCCTGACAGTTCTTGAAGTTGTTCAGCGAGTTCTTTCATCTCGGTTGGTGCTAGCGGTATGGTACTTTAGCTACAGGTGCAGCTCCTGGTATCAAGTCAATTTGAAATTCCACTTGACGAGTCGGAGGCAAACCAGGTAAGTCGTCTGGGAAAACTTGAGGATAATCACGGACAATTGGCACGTCCTTGATTTGTTTCTTCTCTGGTTCTATTCTTTGTCGGTTTTTGAAATATGTGCTAAAAAGATAGGGCATCCTTTTAGTATGTACTTCTGGACTTTAGTGCATGAGATAACACTCAGCCTGGTGTCAGTTCTATCTGAGTTTCCTTCTCCTCGAATGATTTAGATTTTCTTTTCCCCATGGTATACGGACTAGCTTTTGGTCGCACACAATGGTCGCGTAATATTTAGCTAACCAGTCCATACCAATGATGACGTCAAAACTACCCAAAATTACAGGTATTAACTAAATATCGAATGGATGATTTAGAAGGTTTAAGGTACAACCTCTTAAAATAGTGTTAGTTTCAATGATCTTACTGTCTGCTAATTCGACCCTGTAACAGTCGTCTAACAGTGTAGGTGTGATGTCTAATAAGCTACTAAATTTTGTGGATATAAAACTCCTATCTGCTCCCGTATCAAACAATATATTTGCATAGCGATTGTTTAGAAGGAACGTACCGGTAACCACATTGGAGTGTGGGTTGGTCTTGGCGTCTCCTATCACATAGACTCTAGACGGTGCTCCTCCTCTGCTCTCGTTCCTAACTGCTCGCTTTGGGAAATCAAGGCTGATGTTTCTGATCTCTCCACAACCATAGCAACGAATTTCCCTACGAGTCATGTTACCGCTGTCAATGTGCTGGCGGTTTCCCTGCTGTCCATTTCCATGAAAGTTCTGACTGTTGCCATTGCGGGGCTTGTAGTTGGTGCTGGAGTTGTTCCTGATGGCTGGAACATAGGTGTTGCCCTGTCCGGGTCTTCGGCACTAAATCCTCTGGCTGGTCATCTCTGGACTCAGTGTCGGATGCGGGTCCAACAAATACTGACGTCGGTGATACAAGAGTGGTGGTAGGAGCCATGAGCTCCTCGAAGGTAGTCACAATAGTAGGTGGCGTCATGATATATGAAAATAGCATTTCAAAGTAGAGTAAGTTTTTAGCTTACACAATTCAAAAAGTTTTTAAAATGCATATGCGATGCGATTTATGTCTTTTAACTATGACTGTTAAAAGTATAGGTAATACTTAGGTGATTTACTAACTCAAAGGTTATAAATCAGTGTGAAGCTAGTTCACATAATGTGTATGCTCTATGTACTATATGCATAACTTATAAGGGTTCCTCAAAAATCAACTTTCTTTTTATTTTATTGATTTTTAAAAGATCAGTTATAGTCCAATTTAAAATTTTATTATATTTAAAATTTTTATTATCGATCTGGTTCTCTATAACTATGCGCTCTGATACCATTTCTGTAACACCCCCAAGTTGGTCAAATGCAGCGGAATAGTAATTGGGGTGTTACTTGGGTGGATCGATAACACATAGTATATAGAGCAATGATCATAAAAGTCATTTAATACAAATTACATGAATCAATTGTACACACTTAGTATCTTGTTTGTAAACCATATTTATTATAAGACTGAAGTAAATATCCCAGCCCAATGGTAGACATGATCCTCCTAAAATGCTAGAATCCAATGCATGAACCCGCTTTATTTTCCTGAGAAAACATATAGAGTAAAATGTGGGGTCAACACGAAGTTGGTGAATTCACAGGTTTAATTAAATAATAAGTTAATAATATGTCAAAACATCACAAAGGTAGTAGAGCACTAAGCTACATACTATAGTAGTTCATATTGCCCTGTAATAGAAGCTAGACAAAAAGTTGTTCGGTACGCCCATTTGGATCTGTCCCGATGTTGTTCCCTCAGTCCGACAATGATGTAAACCTGTTGCTTGGCCTAAGCGTTTCGTGATAGCAAGTCACGCATGCCGGGTATTGTCACTACCCAAATAGATCTATTCACACATTTCGCGCTACACTATTAACTATTACAGTCCACGGGTATGAGGCAAACAATAGGCAATAAGTTGTTGTTGTTGCCAGTGCATGTTTTGTATATTTAAAATATATATAGTTTTTGTATGTTTTCTCCCCCAGTTATAAAACGGTAAAGATGGGGCCATGAACTCACCTCAGTGGTAATGATGTGATGATGATGATGTCACTGAACAAACTAGCACAATATGATCACGAACCGGAGTAATTACCTAAGTAATTTTAAGTGCCTTAGTAAATGCATTATTGACAATGCATGATGAATGTATGATTTTTTAAAGAATGCATGATCACAAATTAATACGTTATAACGATTGTCTAAATGTTTATACTTATAAAGGGTTGTGACAAACGTATATTTTTAGTGTCTAAAAATATGTAAGTTGACTTAGTAAACGAGAATAAATTAAATAATGGATTTTTAATTAAATAACCGTAAGGTAATATTATATTATTTTCTTAAGTCTTAAAATATAATTAACGGGATTCGTCAGTTTATATATTTTCGTAAATAAACTAGTGATTTATTTAATTATTCAAATGACTAGCTTTAACAAAATATTTTATTAATACTTACATCAAGTTACAAATGTACCCTTGTGACTTAATAATTTGCTAAAGTAATCCATATAGTTTCGTCCGTTAAGTATATCACACCGTTAGTCCTCGTCCGTTTAGTTTATTTATAAAAACGCCCCTAGGGCTTGTAAAACTTTGGGGAAATGACAAAACACCCCCCAAGTCTCGGAATTAGTTATATAAAGAGTTAGGGCTTGTTTTAAGTTTCCAAAATGACACTTTTAGTCCCTTGAGTCACGAAAATGTTTTATAAAGTTTCTAGGGCTTATGTTAAGTTTCAGAAATGGCAAGAATGACCCCTAAGGTCTCGAATATTAACAAAACAAGGCTAGGGCTTGTAATAGTTTTCACAAATGGCAAAAGTGAACCCTTGAGGTTTCATATTGTTTATTAAGACAACTAGGGCTCAATTTTAGTTTAAGTATTGGCAACAATGGCCCTTGTGGTTTCATATAACTGACGGTTTAAAACATACGCCCCCTATACTTTGGAAAATGACACTTTCGACCCTTGTAATTTCATAAAGTCACGAAATTAGGAGTACATGTTTTATTAATTTGCCAAATCAACCAATACTTTTACCACTTCTCATAATAGGCACAAAAAGTCTCCACACTTTAGAAATTGGGCTTGACTAGCCCATTTGGGTCTCGGCTTGTGTAATGTGGGCCTAATGGGCTTATACAAATTTTATTAGGGAATTACCAAGTGGGCTAATATCTTTATTTTCCCCTTATTGGGCTTACATTAATATTTCTAAGCTTATGTTTAAATTATGGGCTTATTTGTATTCGGCTTATTTTAGCTTGTATGAGGGCTTATACAATCTTGGCTTATTTTAACATTTCAAAGAGCTTAAATAAGCTAGGTTGATTATCTCTAAGGCTCGGCTTATAAAGCTTTTTACGGTTCACATGTTAAGCTTATATAGGGTTTCATGTTTCGGCTTATATATGTTTTTAGGGCTTAAATGACGTGGCTTATATAAGTTATAGTTTTCGGTTTACATTAAGTTTTATGAGCTTACATATCCGACTTAGATATGACTAGGCTTATATGAATCATGGGCTTATATTAGCTTAATTGTTTCGGCTTATATTAAGTTTCTTATAACTTTTATGGCAAGTGATTTACTCTAGGGCTTAAATAAGTTCTACAAGCTTAAATGTACACGTTTTAGGGTTTTAAGGGCAAGAGTACCCATAGACATCATATAAGCCGTGGGCTTATATGTTGTTTAGGGTTTGTTTATAAGCTTCCAACGTATGCATGCATCACTAACTCCATTTTTATAGCATGAACATGCATGAAACATGAAATGAGTAAGGAAAAGTTTTAGAGAAGGTTTATACTTACTTGCTTCACAAAAACGAGATGATGACGATGGCTTAAGGGTTCTAGACGTCGGGTTCCACTAGGATGGTCTTGGATTCGCCTTAAATGTTAAATATCTTGAATGATAAGCACTAAATGCTTGGAGAAGACCAAGAATGAGTTAAAGTAAATGCTTGGAGATGTCTAGGCGTTTTGTAAAGTGTATAGCCGAATGTAGGGGTGTAAGTGATGTGTAAGGCTTAAGTATATGCTAAATATCCCAAGTGTGAGATTAAGAGTTATGGCTCGGGTTTCATACACGCCAAGAGAGAGGGATAGTCTTGATTTTGAAAGCTTCATGGTAGAACATAATCTCTTCCTAGGATTTTGAGAGTACATTGCTTTAATTGCTTCATGGTATACTTGGCCTTATGTTTTGCCCCCTAGCCATCGCATATGGAGAGATCAAGGGAACAAGTTGGACAAGTATAGTGTTTACAATGAATGGAGAGTTTGTACAAGGCAAATTGGAGGTATGGTGTGGCTTATTACACGTCTAGGGTCAAGTGGAGGTGATATGTGTCTTGTTTTTCATTATACTTGCATAACTAAACTAGTACCCTCCTTAAATGCTCAAAATTGTACATGGTCTCATGGTTTTATATTAAAACCGGCGGTATTATGGCTAGTCAAAGGAAAGGAAATGTTTTCTATAGTGTAAGCCTTAATGATATATGTTGTACATAGTCTAAAAGGCCAAAGTGCATATGGTAAGGGTTTTTGGCATTTAAATGTTATGTGTTGTATATATTCGGCTATAATTAAGTCTAGGGTATTTTTATGTTTAATTTTTTTGTGTCTAGGTATAGTCACTAGGAGTATAGGTATAATATTGTGTAAGTATGTTTAGGTCTAGGTTGATTTTGGTTAAGTTTGGGATCCTTGGTGAAAGTATGGTCATTTTTAGATGATAAAATACTTTACTATTTTAATAGTATGACAACTTATTTTAAATAAGTTAAAATGGTTAAAGGTAATGTTTAAATAAGTTAAAATGGTTAAAGGTAATGTTTAAATATAAAAATAGTTGGTGTCGTAACGTAAAGTCATTTATAGTGTAAGAAAAATATATATACATCAATATATTTAAAGTTTTAGAATTTATACTTAAGTAAATATTTATTAATTGTGATCATGAGTTTGGGTTTATGAACTAATGTGATGAATGCGTATGATTATAAGATCAAGTGACTAAAATGTCCTAAAAGGAGTGATTGGTTATTGTCCTGCATGTTCATAAAATGTAGTCATCCAAATGTGACTGTCCTTGTGATTAAGTGATGAAAATCACAATGTATGCTATGAGATTTAAATGTCCCCATGTTTTGATGATTAAAATAATGTATGCTGTGTATTATGCATATGATTGCTCAAGGATTTCATGCAAAGGTGGTAATATTTATTCAGATATCATAAGGTGACGTATACAATGATGACATAGTCAAAACCTGAATTTACAGGTTTTACAACATATTTTGGATATAGATGACGTTATTTACTATATGCTACAAGAGAAGAGATATCCATTTGAGAGAAGATTGTTGGAAAGAATGTTGGAACAACAATTGGAAGTCTCAGAAGACTCTGTTGGTGCTTTGGAGTTGATCAGAATGGTTAAACACCATATCAAGGATTTGGAGCAAGAGGAAGAAGCTGAGAAAGAGCCTTAAGTATTTGACTTTCAGTCACACTTCACAAATGGTTCTCAGTTCACCATGTCTAACACACATAAGAACTGGCTAGTCCATAAGAAAACGGTTTGTGGTAAAGACTTCTCAAATCCGTTGAAAGCTGGTAGTTTGCTAAAAATTATATGGTTCTGACTCACCTTGTTTCGAGACAAAGAGTTGGCTAGTCCTAGACAAACGGTACTATGTAAAGACTTAATCAAATCCGTTGATGATTGACAATTTACCAAAAATTGTAGGGTTATCAGTACACCTTATTCTTTATGAATAAAGTATTGGCTATTTCAGAGGGTTCGACTAACTAGTAAAGAATAAATCAAATCCGTTGATAGCTGATGATTTGCTAAAAATCATGAAGCCAATACAGATTGGTTTTTGTTATTAACTGTTTTATTTCAGGTATGAAGTTACAAGCAAAGAAGTATTAAAGGAAAGAATACTTAGAAGGTTTTGTCTCATCAAATCAAGACAGAAGTTCATGATCAAGGGTTCATAGATTTAACTCAAGAAGACAATTACTGTTGCTGCAAAATCAAGTGAATGTTCACAAGACACAAGAAGATCATAGTTTGAAGACAAAGATGATGTTCATAAGACTTGAAGGTTATCTTATCAGAAGAAGATCTACATTGAAGTGTTTGGCTACATTCAGTTGGATACAAGTACAAATTCCAAGCTCAATCCAAGTATGAAGAGAAGACTGAAGACATGTATTCTAAATACATTCAGTACAAAGAGAAACAAGAAGACAACAAGTTATCATTCTTGTTTAGAGGAGGATTATTGGAAATTATTGTTAAGTGTCAAGTACTGTCAGTGTAATTTAAGTATTGTTAGTATTATTCAAGTACCGTTAGTGTTAACGTGGTACATAGTAAGTACTGCTACTTATAAAGTAGGTACTGCTATATTGATTAGGACGGATATATCTTTGTGTAAGATATCACATAGTTATAGTTAGAGTATATCTTATGTGATATACTTAATAGTTAGAATATTGATAATATATCGTCTGTGATGTACTTATCTTTATAGAATATTCTAAGGTTTCTAGGGTTCCTTACTCTATAAAAGGAACATAGGTACGATGACATTCATGTACCTCATTCAAGTCAATTAATAAGAGAATCGAATAGTTAAAAGTAATTCTGTTCTTTTGTGCTTTATAAGTTAGATTCCGCATAACTTATTTAGCTTGAGTAAGAGTTCTCAAAGTGTTTTAGTTTGATTACAAACTACTATACTAGTTTTTAACAAAATATAGATCAACCAAAGGGATCAACATCAATCCCGCTAAGATATACGTAGTATATATATTTTACCCATGTTTTAAAGTATGGATCCAGATTTGGTTGCCTTTAAATAATATAGTTTGAGGGTGGTAAGTGTAAAGATTAATTATAGATAAATCAAGATCAACAGCGTGCAATTGTATATAATAATATCTTTGTTATAAAAGATGTATTGTATAAAATTATTAAAATGATGAAAATTTGTAACAATTGTGTGAAAAAAATAATATTTATAATAAATAAGTAATACTTTAATATAGAATTATATGTTACGGGTTCGACTATCGGGTCAAACGATCAAGTCACAAGTCATGGATTCGATCATCGAGTCAACCTAATTAAGTAATCTGGTCATGGTTTCAACTACCGGGTCAACCCGTCGAATCACCGACTTACGATTTATCTACTAATACCATTAATTACCTGACGTTAAGCAATTACCAATATTATACACAAGTACACGTCGTGATATAAACGGTTCATTTGAAAACCTCCCCTTTTGGGTACAACTCATTAATCTTAAATCTTCTTTAAGCGATTAATACTATTATTCTACTCCCAAGATTTAGGCTATGCTTGGTTAAGGGTATTAAGGGGTAAGTAATGGGAAAAGAATGATTAATAGTGCTTGGTTTATGAAAATATAGGTAATCATTACTCACTAATGGGTAATGAACCATTCCCTTGTAAATTGGGGGTAATGGATTGAAGGTAATAGATTGACGTATGTATATGTGTCTCTCCACCCACCATCATCACCACCAATGTCACTACACCACCCTACTAACGCCACCACCACTCTCCGACGCCACCACAACGACTGACCACCACCATTGTAGCTACCACTAAGCTCCTAACGCCACCCCCACTCTCCGACACCACCACTCTCTGACGCCACCACCACGACTGACCACCACCATTGTCGCTACCACAAAGCTCCTTACGCCACCACCACTCTCCGACACCACCACTCTCCGACGTCACTACCACCACTGACCACCACCATTGTCGCTACCACCACCACCTTCCTAACGCAACCACCACCCTCCGACACCACCACTCTCTGACGCCACCACCACCACTGACCACCACCATTATCGCTACCACCACCCTCCTTACGCCACCACCACTCTCTGACGCTACCACCACCACTGACAACCACCATTATCGCTACCACCACCACCCTCCTAACGCCACCACCACCCTCCGACACCACCACTCTATGACGAAACCACCACCCTTCGACACCACTAGTCTATGACACCACCACCGCAACTGACCACCACCATTGTCGCTGCCACCACCCTCCTAAAGCCACCACCAACCAATCTCTGACACCACCACTGACTACCACCATTGTCGCTACCACCACCTTCCTAACGCCACCACGACTCTCGACACCACCACTCTCCGCTGATTGTAGCCACCAACCAACCGTCAATAACCACCCAAACCACCAAACCACGCTATTACCACCATCTCCACCTTTGATCGCCAACTCTACCGACTACCACAAGTACGCAATCGTCTGTAATGGTCGCCGTTCTCAACCACCACTAATCGTCACTAATTTTATTAATTGTTTCCTTTACCAACACCGTCAACGTCGCGACCACTAACTATCACTCTAACAATTGTTGCCAACACCATCTCCAATCACCACCATGTCTTATATTAACCAAGCACCAACAATGATAATGATTATACTAAGGAATATTCATTGCATTCCTTTGTATTCCCTTACCCTTTCCCATTCCCATTCCCCTCAAGTTAACCAAGCACCCCCTTAAAGATAAGAATCAACTATTAACAATAAGAAATTGGCCAATGGCCTCCCCGTCTACTAACATTTTGAATAAGGTTGTGTTCCTCTTTTTAAGTGTTATAATCGAAATTTGTAATTCGACCGTCTAGTAACATCAAGGGCATGTTTGGTATGGACTTTAATGCGACAGGTTTTTAACAAGTGAGGCCAAATTCACTATCAATCACAAACATATTATAATTAATTATTATAATTAATTCCCTTTTACCCAAAAAAATATTATAATTAATTATTAAAAACTTATATTACATTTTTATTAAATATTTACTCTTTAAATATTTATTTAAATATACTTTTTAAATATTCATTCTCTCTCTTATTAATATTTATACTAAACCCAATCCTAAACCACCACTTTATAAACCTACACTTAGGGTGCGTTTGGTTTGGTGGAATCCATTATAATTGGATGTAATTGTAATAAAGATTACATTACATAGGTTGTTTGGTTCACAAATGAAGGGAATTATAATTCGAATTACATTACGTAGAGTGTTTGGTTTGCATTATAATTGTAATTCAAACATTACAATTACATTCAATGAGGGAATTGAGATTACATAAGAAGTTGGATGGAAAGTTTTGAATTACGTCGTAATTCAGTATTTTATATTAAAATATGATTATTTATAAATAATAATAGTAATAAATAATATTATTATTCCTATTAACATTATATAAATTAAAAAATAATAATAATTAATTTTAAATATTAGTATTAATAGTTATATTATTTATTAACATTAATAATAATATTATATTATTATTTTTTTATTATTTTTTTTATTTATTTATTACTTTTAGTTATTATTATTATTTTTTATTTTTTATATTAATATTTTTATAAAAAAATAAATATTTTTTATTTTTGATTTTTAATTTTTATACTAATAATAAAAAATATAAATAATTTTTATTATATTATTTTTTAATTATAATAATTTTTATTATTACTCATTTATTATTTATTATAATATTATATTTTAACTTTAACTTTTTTATTTTTTTAATTTAATAAATAATATGAATTACATTACATTGCAAGTCAACCAAACATATCAATAAATTTAATCAATTACAATTACAACAAATTACAGTCCTTTTAAATTATAATTATATCAAATTACAATTCCTCCTAATATTACAGTTCTTTCAAAAATATCATGTGAACCAAACGACCTCTTAAAGTAAAACCCGTCTTGATACCAAACGGACCCCAAATTCTCTTTGAGCACTTCTTCCCTTTTGATTATGTTTTTCTTTAAGAAAGTAGAGTAAATAATTTTTGAAGAAATTGACACCAAGTAAAATTTGGATCTTTATCATACTAATAAGTTAATATTTATATAGACCTTTAAATTAGCATACACCTATTCAACCAATCATAATCACCTATTTTTTTTAAAACTCATTTCCCATCACTTTTTTAAAAATTGAATATCTCGCAAACGATAAATCGTCAAACGAAAACAAATACATCATTACGACGAGAATTAAATCATCTATCTATCGAGGGGCACATGTATATATACTTTCGACGAACTTTTTTTCGAAATTTTTTTTAGTCACGTCTTGAGAGAATCATATATAATTCTTCGTCACGAATCATATATGATTCGTCACGAATCATATATGATTTTCGAAAAATCATATATAATTCGTGATATGAATCATATATGATTTTTCTGGAAATCATATATGTTTCGTGACGAATCATATATGATTCTCTCCAGACGTGACTTAAGAAAAACTATCGAAAAAAAAGTTCGTTGAAAGTATATACATGTGCCCCTCGATAGATAGATGATTTAATTCTCGTCGCGATGATATGTTTTGTTTTACGTAACGATGAACGGTTTTTGAGATATTTAATTTTTAAAAAATGATTTATTTTATTACATGATAAAAATGGGTGATTGAGTTTATCTTAAAAGTAAACTTTTTCTTCATACTAATTTGAGAAACTGGTTATTCAAACGGAAAGCTAAATATTGGTTGAATGCGAACACACTCTCATAAAGGACCAAATGACAATTCAAGGGTGACATAGATTTGGACATAAACCCATTATTTCACTTATAATCTCTTTACAAAACAGCTCTTGTCTGACTACTTAATTTAGATGCCTTGAAATTAAAAGCCGCTTAACATCTTAGAATGTATTTTTTGTGGTAATTAATAAATTGGAGGTTCATATTGCAAGTTCACATAGGCCATTTGAATTGAATGTACAGATGTTAAAAATATTTGAGTTTTGAGAAGACCGATGTTTTGTTGTCCAATCTTAGCTTGTATGATCTTGAAAATTTTATAACTGAAACATTGCAAAATATAGAAAGAAAACAATGTAAACCTCTACTATGATGAGCTCTTAGTGCCATTGGACACTGTTGTACTATGTATGTTGTTCTCTATATTCATCGTTGAGCAGTTTTGCCAACACCATCCATATTCCGTCGGGATGATCAACTCAGTCCCAGTCACAATCAGCCAAAAGCTCTCCCTTATATACCTTATTAGCAGCTTCATAAAGAGCTCTCTGTGGTGTTCAGGCCAGCTAAGATATTCCACACACCGATGAGGTGATCGACACTGGGCCATTCTATGAAGCAGGCCCTCATGCCCTTTGGAGTGTCGAAACTGCAACAATACTTCTTTATAATTTATCATGTGAAACAAAGCTTGTTGACGTGGAAACGACCCATGTCTCAGCAAGTGGTAAATTGTGGATGTCACACACATTCTTCAGAATACCCAAGAATTTATCCAGTGCAAAAGCTCATTTTGCGCAAGAACCTGTCTATAAAAGAAACTTACCATAGAAAAATTCATAAGCAAAGGAAAACTGAATATTCAATTTAGTCTTAGCCACATAAGACTTGATCTAAGTCTTAGCCACATAAGACTTGTTCTAATTGGGAATAATTCCTCCAAGCAGACCTCCGACGACTCGGCCATCAGGGGTTGATAGAGCTATGCTCATACCACCTTCTTTTAATGTTACTGGTCATAGATGTGAAAGTTCGAAATAATGTAAGACTTTCAAATCATCCCTGCAATAACAACATAGGATAACAACCAATATCAGTCACCAAATCATTATAAACAAACAATTTAATCACAAAGAGTGAAAATAGTTACACGTTCACCTTCAGTTTTTTAAAGTGTAATAAAGTTTTATATAAATTGTATATAATTTCTATTTAAAAATAGTAAAAACAATTCTTTAATATTTTATTTAAATTCGGTTGATCCAAACTCGGAGTGACCCGACCCGAGTAGACCGACTCGAGTAGGTCCAAAGTCGACTAAACCGAGTTGAAAATATGACCGGGTTCGAGTACATTGTTTTTACCCTTGACTCGAATTGATCCCGACTCGAATAACGCAAACCCAACCCGATTGCCATCCTATTTCATAGTGCTATCCTTGTAATCACATACAGCATTGCCCAAATCAAAGTAATCAGTCTTTAAAATAAAATTCTTTTTTTATGTCTAATAATTTTAAAAAGGAGTATTTATTACTTCACATATGTGAATTCATATTCATGATACCTTTATTTATACGACACAACTGAAAGCAGGAAATATCACGGCATGGTACCATGGCTTTTATTCAAGTTTACTCAATTTGCTGAGAATACAATTACTCCTATCATGGAAAACGTCATTCACCAGTTGGTTTATTCTTCTTGACTTCTCATAGACTCTATTCTACTAACTGGGGAAACATCGACAAAAATCATTTTTTTCTTGAACGGATTAGGCATCAGTGGTATCTTCATTGTTTTTTTCTTACAGAATACCACAGAAACCAGGTTCATTTTCAGTGTCTACCTAATAAATCTGCTCGATCCCACTTTACTTCAACTATAAATGAAATCCTCAATTTAAGTGGTGTTTGTTTTATTAAGATGTTTTGGGTGTGAATCTGACTACTGCCTCTTATTAGTAAGAGGTGGTCACAAAGTCTGAATCTGAATGAAATATTGTTATTTGTTTTTTTTAATTATCTGAATGGTTTTAATTAAATAACTTATGTAAACATGAAACAATATATTTGTTTCGTACATATAAACATGTTATATAAACTATCTTAATACTAAAGTAACAAAGTATATATAGTAATAAATCTGTATGAACACAAAAAAGCAACAAAAATAATATTCATGTTTGTTTTTTAGGCCCACTTAATTTACTTGTGTGAACGTAAAGCCCATAACACAACACAAACATTTACCCTACAAACTCAAAATACGCAGCCACACATATCACACTTATTTCTCTATAAATAAATCAGCCACCACTTTTTCTTTTTATCTTTAATGCCAATCTTTCTAAAAGTCTCTGGTAAGGTTTAATCTTGATTATTGTTGTTTAGGTTCTACTTTCTAAACTACAACCGCAAACCAACAACACAAAATCAAGAATCTTGTCTAAGAACAGGTTTAATGGTTTTGTTGTTATGGGTTAGGTGATAATTTATTTTTTTTTAAAAGAAAAGATTGATCATGGGTTAACTCAAATTTATAAAGATTTTTTTACCGATAGTATGAAAAAGAACCTGAGATCATTGTGTTTGTTGTTTATGTTATAAATTTGGGTGTTTTTGGGCTGTTAAGAGCGTCTCAGACATGATCACCGCCTCTGACTCAGTCAGATGGATAACAGCTAACCGCGTCTGACTCGCCCGGAAAAAACAAACAGCCCCGACGTCTGACGCGTCTGACTGGTAAGACGTCAGAGGCGGTCAGACTTTTTTTTTTCCGAAAACAAACACAGCCTTAATAACTTTTTTTTGGTTTGTAATACTGAGACATCCTTTTATGTACTTTGATTACTTTTTATTTCTTTAGTCGTCGAAGTAGGTCAATATTCCATCACTCATATTTCTATCGTAAGTGGATTCACATTACACAACATGATCAATGCAATTTTGATATCACAACTTTGCTTAATTACTTAATTGGCTCAAAGTTTATTAAAGAAAATCAGGAGAGAAAAAACCATTAAGATTCTTCACAGTTGCAGCAACGTGTTCTAGTCCTCCACTTGGCACATCCTTGCGGAATCTCACACAAGCTGATAGTCTAGGAACTAAAACCATTTTAAATGTTTATTAATATTACTCCCTCCGTCCCAAATTACTTGTCCAATTTTTACTTTTGTATTCGACTTTGACCGTAAATTACTTTTTTGTGTTATATAATATTTAATGCAAAATATATGTATGGATTGAGTGTTTAATGTATTTTCATTGGTAGAATTTTTATCAAATATTATATAACACAAAAATAATAATTTACGGTCAAAGTTAAATAAAAAAGTTAAAAGTGGACAAGAAAATTGGGACGGAGGGAGTATCATATTTGAAATTTCATAAGAGCATAATCTATAATGACATGATAGCATCATACTGAATAAATAAATAGAGAAAAAAGTATTATAATCAATGAAAGTTTTTGGTAAATGTGTTTTGATTGTTATCAATGAATCATAATTAGACAAAACTCATATAGCTTACCGGCTAAAGAGTGTATGATGTTGGAATTTAGATCTCATCATCCTTGAGAATGGGCTCATCCTTGTTGTTTCTATTTACGTTGTCCTCAACCTTTTAGCACAATCACCACAAGTTACAGGTTTGCAGCATACTCCAAAGGCAGTTAAAGTAACAGTAAAGAACATTGCCTTAGGTCGGCATATAGATTAACACTTGACACGTAAGAAATGGTTGCCTGCTTGCTCATGTCCTCATCATCTTGAGGAAAATAGCGATCTACAAACAATATAAAGTTGTACATAAAAAATGTCAACTAAAGTGAACAAATACTACAGGACACCGCTTCTTACCTTTATCAGTCAAAAGAACGTGTATCTCTGATTGGAATAGGTTAGATATCTGAAGCCGCTAGATGGAACTTGTTCTAAAAAATCTGGCGGTGTTACAGATGCTGAGGTTTACGATTTGGCTTAGTAATACTGGCAATATGCATTTCGGTGGTCCGATCCAGCGCTGGAGCCTTCGTATATATATGAAAAAAAAAGATACTGACACTTGCAACCATTCATAATTCAGTGGTGAATAACATAAACCAAAAATATTACTGTACTAAATTAAAGTCATATTATCTGAATACGCCTGCATACCTCTTGATCAGACTTCTCCTTTTCAAATTTAGGATAGAAGGTTGCTCTTATTTTGGCAGTTAGGTATGTAAAGTCATCTACAGTGAAGCTCTCTATCAGATTACTTAAGAGACCAGTTTTAGTCTTAGTATTAACAGTTGTTTGGCAACATCATACGTTGCATCAGACATTGTTCCATTAGAAATCCGTTGGAAGACGTTATTTTTACTATGTTTTACATTACCATTTATTACCGGCGAAGAGCCTGGTGAAACTTTACACCGTCCATTACTTTTTCCATCTGAGGCGATATCTCATCCATTATAATACTCCATGTGGGACGGGAACATAGACTGCACATTTGCATCAAACACTATCCCAATAAATAAAAACACAACTGCGATAAACTATAAAAACCATTGTTATTTTCACAAGTAAAGATCTGAATGTTACCCCCTTTTGACTTCTACACTTTTAGAAGTAGCTCAATCGAAACATCTTTAAATAAGGGTTGAACAATTTTTTTGAAAGAATATCATAAGAAACCAGAAAAAGAAGATTAAATGACATATTTAGAAATCTTTTTCAAGTACTTGCTGTAAGCCATGAGGACATCCTTCATACGTTTGAGAATATGATTTCCGATAATATATTCCACCTGGCACATAATTTGCGTCACCCAAAGACCACAAAACCTGCATATGAATCCAATTATTTTAATAACATAAAAAAGTAGATATAAGAGGGTGTTTAGAATAGCTAACTGACGAATTTCTCTGAATAATTTTACCTTAGTCCCAAATGGTTTAGGTACTCCGTGCAACTGTTAGACGTATTTCATACATGTACATTAGACCCATGCATTGGTTTAGTATTGGGTCTAGCCCATTATATTATGTATTCTGTATTTATACTCTTTGATGTATTCATTATATGATACGGG
This sequence comes from Glebionis coronaria, assembly GCA_025667525.1. NCBI lineage: Eukaryota > Viridiplantae > Streptophyta > Magnoliopsida > Asterales > Asteraceae > Glebionis > Glebionis coronaria. The sequence continues at coordinate 342,270 of JANFOE010000521.1, forward strand.
GAATAATATCAATTAACATGGTATCAGAGAATTACCAAAACTGATCCCTATAATTTTGCAAACCCTAAACAAACAATACGCCTCCTCTAATCGCCGTCACTTCACCATCTTCCATAATCAATTAACTGTATCATACCTGATATCATGGTGACAAAATCAACATCAACACCCTCCAAATATGCAAAGATCCTCACGACCACAAACTTCAAACACCTTATGCCCGTCACACTTGATGCTGATAAACTCAACTATTCAAATTGGAGTGCTCTTTTTTTGATCCAACTAAGAGGCTGCCAAGCCCTCGAGTTCGTGCAACAACCCGCGTCTAGCAGTGACACGACGACACCACCACCAGCCCGTACGGAAGAATGGCTCACCGTGGATTCCATCATTCAATCTTGGATTCTTTCCACCATATCTGAATCCCTTCTAGAACGTGTTCTTAAAACTAAACCCACAACAGCCAAAAACATATGGGACGCCTTGGAAAAAGTGTTTACAGACAACAAACGCTCAAAGATAGTCGAACTTGTCGGTGAGCTACGAAGCCTCGTTATTAGGGACTTAATTGTTGACGCGTACTTTCGCAAGATCGAATCCTTGGCTTCCCGTCTAGAGAACCTTGGGTCGACCATAACCGAAGACGACTTGGTTACTAATGTCGTTAACGGTCTAAGCGATAAGTATGATCAAGTAGCTCACGTGATTCTCAACAAAGATCCCTTTCCAAACCTTGAGCAGGTACGATCGATGTTGTCACTTGCCGAGTCCCGCATGAACCGGAGGAACCAATCGTCATCGTCTCGAATTTCTTCCTCATCTCCCACTGCTCTTGTCATGCAGTCTAGCTCGACCCGCTCCGAAGGTAATAACTTACGACCCCCTTCTAAATCCACTACAGTTTGTCACAATTTCTCTCGTGGTTTTTGCTATTATAGGGATCAATGTCGTTTTTGCATGGTAGCTCTCGTCAAAATAATGGGAACTATAATATAATGGTCATAATGCAAATTCTAATAGTGGGAATTCTAGTCATGGAAATCAACACAGTGGCAATTGGTCTAGTAATAATAATAGGTCCAGTGGTCAAAGGTTTACTAGCTCTTCATTGAGCCACAATGGACTTCTTGCTGCTTATAATCAGTTACTTCAAGCCCACCAATTGTTGTTGTCTCAATCCAACTCACACCAGCAAGCAAACAGGTCCAACTCAACAACGGGGGTCCTCGACTCAACAACAATCTTGTGGGTCTGCCGGTAACCGTGGGATGAACATGTCCGTTCCTCATCAGATCCAGGCTCATGTTGATTCTCAAAACACGACACTTCCCCAAGCATTTAGCACTTTGACATTACAGGATTTTGAAAATGACGGGTGGAATATGGACACAGGTGCGTCTTTCTCAATTCTAATGCAAATAATTTATGTTCTGTTTTTAATGAGCGTATTTATCCATCCGTCTTTGTTGGTGACGGTGCTTCTATACCCGTCACTAATACGGGCCATAGCATTTTGCCAACACCTTATAAACCATTACATCTTAATCATGTCCTTGTCACTCCTCATATTGTTAAAAAAAAACCTAATTTCCGTTCGTAAATTTACCCGTGACAATAAATGTACAATATAATTTGACGAATTTGGTTTTTTGGTGAAGGATTATTCAACTCGTAAAACTCTGCTCCGATGTGACAGTACTGGCGATCTATATCCCGTCACCAAGCTGACCACCCCCCAAGCTTTTGTTACAAGTCAACACACGTGGCACCAACGACTAGGCCATCCTGGAAGTGACGTGCTACGATCTCTGATTTCTAGTAATAGTATTTTGTGTAATAAAACGAAGTCTCCCATGCTTTGTCATGCTTGTCAGCTTGATAAACATGTGTGACTTCCATTTGTTAGTTCAGATTCTATTGTTAACTCTTCTTTTGACATTATTCACTCAGACTTGTGGACCTCCCCACTTCCGAGCATTAGTGGAAAAAAAATATTATGTTCTTTTTTTAGACCATTTTTCTCGCTATGTATGGGTTTATCCATTGAGACACAAATCTGACACATTCAGTAAATTCGCTCAATTTTGTTCTTTTGTTAAAAATCAATTTAAAACAGATATCAAAGCTTTCCAATGTGACCATGGTGGTGAATTTGATAACCATAACCTTCAACATCTTATTGATAAAAATGGCATCCATATTCGATTCTCTTGCCCCCGTACCTCCCAACAAAATGGGAAGTCTGAGAGAATGATTTGCACCATCAACAATCAAATTCGTACCCTTTTGTTCCAAGCCCACCTACCACCTCACTTTTGGGTCGAGGCACTTTATATGTACACTCACCTACTTAACATCCTTCCCTCAACCGCCATTCAAAATGAAACTCCTTATACACGCTTATACAATACAAAACCCGACTACACGTTTTTGCGTGTTTTCGGATGTCTTTGTTACCCTAATGTTGAGATCTCCTACAAACTTGCACCTCGTTCTACCCCGTGTATCTTCCTTGGCTATCCTTCTAACCATCGAGGATATCGGTGCCTTGACCTCGCCACCAATAAAATTATCATATCCCGTCACGTCACTTTTGATGAAACAACCTTCCCATACGGTTCGGTTACACCCAACGATGCCCCCTCCTATATATTACTAGACGAGGAACCGATTACCTTACCCATGCCCATCACCACCGAGCCTCCTCATACTCCTATAACCCCTAGTATGTCTCCAGACCACCTACAAACAAAGTCGACTCAAATTACACACAACCAAGAACACCAATCAGTTCAACATACCCAATCACCTCAATCATCACAATTGTCACAACAAGATCACCAAGCCCAGTCGGACCAACAAATGCAATCGGCTCAACCTACCCAACTAACCCCGTCACCTCAATCAACCGACCAGGCCGCAATTCCCCTACCCAATTCAGTTTCCACTTACCCCATGGTCACTCGCCTTCGCCTTGGTATACGTCAGCCAAATCCCAAATATAATTTTAATGTCTCTACCATTTCCCCAATACCAAAAAGCTATAATGCAGCCTTCACTGACCCAAATTGGCAAAATCTATGATTGATGAATATAATGCGCTTATTAAAAATGAAACTTGGATTCTTGTGCCACGACCACCCAACACGAACATTATTCGTTCGATGTGGTTATTTAAACACAAGTATTTTGCAGATGGATCCCTTAGTCGATATAAGGCTCGCCTTGTCGCTAATGGTCGTAGTCAACAAATTGGGATTAACTGCGATGAGACTTTCAGTCCGGTGGTTAAGCCGGCGACTATTCGTACCGTACTTAGCCTTGCGGCTTCTCGACATTAGCCCATTCATCAGCTTGATGTCAAGAATGCCTTTTTATATGGACACCTCTTTGAGACGGTATATATGCATCAACCACCTAGGTTTAGGGTCCCGTAACATCCTAATCATGTATGCCTTTTGCAGCGTTCTCTATATGGTCTGAAGCAGGCTCCTCGAGCATGGTTTCAACGATTTGCAGGTTATGCTACTCGGGTTGGTTTTACTCAAAGTCGTTGTGACTCATCATTATTCATTTACGGAAGAGGGACCGATATTGCCTATTTGTTGATTTATGTTGATGATATTATATTGACTGCTTCGTCTGTTACATTGTTACAACGGATCATTGCTTCTCTCCACAACGAGTTCTTAATGACAGACCTTGGCTCTTTACATTATTTTTTGGGCATATCTGTTTCCCGTGATGATGCAGGTATGTTTCTTTGCCAACGGAAGTATGCGTTAGAGACTTTGGAGCTTGCTGGTATGCTCAATTGTCATTCATGTCGTACACCTATTGGTACCGAGTCTAAACTCGGTGCTGATGGTCCTATGGTGTCCGACCCGACTCTTTATAGGAGCCTTGTGGTATCACTTTAATATCTTACATTTACGAGACCAGATTTATCATATGCGGTCCAGGAGGTTTGTTTATTTATGCGTGACCCACGGGAACAACATCTATCAGCTCTCAAGCGGATTCTACGCTATGTTCGGGGCACTATTGACTATGTACTTCAGTTGTTCTCTACATCTCCTCTTTCTTTGGTTGGTTATTCCGATGCAGATTGGACAGGTTGCCTTACTACGCGTCGATCTACGTCCGGGTATTGTGTGTTTCTTGGTAACAACTTATTATCTTGGTCCTCAAAGCGACAAGCTACTCTCTCTCGCTCGAGTGCGGAAGCTGAGTATCGTAGTGTTGCTAATGTTGTTGTCGAGACAGCACAGATACGTAACTTATTACGTGAGCTACATTCCCCATTGCATCGTGCTACATTAGTTTATTATGATAACGTGAGTGATGTGTATATGTCTTCCAATCCAGTGCAACATCAACGTACGAAACACACTGAGATTGACACAGAATTTGTTCGCGACCAGGTAGCGGCAGGTCTCATTCGTGTTCTTCATGTTCCTTCTCGTTATCAGTTTGCAGATATCTTCACCAAAGGCCTTCCATATTCGCTATTTAATGATTTTCGATCCAGTCTGAGCATTCCTCCTTCTCCCGCTCCAACTACAAGGGGCTGTTAGACGTATTTCATACATGTACATTAGGCCCATGCATTGGTTTAGTATTGGGTGAAGACCGTAAAGTGTTAAGACCTTGGTGGCTTGTTACATGGTTACTCTCAATTTTTTAGATACTTGAATACTATGAGCGGCATTTGACTCCCTCATCTCATGGACCCTTTGAGCAAGCAGCCATAAAAATATACTGTAATATTTAGCAACTCAAAGCGGCCGTGTTGTTGTATCGAAGATTAAGGTTGATGTGCAGGAAACCAGGGTGTTTGCAGCCTCAATATGAGTTGTAAATATGAAATATAGCAAATGCTCACATAATGAGCCTATGTCCCAAGACAATTAATTGCTTAGCGCTCAACAATTTAACAAATATAAAAATACAATAAAGACTCGTGTACTAAAAGACAAATAATCTTGATATCTAACGGTAAATAGTATGATCCATTACAAACCACTAAATAATATAAAATCAACTTGCACATATAAGATTCATAATAATTTTACAATTTTGTACCATTTGTAGTAAAGAAGACGTAAAAGCATATAAACCTTGCTATCCTTTTAAGACTCGCTAATTTGAATTATCTGATTTTTGATTTGCATATGAAACTGCAACTACTTAGCGTACAATTGACCAAAAGTTAGCAAAAGAATTACCATGTAGTTGTTTGCCCAAAAAGACCCGTGACACCACACCTGGTCCAAGGACTAGGAGGTTGATATGCGTGATTGTTTTGGCATGACCCCAAAATCTAAACCACAAAAATAACAAAGCTGAAGACGATCTTGCTGATCAAATTTCCAAGCCTTCATCCCCGAGAACCATTAAGGTAAATGAACTGACAAATCAGGTGTTGGCTCTATAATCACAGGTGGCAAATCTCAAGGAAGAAAAGGCTATTGCTGATGCTGAACTAGTTACTCTTAAAGCAAGGCCAGTTCCTCCCACTGCTGAGCAGATCAAGGATGCAATTCTCACAGCTCTGAAGCCCTTAGTGAAGGATGTGGCCACCACCACTTCTGTCAAGCAAGAAATCACCTCACTCATAGACTCCATTAATACTGCATCTTTTGAGCTCCCTGTTGAATTCAAGCCAATTCCTAATTAGCTTAATGAGTTATGTGATTCAGTATCGAAGATCAAGGATAGGGTGGGTCATCTGGAACAACAAAAACTGAACCTATCAGATGAAGTTTAGCAGAAACTGAATGCTCTTGCAAATGTTCCAGCAATGCTGGCCAAAGTATCATCCACCTTAGACTCCCTATGTGCATTTTTACCTGTTGGGGGTTCATCAGAAGTTGTAGGGCAGTCTTCTGCTGAGGGGAAGAAAGTCACTATTCAACAGCTCTTTAAAAAACGTGCACAAAAGAAGGCCCAAAAACAACCTTTTGTGTATGTATCACCTTTCAGTGAAGGAAGTCCAGCTAAGACTAAGGGGGAGTCTTCAGCTAGGGACCATCATGTTGAGGGCCTTACCACTAGCAATGACTCATCTGATAATGGGCCACCTCCTATCCAACCCAAAAACAAAGGTGATTTCACACTAGATGAAAGAATTATCAAGTCTGGGCTGGCCACTCAAGAAGAACGTGATAAATTACACAAGCTTCAAGATGAAGAAAAGCTCAGAGATCTGAAGATGAGCTTATATGATAGAATTGGAAAATCTGAGGTTAAAGGCCTTTTCAAGAAAAAGATGTTATACAAAAAGTTTTGTATAGCAAGGTTGAACAGAAGATATCTCTCAGAAATCACAAATGTTGACATGAAGACTTACAAGGGAGATATCAATCTGAAGTTCTATAGGGCTGATGGGTCTGATGAGATAACAGATGACTTCCAAGGGAAGGAGCTCTTCTATACTGAATGGCTAGAGATGAGAGGAAACACTAAAAAGAGAAAATACAAGAGATGGGATGAGGTTCGCACAAGAATTGAACACTTTGTGAGAAATCATGAAAGGCTTGGTCAGCATCTGAACTAGGGATGGCAACGGGTCGGGTTTGGGTCGGATTTTAGTGAACCCGCACCCGTACCCGTTTATAATATTCGTACCCGTATCCGCTCCATCACCCGACGGGTACCCGATTAGTATTATCCATCGGGTTTTCAGATTTTACCCGCGGGTATCGGGTATCCATTATTAACTTTTCATCGGGCATTATTGCATGTATAATGTTAAGAAAAAACACTCGAAAACAACTAAAATACCCTAATATATTTTTAAGTGTTTAGAAGATAAAAAAATACTTTTTAATATTATTCACGCGATTTAATATGTCGAATAAATCATGGTTTATATTTTAAAATTACAAGATCCAAATATACTTGATCACAAACATGTTAATGCACACAAAAGGTGAATAATATGATCATTCAATTCGTTCACCAATCTTCGTCTACTGTTTCACACAAATGTATAACTTAGATAAAATAGAAACAAAAGCGGGTACAGATTCGGGTATACGGGTACGGATTCAGATACGGATAAACGGGGTGGGTATTAGTAGAACCCGTACTCGAACCCGTACCCGCGAAAAAAAATATTCAAACCCGAACCCGTATCCAAACCCGCAAACACGACTCCGAACATGACCCAACCAGTTCGGGTTTCGGTTTTCCCCATCGGTTTCGGACGTTTTTGCCATCCCTAATCTGAACATCAGCAATCGAATCTCACTGGAGGATCAAGATCCAATTCTGGAACTAAACAAGAGAGCCAATCTGGTTCAACCTGGTGTGGGTGACATCTTTGTCACCACCAAAAAATACAAAGATCTTGTTTAGTTTGAAAATCATCTCTCTGGACATGTGTTAGAAGAACCAGAATTGGGAATGATTATGTTCAACCATCGTCAACGACAAGATTTTGTGGGTATTAGTGATCTTGATGATATGAACAACGAACTTCTTGAAAACATTCAGAGAATCTTCTTTGCTCACCATGGTGTTCCAGGACTCACTGAAGCTACTAAAACCTTCAGCATGTAATTACTATCAATACTGGACTTCAGAAACTCTGATCCATCTGTACAGACCCCTGTCATTGAAGAACTTAGGCCAAAGGAAAACTGAATAATCATTGGTACTATCTTTGTTGTAATTGTAATGTTTATTGAATAAATGATTATCTGATGTTTATAAGTTATTAACTGATCAGTGCAAGTAAGAAGAAGTTGTTATGCTCACTTACACTGACATTAGACTTAGGTTATTTATATATCCAAATAGGGAGATTGATGGGTCAGTATTTACTAACCCTGAAGCAACTCTAGGATTTGAATATAAAATCCCCCTAAGTGTTTCATGCTCAGCAGTAAGGCCAGTCTGCTGAAGGATGACCAGAGGAACAAAGTTCCTACTGAAGACTTTATAGCTGAATAAAGTTCAACAATCCCCTTCCAGTGAACTTAGAAGACAAAGGAGTCTTCGCTTCAAATACTAGGCGGTCTAGTTGCTGAAGAAAAAGGACTGAAGAAGGGATTTCAGTTCAGTTTGGTTTGACAATACCAAACTGAATGATGTCGATCTCCTCTAGGATACTGAAGACTCTTCAGTAGTCTGATGGTTTGCATTAGGCGGGAAAAGATAACTTTAAGTCAAAGTAGGTTGCTTGTATACTTAGATATAAGTACAACCTTTATCGTTTCTAGAATAGTTTAATATTTACTTTGTACTGTTTATCCAGCATGGGCATCAACCACCCACTGGATAAACCCATGCATTGAAACATGCATAATGCAAACCCTAGTTTACACTACCTATATAAGGAGTGTACATTAGGAGAGAAAGGGTTAACCAATACAAGATTATAAACTCTAGAAAACCTTTCTCTCTCGATACCAACTAAACCATATAGCCAAGATGCATATGAACGTTTAGATTGGAGCTTAGACTTTAACCTTGGTTAGACGTTTAAGTAGAGGAGATCAAAACCCATTGTCATTCAACCACTTTGTTATTCCGCAAACAAAGTGGGTTATAGATTCTTTATTTGATTCTAACAAAAGTCTATATGTTGAAAAGTTATTGGTATTGTTATTTTAATAGTTCATAGTTCTTATCTATTGTTAAAACAACACACTTGAGTCGTAGTAAAGAGTTATTACTTAAGTTGATAAGTAATAACAAATTACAAGGGACCAACAATATATATATATATATATATATATATATATATATATATATATATATATATATATATATATATATATATATATATATATATATATATATATATATATATATATATATATATATATATGTATATATATATATATATATATATATATATATATATATATATATATATATATATATATATATATATATATATATATATATATATATATATATATATATATATATATATATATATATATATATATATATATATATATATATATATATATATATATATATATATATATATATATATATATATGTATATGTATATATATATGTATATATATATGTATATATATATGTATATATATATATAGGGTGGGGATACAATAGAAATGCCCTTAAAATAAAAAGTCTAGGAAGGAATATGGGCCCTTGGATTTGATTTTAATCATAAAAAAAGCGGAGTGGCATAGATGTAATTTCCTGGAAAGTTTGAGGGTAGGTCATTTCCACCCCCTAACAACTTCCTCCTTATTTTAGGGTAAAAACCCCCAGCCGTTACCTCGTTCTTTATTTCATTTCGCTTCTAAAAAAAACACACACAAAAAAAACGCAGCAAACCCTAAATCAAATAAATCTCTTCAATCGAGCATATTATCAAACACACATACCTCGAGAATCATCAAATCGATCAGTGTAAGTTAATTTATAATCGATCTATTTTGATCGATTTCTTCAAATGTTGATTTTATAATAGATTTATTAGATTGATTTTTTAATAGATTGATTTAATGTTTATTTTAAGCGACTGATGGTGGTGGTGATGCGGCGGCTATTGGTAGACAAGTATTTTAGCTGTTTAAAAATATTAGATTAGGTTACACCCCGAGGGTTTTAGCTGTATAAAAATGTCTTTGGTATTATTATTAGATTAGGTTAAACTCAGGGTGTTTTTTTAACTGTCTAAAAAATTCTTTGTCCTTGATGCAGTTGATGTAATGGATTGATGAAGGACACAATTGTTAGTGGTATATAATATTAGATTAGGATACACTCGAAGTGTTTTAGCTGTCTAAAATGTTTTTTGCCCTTGATGCATTTGATGTACTAATTTGATGCAGTAGGCACTTGTTTGTGGTATAAAAATTATATTAGGTTACACTCAGAGTAATTTGTTGTCTAAAAATGATTTTGTCCTCGACGCAGTTAAAGTAATGAATTGATGCAGTAGGCACTTGTTTGTTCATATATCTTTTTGCAATATAAACATGGTATAAAACTATAACCGAACCTTATTACCAAATGGACGATCATTGACGAAGCTTAATAGAGGCGGGTGATGGCCCCTTCATAAAAATGACCACAATATGTATTTTATGTTGTATTTTGTCTAAAATAACAGTGGTACAATCATTTTCTTAGAGTTTAACCCCTAAAATCTTGGTCAAGCTTTGTCAGTGTGGACGGTACCAATATTAGTATGTTTGTGAGTAGGGTTCGGACCGTCGAACAAGTGAACATCGTTATTTGTATTATTCAAAAAATTCAATGATAAAGTTTGATGATAATACTTTGATAAGGGATTTTACTGTATGCAAGGACAAGTTATAGTTTTTTGTTACGCGTTTCAATAAAAGAGTAGCAAATCATTTAAATATTTTTTTATCTGATGAGAACAAATATGCTCAATTGTGAATGCAAGTTTTGAATACATAATGTAGAATATTTTTATCTAGCAACTTAAGCTCGTGTTTGAGTTTTACTTAAACGCATTGTAAGCGAACAAGTGCATTATATATTCAGATTATACATACAATACAATAATTAGCCTTATATGTAAGCTTAGTCGTATTCGTTTTTATATGTTTCTACTAAATATACGCTTCAATGCTTGATATTATCTACATTCAACTTAGGCCTTGTCCACAAAACTGTCTATTACATTTTCCGAATTTGTTCGTTTACCAGGTTCACCACGATGCAGTCAGTGTAATAATTTGATGCAGTAGGTACTTGTTTGTGTATAAAATATTAGATTGGGTTACACTCGGAAGTGTTTTAGCTGTGTAAAAATGTCTTTGACCTTGATGCAGTTGATGTAATGAATTGATGCAATATGTACTTGTTTGTGGTGTTAAAAAATTGGGAGGTGATTGGCACACTCTCAAAAATGATTTGCACACTCAAAATTATGATATTTTGACATTTATACCCTAAAAATACTTTTAAGTAAAAATAATAATATAAGGGTATATATGTCAAAGTAACATACTTTTGAGTGTACGAATCATTTTGAGGATTGTGCAAATCATCACCCTAAAAAATTAGATTAGGTTAAGTGTATTAGTTGTCTAAAAATGAATTTGTCCTCGATGCAGTGAAAGTAATTAATTGATGCAGTATGCACTTGTTTTGGTATTATTATTAGATTAGGTTAAACGAGTGTTTTAACTGTCTAAAAATGTCTTTGTCCTTGATGCAGTTGATGTAATGGATTGATGCAGTAGACAATTGGTTGGTAGTGGTTAGAAATGGTGAGGACGAATTGAAGGATTTTTCTCCCTCAGGTAAATACTATTGAACACCTTAATTATTTTTATTTTTTATTTTATGTTTATTAGATACTTATAAAATTTTTAATTTAATTGATTTAGTAAAAAGGAAAAGTGGTAGACTGTGGTTGAAAAAAAAGTATTTTATGGAAATCATAAAGAAAAGTCGCCAGAAAACTCGATAACTATATCATCTAGTAAGTGATTTGTATGATATATGTTGGCTAAATTATGTTAAGTGTACTAGTTTTGAAATGTTTTGCAATCAGTTTTTATATGGTCTTGCTGCAGTCTTGATGCAGGCTTGATGCGGGCTTGCTGCAGGCTTGCTGCGTGCTTACTGCGGGCTTGCAGCGGTCTTGCAGCGGACTTGCATCGGGCTTGCAGCGGGTTTGCTGCGGGCTTCCAGTGGGCTTGCTGCGGGCTTGCAGCGGCTTACAATTTTTTAAGATTGTATAACTTTATTCAGATCGTATAACTTTAATGTAGTGCTCAGCGGCATATTAGTTTAGTTGTATGAAATTGTGTGTTTGTATGAGTGCATTTGTAAAATTTTAATGCAGTGTTTGTATCGAATTAATGCAGTTTGTGTGAGCTATGGGGCTTGAAAAGAGAATAAGATATGTCAGATTTGTTTAGTTGTATGAAATTGTGTGTTTGTGTGCGCGCAATTGTATAACCTTAATGCAGTTGTTGTATTTAATTAATGCAGAATAGTGTTGCCTATCGGGCCTGAGAATATAAAAAGATACGGACATATTTGTTTAGTTGTATGAAGTTGTGTGTTTTTGTGCGAGCATTTGTAGAACTTTAATGTAGTGTTTGTATCGAATTAATGTAGTTTAGGGTTGCCTATCATGCCTGAGACTATGATAAAATATGGGCAGATGTGTTCAGTTGTAGAAAGTATATGTGTGTGGGTTTATATGCTATTAATTCAGCTGACGTAATGAAGCGATGCATCAACTAATATTGGGAATATTGTGTAGAGTATTAGTCTAGGTTAGGCTATGTGCATAGTGTCTTAGTTGTTTGTGTGTTTGTGTCTTATTTAGGATTGCTACGGGCTTGATGTAGTTTTGCTACAAGCCCGCTGCAAACTCGCTGCAAACCTTTAAGAGAATGAAATTTTAATATTAGTTGAATCAATATGATATATAAGATAAATAAAAACAAACATCAATATGTTCACACAAACTTATTAGAGAATGAAATTTTGTGCATGAAATTTTGTGCTTTCATGCATTTTATATATGTGTTTTCTAGAAACTTAGTGAATTTTTGTGAATGAAATTCTGTGAATAATATTTTGTGCTATGATTCAGTTTTTATATGTGCTTTGATGCAGTTTTTATATGTGTTTTGTAGCAACGTTAGAAAAATTTTGTAAGTGAAATTTTTTGTATGAAATTTTGGGATTTGATGCAGTTTTTATATGTGCTTTGATGCATTTTTAAGATGTGATTTGTAGTAACGTTATTGGAATTTTGTGAATGAAATTTTGTTAATTTACGAACATACATTATTGTTTAGGTATGATTCGGCTTCAGAGTTTGGTGAATAGGATTAAAGTTGCCTGTTTTTTACTGTGATTAAAAAAATGGATAATATATATAGTTACTCACTAGCTTTGGTATGACATATCTGCTCTTTAAAGCTCCACATAAACGACATCTTAAGCCTGTTTTCTCTTCAAGGTAGTTATCACCATGATTCCTCTTTCTCATGAACATGATCTTCTTTCCTAATAATTGAATCCAATATGCATTAGCATCTTTTAGTTTATCCTTTTTAGAAAAGGACCTCATAATTTGGCATTCATATTCGCTTTTTATGGTATTGATTATATTGGTATCAATCAAAGACTGAATGCGAATGTCAAAATTTGAGCCACTTACATAAAAAAGGCTAAACAAAAAGAAGTTGGTCCATATTGGATTCAATTATTAGGGAAAAAGATGATGTTCACGAGAAAGAGAAATCCTGGCCATAGCTACCTTGAAGAGCAAACTGTCTTAATATGTCGTTTATGTGGAGCTTTAAAAGAGCAGGCATGGGATACCAAAGCTAGTGAGTAACTATATATATTTAGTTTTTGAATGTGTAATGTGTTTGGTTTAATGTCATTTCTGATTTTTTAAAATTGTATATCTTCACAGATTATATAACTTTAATGTAGTGTTTGCATTGAATTAATGTAGTTTACGATTACCAACGGGTCTGAGAATAAGATACAAAAGGCGGCAGATTTGTTTAGATGTATGAATTGTGTGTTTGTATGAGCGCATTTGTAAAATTTTAATGCAGTGTTTGTATCGAATTAATGCAGTTTGTGTGAGCTATCGGGCTTTAGAAGAGAATAAGATATGTCATATTTGTTTAGTTGTATGAAATTGTGTGTTTGTGTGTGCGCAATTGTGTAACCTTAATGTAGATGTTGTATTGAACTAATGCAGTTTGTGTGAGCTATCGGGCTTGAGAAGAGAATAAGATATGTCATATTTGTTTAGTTGTATGAAATTGTGTGTTTGTGTGCGCGCAATTGTATAACCTTAATGTAGATGTTGTATAGAATTAATGAAATTGTGTGTTTATTTTTTGAAGTGGCGTAGTAGAAAATTGTTTGTGTAGTATGAGTATATGTTAGGTTGTGCACATAGTATCTTAGATTTTTATGCGTGTGTGTCTTGTTGATGTAGCTGATTTTTTTTCTCTCAAAGATAAAAGATACATAGATAAAAGATACATAGTTACTCAAATAGCTTTGGTATCACATGTTTGCTCTCAAAGATTACTCCACATAAACGACATCTTAAGCCCATATCATCTTCAAAGTAGATATTCCCATGATTCCTTTTTCTCGTGAACATCATCTTTTTGCCTAATAATTGAATCCAATATGCATTAGCATCTTTTTGTTTATTCTTTTTAGTAAAGGACCTCATAATTTGGCATTCATATTCGCTTTTTCATGGTATTGATGATTTTTGTATCAATCAAAGACCGAATGCGAATGTCAAATTTTGAGATACTTACATTAAAAAAAGGCTAAACAAAAAGAATAGGTGCATATTGGATTCTATTGTTGGCAAGAAGATGGTATTCACGAGATAGAGGAATCGTGGCGATGTCTTCTTTGAAGAAAAAACGGGCTTAATATGTCGTTTATGTTGAATTGAAAACTTTGAGAGCAAATATGTGTTACCGAAGCTAGTGAGTAGCTATGTTATCCTTGTTTATTGTTGAAGATATAAGTCACTCATTCAGTAAAATTTGATTGTGTATAAGTCACTGATGAGAAGTTTGATTATGTATAAATCACTCATTTATTTTAATTTGTTGAATGTGATAATAGCTAACCGTGTGAATTTATTGTCTTACAGGTAGTAATGATAATGAAGAGGATCAAAATGACGAGATAGCAAGCACAAGATCATCAAAAAGGCAAAAAGTTTGTTCAACCAAACTTGTCGGTAGGCGAAATCATGCCCAGGGAGACGAACCCGAAGAAAGTAGCCATCGGGCAAAAAAGAAAAAGAGCCAAAATTCGGATGGAAATGATTTACCTAATGAAAATCCATCAGAATCAGATGATATTCAGAATACTCCGAAGCAGGCGAAAAAAAGAAAAGGTTTTTTTAATACATCTGAATTTAAGTTTTGATGCAGTAGTGGTGAGATGTTTTAAAGGACGGCTAAACGTAGATTGCGTTATATACGAAAACGTAGGTTATGGTGTCTAACGACATTTTTTAGAATTATTCAGGGAACATCATTTTGATAGAAGTTAATTTAAATTGTGATGTAGTGGTCTGTTTTTTAGTGTAAATGTGTTTATAATGCAATATGTGTTTGTTTGCTAGGTTGTTTGCTTAATGCACTTAAGTATACGTTATGATGCAGTATGTGGCAATCATGTGTAAGTATGAGTTAGGCTACTAGGTTAAATGTGTTCTTATGCTAGGTTGTTTGCTAAATGCAAAATTCTTTCTTAGCATTATTTATGATAGGTTTTTTTTACAGTAGGCTTTTTTTAGCTGTGTACTTGATGTCGCTATTTATATTGGTGTGATGCAGTTACTTTTGCATGTGGTTTTTTTAAAAAGCGATGCAGTAAATCTACATTGTGATGCATTATGTAGAGTAGTTTTTTACAATAGGTTTTTTTAGTTTTGTACTTGATGTCGTTATTTGTATTTGTGTGATGAACTGAAATTTAAACTGTGATGCACTTAATTTTATTCTTTGATGCAGCAGCAAAAACTGTGAGTGATGCATTATTTTAAACTGAAATTTAAATCTACGTTTGTGTTTCATTAGTTTGGTATGATGTATTTAATTTTTGCATTATGTACAATAGGTTTGTTTTAGTTTTGTACTTGATGTACTGGTGTGATGCACTTAATTTTATTCTTTGATGCAGCAGCAAAAACTGTGAGTGATGCATTAGTTTAAACTGAAATTTAAATCTACGTTTGTGTTTCATTAGTTTGGTATGATGTATTTAATTTTTGCATTATGTACAGTAGGTTTGTTTTAGTTTTGTACTTGATGTACTGGTGTGATGCACTTAATTTTATTCTTTGATGCAGCAGCAAAAACTGTGAGTGATGCTCCGTCACCTGTTGATGTGAATAAGTTGAAGGGTAAAATATTAAGTCTTGGAAACGACGTAGATGTTGTTGGGAAAATGGCAAAGAAAGGTACTGAAGTGGGTGTAGAAAAGTTGGTTGGGAGAAAGAAACTGGCAAAGGGGAATAAAGGTATTCACGATAGTCAAATAGTCGTTGTAAA